>OU426865.1:6549776-6955825 GCA_911387685.1 Dolichovespula media
AGAATGTGCCCCTGAATTCTTACCGGCACCGAGTCCCTGTTGCCTACAGGATTTCCTCGTCTTCGTCGACGTCGCTCCTGGGAAGAGAAACCTATCCTGATCCCACCTCTTATCGAAGAACGACGAACGGGAATGGGACGCGGAAAGTATGTCTAAGTATTTTACAAGAATCAGTTCGTAAGAAAATGCCATCCACTTCATCTCCACTCTATTTTTCTTCTTTTCTTTCAACTATTTTCCTCGCGAACAATTCGCGAAACGATTCGAATTCTCTCGAGGCGAGCATCCCTTCCGTTCGATCATCTTTCTCTTCTTCTATTTCTCATCTCTCCCCTTTTCGATAGGAATTTAATTCTATCTATCTATTTCTAACTGAATACTGTTCGATAAGAGTTCTCTCTTTCTTATTTGTATTATTCGTATAGAAACGAAAAGTAATAGACGTATGGTATTTGTTGGCGATATGTGTATCTAACATTATCGATATTTAGATATACGGACAAAAAAAAAATGGAGATCAGCGTTGATAATCATAACGAAAAGTAAGACGAACGAATATCATTAAATAGCGCTTTTAGTGGCCGTATCGAATATTAAACGGAGATGCATGGGTACTTTCATGATTCTCTACTAGTTTTCCTATTTCCAACGACGCATCTCGACCACTCGCAGCGAGGACGTCCTTCGTCTATGTACAGATATATGTATGTACCTATGTACGTTTACGAGCCGCACGGTACTCGAGACGTAAGGAATTGCTTTCGCGAAATTATTTCCCTTATAAATCAGCGGCCATACGTTTCGATGTCGTTTCGCCCTCAGCCCGGGACAATCTCCGGCCTTTTCCTCAAGTTGATACGGGTAAAGGCACCAACAACGTAGTTTCGCAATAACAAGAAATAACGAGAAAAAAATGACCCTTGTTTACAAACGATACTTATTTTTTACTTTTTCCAACAACTCATTGCTCCGAACCTCGCCTTACGAGTTTGTGAATTATACCAAGGACAAAAGAATAAAGCCCTAGAAGGTGACTATTGTTAACATACAAGGATAGCAGTGGGGAAGACGACGTGAGGTAGAGAGAGAGAGAGAGAGAGAGAGAGAGAGAGGGAGAGAGAGAGAGGGAGAAACAGCGAGAGTATAGGAGGGGTTTTGATTCGGTAACAGGACGGCGATAGTGGGGATGTAGTAATTTGTCGGCTTGGGAAGGCGGCTGGCTCCAAGCTGATAACAGGAGATGGTCCATTCTCCTGTGATTCGAGTCCTCTCCCCTCCGAGCTCCAGTCAGCCTCCTCTCTTCGTTTCTCTAGCTCCTTCTCGGACCGAGAGAATCACACCAGCTCTCTTCCACTCGCGAACGTGCCAAGCTCTTTCTTTCGGCCCTTTCTTCCTTTCGCGGATCTACCTAACCTAAGACTTCCGCTTTTCCAATAGGTGTGTCGTAGCATCGTCCACATTCTACTAGGTAAAATAAGATTTTAAAGAGGTAGTAGAGATCGCTATGTTAACTACGTAATCGAACCTACGGTACGAAGCGTACTCCGGTAGTCGTAAACTTTTATCTAACGCCTTCGAAGCAGCGTTCTATATAGGAAGAAAGGAAGAGAGAGAGAGAGAGAGAGAAAGGAGTCCTTAAATTTTTACGACTTTGCATTGCAAATCGAGAGGTCGTAGCGACACGGAACGTATGGCTATTGTAGTAAGCTTCGGGGAATATAAAAAAAAAGTAACGCTAGTTTTTGAGTAAGTAGGTTGCATGCATTAATTTGCTACATTTCGCGGTTGGGAAAATTTATCTGCCAGGACTGATTTCCATGCTCGCTGCTTGTTCCGCATCGCATACGTTTTACATGGGGCAAACGTAAAACGCTTGATTTACTGCCCGGCTCGCACCCACTCCATAATTTCTGTGTGTCGTTACGACTTTTCAAGCGGTACGCTAACGTCGACTTGAAAGCGTTCGTTCGATAGAATGCGAGAGAGAAAAAAAAAAGAACAAAGTGGATAGATCGATCGTAAAATCGATTAGAAAAGCGTGAAATAGTAAAAGCAATTTATGGAAACGAAAGCGATCTTTTATCCGAAATATCGAGCCAAGTTTCGATCGTAAAAAATAATTTAAACCATTAATGAAATTTAACAAGATCAAACCGCAATATGAGCCTACGATTTTTGTACTATCTCATTCATTGTATTTAACGAATATAATTATTCCTTTTTGATCGCGTTTAACAAAACTTACTCTCTTTCTCTAGGAAGCATCAATGTTTTTCCCGACGTTCCTGTTTAGGTTAGATCCAAAGCGTCCAATCGGTTTAGCATTAGCGCAGAAAACTTTGAATTACGAATGTGCCGCGAATATCCATTAGTTTTTTCTCTAGCTCTCTTTCTTCGCCTACTTGAAAATTTGTACACGGCCACGACGAGTCTAGCATGTTCCTTGGATTAGAATCAAGCTAACGTGTATATGTGTGTGTGTGTGTGTGTGCGCGCATACGAAAGTTTTTTTCAAGTAGGTACGCGAGAACGCCACTCTTGCTGGTGGTAGTAACGTTTCTTAGGGAAATAAAGCGGTCTCTTCCATTATCCATGTAATTTTCAATTTTCTCTGCTTGAGATTAACGATATAATAAAGATAAAGAGAAGCGCGGTCGGTGAATTTATCGTCGACAACCCGAGAACCATGGTATACCGCACTAGAAATAAAAACACTGTTTACGGCATAATTGTCTTAATAAACAAATGCGTACTTTTGAGAAGGTTATTTTCTTTGATAGAAAATAATAAGTAGGTATATTTAAAAACGTAAGAAGAGTTTCACAAAAACGTCGTTTCACAGAATGAGAAAGCAGCGAGTTTATTTATGATGAGGTCAACGAGACGAATGTTTACAAACGTAATTATCGTTCCCTTTATAAAGCGTCAATAAACTATACGTCTAACTGTGAGCCCGAATTCTAGAAAGAAGAAAGAAAGGAAAATAAACACACAAATATATATATATATATAAATATATATACAGAGGACGATTGAGAAAGCTTTATCGCTAGACAGACATCGTCATTGTCGACGCAATCAACGATAACTTTAGTTATGTCGGAGTCGACGTTGAAACAACATCGGAGCAGTTCTGATATCCGATGCTGCTTAGACATTCGCTGCTCAAATATTCCTGGAGTCTCCGCTTGTGCTTCGAACGCGGACCGCCAGAGACGCCGGAGACACCTAACCGAGCGCACACATTTATAAGCGACGCATACAACGAACGTCACGGGACACACAGAGAATTCTACAAGAAGGAACAATTCTCGAGTAGCGTGGAAAGAGGGAGAGAGAGAGAGAGAGAGAGAGGAAAGACTCATAGGTATCAAGGGTGTGCGAAGGATGCAGACTTGACACGACAGGTACTTACTGCACCAAGACACACATACGTATAAATGCGCAGTAAGAGTAAGATAGAGATAGAGGGGGAGAGAGACGATCTCTAACGCATTCTCATGACTGTCGACCAAACTCCCGCTTCTACTCTCACTTCTACGAAGAGAGAGAGAGAGAGAGAGAGAGAGAGAGAGAGAACTTTTTAGCGAACTGTCAAACTTTGTCGAGCCACGAATTACTCGTTCCAACGCATTCTCCCCAGTGCGCTTTCATTGAACATAACAGAGATCAAAGACTCCCGCGCGAAATGGATTAGAATTTCGGAAACACGAAACATACTTTGGCCCTTCTCTTTTCCTCTTGCGATCAACGTTGAAAGAAATACAATCCTCTTTCGCTTGCTAAATGTTATCGATTTTCGATCGAAGTACTTTAACTGAACAGACGAATGAGTTATTTTCGGAGGAATTATTTCAAGCTTTTCGTACGGCATTCATTGTAAACCGATTGACCCGCAACCAACGCGTTAACCTATTACGTTCTTTCCTATCGGGTATTGTAAATCTCATTTAATTAAGTCTCATATAAAAAGTCCTAACAATACCTTTCGATCCCGTTTGCAATTTCGTTTTCTGCCGTCTCTCACACACACACACACACACACACACACATACATACACGTTTCCGATGGACCCTGCTCGCTTCTCTTCCCTTTCCCGCACATCATTGCACAGGGTCGATCGCGCGAGACGAGAGAGGGATGTATTTGATTAATATTCGATCGCTCGTTGTAATTGACCGAGTTTACTAAGAGACTATAAAGAGAGTACACAAATAATATAATGCATACAAGAGAGAAATATGTTTTCTCTCTTTTTCTTTTCTCTTCTTTTTCTTTTTTTTTTTTTTTTTTTAGTTTCACGTTTCATTTAGGAATAATATGAAAGAAAGTTTTTACCATCGGGTATATAAATTTTTCAGATTCAAGGAAATCTAAGCTCTGTCCGAAGGAATTCGAAGGGTGCTTTATAAGAACCAGCGTGAGAAATATGAAGAAAAAGCGTGAGGAATGGAAGTAGCATAAGAAGAAAAATGCAGAGACGACGATCGAAGTATAGCGAATCGGCATCTACCTATCGATCGCTCACGTACGCTCCTTTGTAATTTTATTTATGCCACGTTCGACCTGTTGCGCCTTATCTTCTCGGTTCGTTCCAACGAATTTTTTTTCTCCACTACACGTTCCCTTTTCCTCGTTTCTTTTTCTTCTTTTTGTTTTACTTTCGATCGTCCTTTTCACATAACGCGATTTTAATAGCTTCCACCTTGTATCCATGTTCCGTTACTTTAATAATATCGACCGAAAGCTTACTGCGTTTCAAACGTCTTTTATTAAATAAATGAAATTCATTAAGACGGAGAGTGCATCGAAAGTTTAGCGATGGTCTCGAAAAGACTCGATTGGAGTTCGAACGCCATCATATATAATAATATTCTGATCGAGTCGATCGTGAAATCATCGGGCGAATAAATAAATCTAAAGAAATATAAATTACAGGAAATTCTCCGACAGAATATTAATATTTGTGCTCTACGAATAAAGTCATTTGACGTATATAATAATTTCAATTTACCACCGATAAGTAAAAGTACTAGATACATATACCATATTGTACGATACAAATGGAAATATTACGTTCCGAATGGACGCGAGTAGATTCATTTTCATGAATATTATTAGCTCAATCGTTTATCACCCTACGTCATAACGTCGGCGATGATATTTATAGACACAAACACGCAAAAGATAAAAAAAAAAAAAAAAATAGAAAAGAACGGAAATTACGCGTAGGGAAAAGATATAAAACGTGCGAGTGTATATGAACGATCGAGCTCCGACCATTCGTTTCTTCGTTATTTTATACTTTTAACGGGCGTTTAAATTCAATAAGTTATAGAAAAAAAAAAAAAAAAACAAATATTCGGACACGTTTTTCCGTAATAGAATAATTTTGTGTAAAATTTCCAAATGAAATATACTTTTGAATAACTCCAAAGAACTATACGTGCTATGCGAAATTAAAGGAGAATTGAAAGAAAGAAATAAAGAAAGAGATAAAGAAAGGAAGAAAGAAAGAAAGAAAGAAAGAAAGATTGCTTTTTATCGTGGAAAGAAAGAAAAGTAGGAGAATCGTTGATCGCTCAAGAGAGAAAATCGTAAAGTGTATATCCTTTTGAGAAGGAGCAACGACTCCGGCGTTCGTGCAGTTTCAATGCGGAAACCTTCCCCGACGAGCAATTATTTTCGTCTCATTGTCCCTTTCGTCGAGTAGCGAATGAGACGTCGACAACGGAGACGGAGACGGAGACGAAGGAACGACGACGCAGTCCGGTCGACAGGAAGTGGCGGCAGCTGAGACTCCGGAAGAAAGATGGCGACTACACACCGGCGTCTATTCTACCAACGACTATTCCCGCCATTATCGTCAGCTCGACTAAAATCGTTGAAGCGTGCGACGAAAGCTACGTCGACGACGAGCAACATTTACGAACCCAGTGGAATCCTTTCGATTTTATTTTATTTCCTCCCTTCGAACGATATATTCATTAATCGTGTCGACGTCACGTCGATCGATCAACCTCCCTTGCCAAACTATTATTACCTCGCCCAAATGCGCTTAAATGAGCATAATCTTTACGGTGACCATTCGACTTTTCATTTATTTAAAGTCGTTCGCTAAGCCCCGCTTATATAATGGTTTGCGTCATCGATGAAGCCGGCCGTAATTCTTGATCGATTTTTTCGACGAACCAATTTTGAGGTCCCGATTTAAAGAAACAAGTTTGATCTAAAACGTATCTTTTTCCGACATAAGTTATATATTTCAAGGAGAAGGAAAGAGAGATAACGTAGGTATGTGTAAATTTATCGCAGATCTTTCACGAAGTGTATTTTATTAAGTAACGAGAATCTGTCCTCTTACCATTTACTTAAACTCTCGCAAAGGAATCCATGTAAATTATTAAATTTTAGGAGAATAATAGAAAAGCCAGAACGATTTTTACAACGTACCTTACCAAGCCTCGTCTTTCGGGAAATTGTCGCAGCGCCCTTAAACGTCGCTTCGAATAACTTTGTAGCTGCGAACGATTGCGAACCGTTTTTATCCTTCACACCCGTTGGTTCGCAACGTTCATCGAGATTTAACCAACCGTCGACAACCGAGCCGGCAAAAAATCGATAAGGACGTTACCGACGAACCCGACTTCCGGCAATGTAGGAATTTACGAAGACTCTACGTTCTCCACAATTTTCAAAATATAGTGTCCTCTTGGGGAGAGTCGAAGGAACGAAAAAGCGAATCAACGTACGACCACCTTCGTTTGATCGATAAACCCTTTCGAAGTTATTTTTCGGTATAAACTTCGGTCGCTACTAAATTGACGCGTCGAGGAGTAGGTCGAAGAAAAATTATTCTAGCGTATACGGTGCGATAATTATAAATAAACGTTACGACGAAACAAGGTGTACTTTATCGTCGGTATGTGCGATCGATCGAAATGGAAGCCGAGGTCGTACTGTTACTCCACGAAGAAGATAAAATCCGTTCCAACCACGAAGTATGTTTAAACTACGTTCCCCGATCGGTAGAACGAATAACTCTTTAACGTTCTCGTTATTACAGATGGGAACGTCAAATCCCAAAGGATGAAGATTATTGGCGTCAATACGTTCGTAAGGAAGAAAAAGACCTGATAGTAAGAGATTCCTATCCAAATTTAACCCGTTTCCCTTCGATCCACAGATATCCTCAAACTTTATATCGTGGGATTCGTAACGACGACGACGACGGCGACGACGACGACGACGACGACGACGACGACGACGACGACTCGAATAACATCGACGATTTAGCTCGTAACGAAGGAAAACCTTTCGTAGAATCCTTAAGGAATTTTCGGTCTTGTAGGTTAAGCGCGTTTACCAAAGAAAACGATTTGATGAGTATCGGAGAGCCTATGGCTACGGTCTTTCCTACTACAGCATCGAAACGACCCACTAAAACATTTAGTACGCGCGAAGAGGAGTACAAGAGAGCTCTTGCCGAAGATATGTCATTACGAAAAGGACGTTCCTCTCTTTTTCCCGTAAACGCGCGATATGCTTCCAGTGAGAACGCCAAAGTTTACAAAACTTATTTGAAAAAAAATCGTTCTCTTTACGAAAACGATCGTCCAACGGGAACGAGGCGAAATGACGGGAAGTCATCGACGAGTCGTACCAGCAAGACTATTTTAAAGGCCACGAATAAAAACGATTTAGAATCAATCGGGAAACTAGTCGATAAGATCGAATTGTCCGATGATTTTGATTTTAATCGAGAAGGTTTAACTTTCGACGACGACACCGACGATCGTTTCGACTTACGATCGAGAACTACGCGAAACGAGGACAACGGTCGAATACAATTTACCTCGGATTTGGGAAATAAATCCGAGTGCACGGTATCCAACGTGCACTCGAAACGTACCGAACGAAATAAGAGATCCTCGAGCGATGGCGACTTTTTGAAATATTCCATTCGATATGCTCGCGAAGCCTTGGAACGTCTAACGAAAGATTTGCGTTCTGGTCTGCGCCTGGGAATAAACGAAAGGACGAAGGAAGTTGGACCGTTGGAAACGATGGATCATTCTGAAAAATATGAAAAAAAGTTTCTAAACATTTCCCCTGTCTCGTTGGAAACGCTATCTAGTAACGATCGCGTCGCAAAGACCGAATATTATTTGCCGCGTGCGAGTCTGACGGAGGATTTTCTAAACGGATTACCAAAGATGTCGTATTTTCCACGGAAGAAACGCGATCGATGTCTTTCGTGTTTATATAAATCCCTCGAGGAGATCGGCGTATCCACGAGAAAGGATGCATACGAGAGGAGGAAGGAAGGTGAGGAGGAGGGAAAGTATATCGAAAGGTATAAAGGAAACATATCAGTCGAGTGCGAGAGCAATGGCGACGTTAGTTTCGCCGAGTTCAAAGAGGAACGGAATCAGAGTGATTTAGGCGCTCGCGAGGAGATAGGACTCACAATGGAACGTAATGATAGCGGTAGTAGCGGCGATAGCATCGCGGAGGAAAACAAATTCGGTTTACCGAATACACAAATAGCCGGGGTAGAGAGAACGTCAGTCGACGAAGTTAAGGAGACGGAAGGGCGTCTGCCAGTTTCGGAATTAGAATCAAGCAGTCCAGACGGTAAGAGGATAACTTTCAAATCCATCTCCGTGTCGTCGGATGGATCGAAATGCGGTACCTCTAGTTCGGACGAGGACGACCCGAGCGTCGCACGCGTCGAGGAGTACTCGTCAACGAAATCGAAATACAGGCCGGCTTGTCACGCACCGACCATTTTGTCTCACAGCTTGGAGCCTCTCAGAGCGTTGAAATTAAGAAAGTCGACGAGCATGCGAGCTCGCATGGCTTTCGACGAAACCACCGACGAGTCGCCGACGATCGAGCCCGACGAGAAAAGTCGCGAGATCGCGTCGAGAGAAACGAAAAGAGGGATAACCGAGGGTGAATCCAAGTCTATTAAGAAATTGATTAAAGTCAAATCAGTTTCGGAGAATTTGATCACCGATGCCGAAGTAAAGGAAGCGAAGGAAAAATCTCTGTTAGGAAGGAGCTTCAGTTGTAGAAATCTCGAATGGATTTTAAGGGATTCTACGAAAGGTACGGACCTAGCGTCGCCGGGGGGCTTACGGCCCCCGGTGACCGAGGACGAACCGTTTCCTCCTTTGTTTTCGAAAGAGGAGATCGAAGAAACGTTAAAAAGTTTCGAGGAACGTAACGCATCGCCGACGTTCGCGTTGTCCACTCTTTGCGATATGTTTTTAAATCGAATTTTAGAGTCGAACGATAAGCGAGATAGGAGACGCGATAACATAGCGAAACGCTTGGTGAAATTATTGGTAGAGTCGAGACGTTATTCGAATCCTGATAAGTTCCCATCTGACCTGATATTTTCCTCGAAACAGCGACCGTTGTTGAACGGGCAGCGATTAAGGCGCATCCTACCCCTCGATTCTTACAATCTGATCGCACCTTTGCTGGGAATGCCCGAGCACTACCCGAGCTTACCGGTCGCCCTTCGTAAAATAGAGAGATCCGAATCGACGAAGGAACGATCCGATAAATCGGATTTGATCGAGGAAATTATGGACGATCTGATCGTACGTACATACCTAACAAATAGATTCGTATCGTCTAATAGAAAACGAGAAAGACACTCTATCGGAGTATTATACGGTTAAGCTAGAACGGTGTAAATAATGCGCAAAGCTGTAGGGAGTGGTGTGACGTAGAGCTACGTCATACGTCCACCCGACCAAGCGATTAATAGCGATCGCTCGCGGCTCGATAATCACTTTGTTAAGAACGCAACGATGATCTTTCGCTTCGAAATTAATCTTGGATTTTATTTATCTCGACGAGACGAGAACATTCCTTCTTTAATTTCTAGGTACATCCGTCGTCTTCGAGGGACGGCACGATCCCGTACGAAGAGAACGAAACGACGCGTTACAATCCTTACGAACTTTTTATGAGGAAAGAGAGACGCAAGGTACGGAGAGTCGAATAAATTTTTCAACCATATTTCCTATCTCCTAAGTCTACGCTTCGTTCTCCCAGGCTGTCGTTTGGCGTCCCTTGACCGAACACGACTTAAAGGGCTACGATCCGCAAGCCACTCTTCGCATGAGGGCGGACAAGATAACCACGGACATATGTAAGGAATTTTGCGATTGGTTGAGAAGCTTGGGAGGCTTGGAAAGAAGCATCGATGAGAGGGTACTCAAGGACATGTTCGAAATTAGTTTTTCAGCGGACGCCTGTAAAACGACTCAAGCGAGTAAACGACATCTATTGGGCGATATTGGGACGTGTTAAAAGTCGTATAATAATAATCAGACGTACATTTGTATAGATAAGCGTGAAAGAGATGGCCACCGTTCCGACGGACGTGGCATTGGCGAGATTGTGTCACGGGGCGAGCGTATTGGCAACAACGAGGAAACAACTCGAGAGGGATGCCAAGGCTGAAAGTAGACCTAAACGCACCTTGGCATTTGGCACGTCAATGCCAACCGATCTATTATTCATACCGCCTGCTAATCGCGTTCGAGAAACGTGGTTGAAATGTAAAAGCGTGCCGCGAGAACTCGAAACGATGGACCTAGTTTGGGATGGGATAATTCATTTGGAGAGCGTGGAAGCTTTCGCAAAGTGGTTACGCAGGCACCCGAAGGTATCTCGTTTAACGACTCTTATTATTCATGTCGCTACATATTTGTCCATTCGTAGGATCGAACGATCGATGATTTATATTTAACGATCGTAGGTTAGCCCACCTGAAATGTTCAAACGTGGTGTACTTACAAAGGCCGTCAGGAAATCCGTCAAGAAAAGAAGCAAGGATATATAAAACGAATTTTCACGTAAACGCTCGACAACGCCGAACGTAAATTTATGTCGGATTGTATAACGTTTGGAGAATCTCTAAACGAGTTAATCGATTCAAAATATAACGAAGAAAATGTCTCTGGATGGGATACCGTGTAACCATCGGTTTAGCTCGGATTTTCTACGCGCAAACACGAGCAGGCATGCCAACCAATAATACCGTTCGATGACACGATACCAAACGCCCGTTTCATGTATGTGGCGTACGGTTAACCCCTAAAGCCAACGTAGTATCCCGGACGATTAGGAATAGCGGATGAAAAATCTACGAGCGCGAAACCATACCGTTAATTTGCCTATTCACCGAAAGCTATCATAAACGATGACGTTCTCTCGCGGTCAGTGTAATTGGTCTATCGCTTTCTCTCGTTTATTTGTTTTTTATTTATTATTTATTTTTATTCATAGATCCTTCCCGTTTAGATAGAAGGCATTGAATATACGTCGAAAATCTTTCGTGGAAGGGTATTAACCGAGAATCTTCCATTTTAGACGTGCAACTTATCATGGATCATCGTTAAGCGCGCCGTCGATAATGACGTAGGACTCCCGACCATAAGAAGTATCAAAAAACGTAACGTAAAGCCAAACTCGACTCGTAGCATCTGCTTACGACAGGAACACGTTCGGGATATCGCCTTCTCCATCGTTGGTTTCAAACCCGAAGCGAATAAGGAAAAAATGAATAAAAGAGAAGAAAGGAGAACTCTTTTCTTCCCCCCCCCCTATCTCTCTCTCTCTCTCTCTCTCTCTCTTTCGCTCTCTTCGGCAGGCTTCGTCCACCGTCTCGGTTTCGTTTCCCTCCTAGCAAATAATTTCGTGATAACGAGCATCGAATCGATGTCGCACGCTTCTCATTCGTGCCACCAACTCGATGCGAGAATAAAGATTTTCGAATGTTTTTTTTTTTTTTTAAACTTCCCTCGTAACAATATAGAAGGGTAATAGGTATAAAACTTGGACGATTTGTTGAAGGAAAGTAATCTTGTGAAAAATAGAGGCTCTTGTCAAAATATGATGAAACGCCGAAAGGAAAAAAGGTTTGAGACGAAGGAGAAGGATGTGTTCCGCCCGCTGTTTCTTCGTCGTTGTTACGCGCAAACACGTGAAAAAATCTAGCCGCTCACCGCAAAGACAACCCTCGACGCGTTCCTCCGCCACGTTCAATCCTTTCCCTCACGTTAATTGAGCTAAAAAGAAGAAAAAAGAGCGTCGCCGTACGTTTGCCTGCGTGCTCGGTTATTCGTTATTCGCGCAGCTCTTTATTCTTTCTTTCCTAGGAATTTCCCACGAGGCCAGCGGCCCTTTCTCTGTCTCTCTCTCTCTCTCTCTCTCTCTCTCTCTCTCTCTCACACACACACACACACACTCACTTGGCGACGCAGAAGAGAGAAGAAGAGAACGACAGGGCGGCGAAATGGAGACTCCGAAAGAAATCACAAAGGGACCGTGCAACGAGAAAAGAGGACGAGCATGGAGAACGAAGCTGAATGAGGTGTATGAGAGGGATGAGAGAAGAGAGTATCGACGCATTGGTCATCGCCCGTTCGTTTCGCTTCACTTGGAACGAAGATTTGCGCTCGAGCGAGAAATTTAACAAGGCACACGCTTCCGAGACCGACAATAGCCAACTTTATGGGACCCGTCGAATGCTCCGATTTTAATTACTTCAATTTCAACTTCCACTTGGTCGTCCGGTCATCTACTCATTCTCTTCGTCTATCCTTTTTACTTGCATACGAGAGCGAACATGGACCCACGATCGAACGGTGTATATCGTCGACTCGAAACAAAGTGTCTTTTCGAAACTAGTCGGTCGACCTCCCGACGAAATATCCATACGTAACGTAGAATAAGTGCGTTGCTTACATCATTGCCTTCGTCCTATCGTCTACGGCCACTTTATTAGAAAATTTACAAAGTCGTTATCGATCGATTGCTCGATTTTAAGTAATTAAGTGGGTTCGATGTCGCAACGTCAACGTCCTTGTACCTCCGCTTAATGAACTCGAGTTTGGTGCCACTAGCAAAGTCTGTTAATTTTGTTTCACCCTCATTGATTTTATAAATGGTCGAAGAGACGTTCGAAGGTCTTTGGAAAATTCGACGTATTTGTCGAGAGCATCGAACGTGTCTGGTAGATCGAACCATCTCCTCGTCATATCTCTCTCTCTCTCCCTCTCCCGTTCTCCCGTCATGTATTATTCATTTCGCCAAGTTCGCACTTAAAAATTCTGCCTTTCGATCGCCTATCTCGAGCCGCAACTTCTCGTTCGAGATTTCGAAGCAAAGTCACAAAGGAAGGAAGTACGTACGTAGGTAGTCGGGCCCTTCGCAAAGTAGATTGACTGCAAAGTAGATACGAAGGGAATACGCGAAGAATTGCTTCACGACGCTCTATTTCTTTCCCCTTCTATTCCTCTTTCTCTCTTTCTATCTCTCTCTCTCTCCCTCATATTCTTGGCTATGAATACACGAGATCGAGATCGCGAGTCGAGTGGAATTTCAAGGGAGATTGAAATTTTTTGTATCGACGGGGGATCAACGAGAAAATCTCAACGCATCGACTAATTCCTGAAACATCGATTACCGTTATGTCTGTATCATTCAAAGTGACCTCGTTGACTGAATCATTATAGAGGAAGAGAGAGAGAGAGAGAGAGAGTCGATTGATTTAAACAACGATAGAGAACGTACTACTTAAAGTCGCATTCTCTCAATGAAATTGAAACGAGAAACGATAATTGCCCTTAATTGTGTAAGGCGCAATAAGCGAAACGTTAATGCATTATACCTTATCGTTCTTTCGATTACGCGTTCCTAGCAGCGATACGATTCGAAATTAAGCTCGCAAACACGGCAGAGTCTCGTACGTTTACAACGACTGGATCCTAAAACCGTTTTGCGGCTTTACTATTATCGCCTCGGTACATGTAATTACAATCTGTCGTTTCGTTTAGTATCGAGATAGAAATGCGTACGAGGGTTCGTTTGAATTTTCTCTCTGCCTATCGTTGCTTCTCCCTTTCCTTTCTCTCTGTATCTCTTTACAAAATCTCGACGTTTTCCTAGCGTCTTTCTCTTATATTATACTCCAATTTCAAACAATTATTATTATTCTCTCTCGTCGATCCTCGTATTAAAGATTTCATGAATAAAACTAGAACGAACGATCCTGGTACATTGTCGACCATTTATATAACACGTGTAATGTACACGCGTGTGTACATTCGCGTAAGTGGAACAAACTCGTGATTTTTATAAACTTTGGTTTATTCAAACGGTGACAACTCGTCGAAACGACTATTTTTGAAAAAGAAAGAAAAATAGAAACTGAGGAAGAGAGAGAAGCGATGCCGACAAACAATGAAAACCGACTATCCCTTTTTCGTTTTAAAATACAGGTGGCAAAGAAACGTGCTTCTAGGGCGATTCGCTTCGTAACACGTTCGTTGCTCGTGACATACGAAACGGCGCAAACGCGTAAGCGTATCTATTCGTACGTACGGTATCGGGAACATGTATGTGGAGAAAAAATTGGAGGGGGGGAGAAAGTGACGCGCATGTATGCTCTTTCGTAAATCAGATGGGAAGCGTTTCCTGCTGGCAGTACGAGCTCGTTCGATCTATTGTTGTAAAGTCTCTAACCGTGCCCGTAATGTCCACACGAGCCTATTATGAGTTCTATCTTCATTGCCTTTGCCACTTTTCGCAGGTCTGCTTTTCTCTCTCTCTCTCTCTCTCTCTCTCTCTCTCTCTCTCTCTCTCTCTTTTGTGTCCGTTCCTCTTGCTCTCGCCCATACGCGTATCCAGGTATATACGAGTAAATACATAGATATGATGTATGTATGTACACACGTAAATGCAATGCTCCACTCTTCCGATTTCCACGCGTCGGCACCTATGGACCATCGATCCGCGAGCAACTCTGTTATCGTTTTCCGGAACAGTCCAACGATAAAACAACGTTAAAGCTAACGAAGTGTGGACCAAACGAATAAACGAGAGTTTCTTTTGATCCACGATACAAAACGTAGCCGCTTGTTCTCGAATTAATTGGCAGGAACCGGAAAAAGTATGTGAGGTGAAAGGAGAAAAAAGACAAAAAAAAGAAGAAAAAGAAAAGAAAATTTTGTAACGCGCGGAAACTCTGGAGAACATTCAATCTCTTTAGTTTCTCCAGCCTTCCCGATTGAATCGTTAACGCATACGTATAAAAGTGGATAAGAGTGGTTCCTTGTAAAGGACGAAACGGGAACGGTCCTAAGAAGATGAAGAACCTAGGATGCTCGAATGAAATTTAGCCCGCGCTAAACGGAACGTCGATGCCTATCCTTGCGAATTAGTTAGAGCGAGCGGGAAGAAAATGAAAATACGGTTTTTCTTTTTCTCTTTCTATCTTCTTCTTCTTCTTCTTCGTCTTCGTCTTCGTCTTCCTCTTTTTCCTTTTTCCATCTTTTTTTTTTTTTTTTTTTCTTACTTTTGCATCGATTCGAGTCTCTAGAAAAGGAAGAGAAGATCCTTGTAATAATCTCGTTCCAAAGAGGAGCAGACGTCGAAAGTAAGTTGAAGCTCTTCCTGCCGGCGGTTAATTTCAAACCATTCCAACGCGTTTTGCGCTCCGCGCTCTCGTAAACGCTTGTAGAAACGAATCTCGCTTTCGTAGTCGATTCAAAGCCCGTAATGAACTTTGGCTGACATCCGGTTTTACCCGGAAGGCCACTCCCATTACGGTAGACTCTCTCGGTATCGTTACATCGATGCAAACACACCGAACGAAACAACGATTCTTCTGTTTCGTTCGTGCGTCACGTATTATTGTAAAGGACGCTAGCGTTGATGACGAGCCTTTAGCTTGTTTCCTCCTCCTCTTCCTCCTCCTCCTCCTCCACCTACTCTTCACCGCTTTTGTCCGAGTCGCTCAGTCTCTCGGTATCCTTTGAACCGTTGACATCTCTGTTAAGTTTTAATAATTTACGTGCGATCGATTTACGCTCGATAAATGGTAAAAACTAACGCGTTCGGGAGCGGTTACCGATCGATGCTCGATCGAATCCAATGTGAAAAAAGTAACGAGCGAAAGGTTCGTCCAAATTTTCTATCGTACGTGAAAGCGATCGTTCGTGAAAGGGTACGCTCTAACGGAGCTTATTTAAAATGCCATTCTGGACGTTCAACTCGAGTGGATTTCAAGCTTTAAGCGACTCGATCGATCCTCGGCAAGGGAATCGTTATTCGTAGGAACAATTAACGTGTTTCGAAGAACGTGGAAAACTCGACGGGTTTCCATCCCTTTCTACGTTTCCACGTTTCTGAGTTCTATGCGTCGCAAAGAAGATGGATGGATAGAGAAGCAGAGAGAAACAGAGAGAAACTGAGAGAAAGGAGGAGAAGGCACGAGAGCTTTTGCGTAGGCTTATTCAAACGGTACTACTTCTCTCGAACGCGTGACATCGGGGGACCCTCCTTCTTCAAAAGTAAGCAAAGCAATTAGACAGAATTGCGAAGGAAAGAGAATGAGACATAAAGAGAGAGAGAGAGAGAGAGAGAGAGAGAGAAAACGCGCGTAAAAAGGGAGCAAGCCGGGTGAAAAGTGGGTGGTCGACACTTCCACTTGGTTTAACCAAACCCTCGGCCATGGACGAGCATACATCGTCTTCTTTTCAAACCCCTAGTCTCTCGAGAGATCCAAACTCGTTACGTTCCTGCTACATACGATATGCTTACGTATATGGGACACCACTCGAGATTAAACGGTTGTATTTCGATCGAATAACAATCGAAAATTAGTTTCGTTCATTTCGATGAGAGAAATAATATAAAATGACTCGTATCGGAGGAATACGATGCGAGATAGGCAGCGAGACGCGCGTTATGGGATACATCGAAGAAAATCCTAGAGGTGTTACCTAGCCCTACCTACTAGTCGGTATAGCACGTGAATACGTACATTGAAAACGCACTTGCATTATCCATTAGTAGAAAAAGTGGATAACGCAATACACACTTGGCCCTCTCTCTCTCTCTCTCTCTCTCTCTCTCTCTCTCTCTCTCCCTCTCTCTCTACATGTTCGATCTTACAACACCCCGGGCAGAGGGCTTCTCTCCTACGTTCTGGAAGCGACCGACGGGTATGGGGGATCGATAGGGGATGCCGAGCTCTGCATAGGGTGGCATAGGTTCGCATCGTTGCAGAGAAGGCCGCAAAGTATATTTACATACGGAGCCTCGGTCAAAGCCTTTACTTTGCACGAGTATTCATGCACTCCTCTACTGCCACGACATTCTCCGGCGGACGGAGGAGAATCCACTATCGTTCTCTTATTCGACCGAATTTAGAATGATACTCTCGCAAATCCGTGCACCTCGAGTAGAAATTTCTAAACGAAATTTCGAAAGGCCGCGCCTCGACGATCCGCGTCGCGTGAATTTTGTTATCCAACATTTTCTCATCGACTATAAACTCATCGAAACTCGTCTACTCTCTATTTCTCGGCTTTCTCCATAAAGGAGGGTACTTGTTATCATAGAAAAAGTTGGAAAATTTCTAAACGACCTTCTACGGTAGTTTACTTCTCTCGCGTAAGGTGTGAGAACGCTTCGGGGTTGTAGGACACCGAGAACCGATCGGAAGGCTCTCTCGACTCATATTTTTCAGCATTTTCGAGTACGATAAGCCCGTGGGGTAAAATCACGCGAGGCATCCTGTGGCGAACGGAAGAGACGAAGGGCGATCGAGGGTGTCTCTGACGAGCGGAGAGGGGGGAGGGTAATTGCGCGTCGGGTTTGACTTATAGCTTCTAAATCAGTGTCAAAAGGCTGCGACCCTTGCGTACCCGTACTGCTTCCCGACAAACTTCGCCAAATGTATTTTGGATAAACTTTGATTGATTTCGCGCCAAAATTGTGCCTTTTTTAATCCTCTCTCTCTCTCTCTCCCTCTCCCTCTCTCTCTTTTACGTACGCAACATTTCTTGGGAAATAAATGGTAACCACATCGAAAAGCTTTTTATTACGTAAAAAAGAATACGCGCGAGAGATATCAAGAAGATATAAGCGTTTTGCCTAGATACTTGGCTCTCGGAAGAGGATATCATGCTCGAGTAATTCAAGCCGTTGCCAGGTACTTAGCAAAGTTTCAATTGTACTCTTCGTACGTGATACCAGAAACGTTGCCTCCTCGTCGTCTCCTTCGGCTGGTAAGATCCAGCCAAACGAGAGAGAGAGAGAGAGAGAGAGAGAGAGAGAGAGAGAGAGAGAGAAGGGTAGGCTGGTTAGCAGGTGTACGCTTGCTTCGCGTTCAGTGCTCGAGCGCGAGCAATATTTATTAAGCGATATTTCCCTAATTATCTCTCTTACGATGTGCTCCTTGCGCATCCGAATCTACGCGTACTCGCATAAAGCGGCGAAAGTGCACGTTGGTCGAAAGTTAAGCTACTCGGAGACATAAACATCAGAGAAACGGGAAAAGAGTACGCGAACGAGTACGCTTGCCTCGAGTCTTCGTATTTTTCTTCTCTTTCTTTTTCCCCATCTTTCTTATTATTTGCCTTCCTATTCCTTCTCACTCTTTGTTGCCGTTCAGAACCAAGAAACTTCCAATGTTCCGAGAGAGAAGTTGGGAAATTAAACGCCGCGGTACCGCATGTTGCGCGAAAGAAATCTACCTCGACATTGCGTCTAACTCGATACGCTCGTCGTCTTAATTATTATTATTATTATTTTCATCGTCATTGTCATTATTATCATCATCATTATCATTATTATCATGAATCGTTGTCGCTTATCAAAAATTCGAGGCAAATTTTTGTAGAATCTTCACGATTCTTAAATCTTTCGCGATTACCTTAACTAACGATTTAATAAAGCAGCTAGTAGAGATATAAGAACGGAGCATAATACCCGTGCAAAGCGTTAGCCCTGTAAAATATTCGATAACAGTTAGTCGGAGTGGCGGGCCACGAATATAAGACAACTCTTATTCTAGACGCCTTACAGAAGAAAGAATCTCGCCAACTACACTTTCCTCGCTTCCGAAACGAGCTTCGTTATCGTGCACGATGTTTATTACAAGAAGTTGGAAAGCTCGGACGATAATTGGATGTCTTAAAGAGTCGAAAAATTGGTACCATGTAAAGAAGAAGAAAGAAGGTTCTCGGAGAGGCACGAAAAAAAGGATCGATTCGTAGGTCGAGCGGCGATCTTCCAAGAAAATGGGAAAAGGATCTGAAGCAGTAAAGAGGGAAAAAAAAGGATTTTCGATTCAATTTCGCTCGGTGGGGTTTGAGAAAAATAGAGAAAGAAAGGGAGAAAAAGAAAGATAAAGATAAAGAGAGAGAGAGAGAGAGAGAGAGAGAGAGAGAGCGAGAGAACAGTCGGAAAATGTAACGATCAAAATAAGCCCGGCGGACAAATTCTTCGCTCGCGGAACCAACTCGAGTCTCGCCTCGTACGCCGTCGTGTGATTGCGCCTCGAAATAGAGCGGAATAAAATTCACGGCTCTCTCGAATGGGAAGGTAATTACGTGTAATTTATATTACTTGCCATTGACATGCAAATCCACGAGCCATGCATGTCTGTCCCTGATATCTTCCGTGGTACTACTCTCATCCCTCTGCCCATCCCTCTGCTCGCACCTCTGCCCGTCCCATCGCCCTCCTAACTCGTCCGTCTTTCCGACACCCTCCTCCTCCTCCTCTCTCTCTCTCTCTCTCTCTCGCTCTCGCTCTCTCTCTCCTACCTCAAACTCGGTTCGTTCCACAATTTTCTACGACTTCCACCTCGACCCCTCTTGCCACCGCATTTCTCGGTAATTTCTTTCATTTCTGCGCTACGCGGTCAGTGCCGGAGACCGTACGACCGTTTAAAATTACACTTTGAAGGAATAGAATTTCAAGCCGAACCGAAACGCTCCTCTGATCCTTGGATTTCGCTCTGATTACTTTCTTTCTCTCTCTCTCTCTCTCTTTCGCTTTTCGTCAAAGTTATATTAAAAATCGTCTTTCGTTTTATAACGATCGTCCGTAGCATCGATATAGGATGTTCGGCCTAAACAGGTGTACCGCCGATGCCGTTTCGTTCAACGACTTGTTGCTGCGGAACACTCCAATTCCAGATTATTCGCTATATCGTTCCGGCAAGTGCGAACGAATTAGATACGTCGAGACGTGTTACCGCTTACGAACGGATAGATAAATAGATGTGGATGATCGAAGCGCGAAAGCGAGAACGAAAGCGAAAACGAGGGAGACGAACGATAGACGAAGAGACGACGGCTTAGATACGGTCGAATTGACCAATAGCGACAGTCTTTTGATCTAAACTAAAATACAAGCCCGAAACAACGGCCAAAGCAAATCTGCTCAAAGTGCTTGCCCTCTTCAAAGTACTTCGTTTCGTCCATCTCTCTCTATTCCCCACGACGACATACCCCAATGACCAATTATCTCTGTATCTTTGCCGATGACAAGCGAACCGCGCGTAAACTGTCAACAGGGGAAAGGGTTTGGAACGTGTCAAGTTATCGGGAAAGCTTCGTCCGGAGAGAGGCCAACTCTTTCTTTTCCCTCCCCCTCATCTCTCTCTCTCTCTCTCTCTCTCTCTCTATCTCTCTCTAGCAAATCATTGCAGTTTCTCCTACCCTTTTCTCCACCTCTCTTTCCTTTAAAAATTCCCATCGAGTTTCGTATTTCGGTATACTCTCGTCGTTCTCATTCGTTTCTCATCGACATAGAAACAATGGACGTCCGATGTAAAATAGGACGCGGATTCTTCGAAGTTTCTAGGCGTCTCAGAATCTTCTAGGTAGATTAACGCTTATACGTCTCGTTTGATCTCCGATGAGCATTGACAAACGTTAAGCTCGTTCGGAATAGACCGAGCTGCAATGAATTCAGTGAGTCGCGATTTGCAAGAGGATGACAATTAACGGGGAAATATAATGGATCGTTAACGCCGTCCTCATTAACCACCAAGGACGCTTTATATATCCATTCCGATCTTTCGTCGGCCACCGGTGACGATAAATGTCGTCGAAGACGTCGGGGCCGTAAAAATTATATTTTTCTATTCAACCGGGAGGAACGGTTTAAAAAATAATCTTTGAATTTACGTTGTATGTGCGAGAAAGAATGTTTCGTAATAAAGTTAGACGAAAAGATTTTTAATTAAAAGATTGTATTAAGAAAAAAAAAAGAAGGAAAAGAAAAAATGCGATATAATATTTCATTGAGGGTTAATTTCGTCGTAACCCGTTGCATAAGTATCCTACGAGGAGCGAGGCGATCTGTTCGATTTCTCTCATTCGAAAATAATGTAAGTGCGAACTATGGATAAGCGCAGTAGTCAATTTTGGCTGTATCGGACGCATAGACGAAATAACGGCGACTCTCGATGTCTCCTTTCATTTAACGTTTCCTCGTTCCACGGACTAATCTTGCAATAGTAATCCCAGTGCCCCCTTTCCTCCCGTCGAGAAGGGATATAGCGCGCGATCGTACACGTTAAATCAAATAGCCGACGTGACGTTCATTCGTAAATAACCCACGTCGCATGCTAACGCTCGCGAGCCTTAGTCCCTTTATATTCGTACCATGAAATTAGCGAGGAAATAAAGCGTAATTCATTATCCACCCTTCCGGTTTTCCGTGGAATCTCGTAAATATTTTTATCAGGAATTTCAGCTTTCCACGGGGATCCGTTATCGACGTGAGAAAACGTCGCATAGGATGGCCGCTAATCGAGACTCCGAGAATCGTTTCGTTCGAGAAGCGACTCGTCCTGTAGAAATTTTTCTTTAATTTTACAATGGACGAAGTAAGAGGGAGAAATAGGGAGAGAAGAGTATCGTCGTTTCCATCCGAGTGAACATCGCGTTAATTCCAGCAGGACGTTACATTAATTCCAAATTGATTTTGGGCAAGCGGAGACACGGTAACGGTGTCTCTACCATGACGGAGGATCACCGATCCACGGAATACCCGGCTTAGTTCGCTCGTAATTACAGGCCAGGACGAGGCTTAGCCCTTCCTTATTTATAAGCGAGCCGTGCGACGACTTACGCCATCGACTCACGACAGTTTCCTTTCCACGAGGGTCGGCCCCGAGTCTCCTCGCCGTTGTCAAATGCGAGGACTCTGCCGGTCGGTGAGATGGTGGTCAAGGAAGAGAATTAGAAGCATGGCGAGTCGGAATCGCTCCGAAATCTCGGACCTCTTCTCCTAATAGACTGGAGAAAACTTTAGACTCGTAGGGAACGGCTAAGAAGCGATGCTTCGCTAGATTTCAGGCTCGAGTTTATCCTAGCCGAGATCGCAATTTTAAATCGCAGCGCGCGCATCGCCGCTAACCGTTGGTCACGTCAACGGCGATCGCATAAGGGAGGGCAGTTAGGTGGAAAGGAGAAAGGAGAAAGGAGAAAGGAAGGCAGGAAGGAAGGCAGGAAGGAAGGAAGGAAGGAAGGAAGGAAGGGGTTGCTAGGAGGGAGTACGGTGGGAGATGGTGGTGGTGGTGGTGGTACCTGGCGCAAAGTATAAGAGGTGGGGTAGAAGGAGAAAAGAATGGGAGAGAGGGTACGAGAGAAAAGCGGAAGCGGACAGCGGTAGGATGGCTCGGCAAGTGGCCGAGAGGAGAGGACGGAGATGGCAGCGGCAAAGGGTACAAGAGAGAGAGCCTCGAAAGGGCTCGAAGGAAAGGAAGAGGAGAGAGGGTGTTGTAATGAAGCCTCGCGGGAAGGGACGCGGACGCGGGAGATGGGTCGATGAAGATGAGAAGAGCGAGGAGGAAGCTGCTAACAGGTCGAAAGAGAGAGGGAAAGAGGGCCAAGGGGTGGCGCTTGAAAGAGGGAGAAAAAGAGAGACGGTAGCTGTGAGAAGGAGAGCGGAGAGAGGGATAGGGCGAGGGAGGGTGAGGGAGAGAGGAAGATGTCACGGCACGATGCTGGTGGCGGTGGTGGTGGCGGTGGTGGTGGTGGTGGCGGCGGCGGCGGCGGCGGCGGCGGCGGCGGCGGTGGTGGTGGGAGTGCGAGAAAGGGTGGGAGACGAACGACAGAGCGAGGCGAGGCGTGAAGGGGGCTTCGAACGAAGGGACAGAGCCATAAGAGGGTTGATGGTGGCCCGGGGTGGCTCCAGTATGCCAGTCGCGCGTCAAACTCCCGAAGGAAAGCACGTACGAAGGTTCTACGTAACGCCACTGCCATAACTACCCCCGAAACTGCTCCCTCTATCGTCGACCGACGCACACTACTCCTTTTTCTCCGTTAGTTACCACTCGTCCTTCCTACGACCCACTGCTCGCTCATCACGTGCCACCTACTATTTTCTCGTCGCCGTCCAATCTACTTCTCATCGTTTCCTTCTTCTTCTTCTTCTTCTTCTTCTTCTCCTTTCGTCAAGAGGAGTGCCGACCCGCAATCGTTGGACCCAGTCAGTAGAGCAGGTGTCGACGATCCATCGCGCAGATCCTTTTCCAGAAGATCTTTTCTACGCTGTTATACGCCGGTCTCGTCGAAAGAAAACTCCTCGAAGATTGACAGGTAAACCTTCGTTCAATCATATTTCTCGCGATCTTTACGAGGAAGAGAGAATACGCGTCGTAGAAGCCCGAAGGAACATCGTGCTCGCGCACTATCACCTAAGAAAAAAAATACTCGGTCGAGATGAAACTTTACGACTTTGGTTTTTCTCTTTTTTCTTTTGTTTCTCTCTCTCTCGTTCGAATCACTATCGCATCGATATCGAAGTATCTACGTGACGCGCGCTTTGCTCCAAACTCCTTTCGAGCGCGTAACGATACACAACGAATTACAATTCAGGCGATTCGCCAACTTTTACGACGCCGTATCATCTCGCGAGCAAATATAGATTTTATAGCACATTTTCCTTTTCGCCGTTTCTTTCATTCGGATATATCGAAAACGATCGCTATTTCTCAGAGACGACGGTTTTGTCGTACGTCAGAACGTAAACTCGACTTTATTCGCCGTGCATCGAACGACCGAACGTATCCGATACCGAGTTATCGCTCTAACTCTATTCTTGAGAGATATTTAGATCGTATATACGTCGAGTACCGTGCGATATATCGATAGCCCTAATGACGCTCAAAATGACTTTGTAATTTTCTAACATCTTTTTAGAATAAATTAAAAGCGCATTGTACGATATCAAGGTGGATAAAAGGGAAAAGGTATTAAAGAAATATTTGACGTACACCGACGATAATTCCTCTCGTCGATCGTAAAACAAAGATGAAATAAAGGCAAGAAACGAGGGATTATAGCTCGTCGTCCAGCCGATACGATGCAAAGAGACGAATCTCTTTTGCGTCTTGCACAACAACCACATCTTTTTAATCTTTACGTCGTTCCAACGGAGCAACGCACACGCTCTTTAATATTCGAAATTCCTATGCGAGGCGCATAGTTTCTAGCAACTTTTCGCTCGGACGTGCGTAGTTGCACGTATAGGTATAGAGATCGATAACGACCGAGATCGTAACTCTCCCGATATCGATCCCGCAACGATCGATCTCTTTGTCGTCGTTGCGTCGACGTAGTCAAACTTGCGTATAACTCTTTTGAAAAGTGGAGCTCGCGGCCGAAATGAAAATTCGGAAGAGCCGGCCTCTCGAGTTTGCTCCGTTGCTCGTCGAGTACGCATCGTTCCTTTCCAGTTTAAAAACCCTCATACCATCTCCGCTTACTACCGAGCGTCCTCTCTCTCTCTCTCTCTCTCTCTCTCTCTCTCTCTCTCTCTCTTTCCTTCGTACCACTTTTGACGCTCGATCGCGAAACTTTCGCGTTTAAAACCTCCTCTTCCCATTGTCCCCGTAAAAACGTCCGTAATTTGTTTCGCAATATCACCGTCATTATTTCCGTTTCCTTAAGCCATTAATTTAGTTTCCATGACTTTTCGTCGTTGTCGTAGGATATATGATACGAGGATGTACGCGATTCCTCTTCGACGTTGACGGGACAAGAATAACGAACAGGAAACGTTGCATGAAAACGTTGCATTTAATTCCTTTATACATACGCTTCGTACATACGTATACCTATTTAATTCCTTGTACATGGAATATATCTAACCTTATCATTGCTCTCGTTACGCTATTCTACTTTTATCATTGAGATATTGCACGACGAAAACAGAACATTTTTTTCTTTTTTAAGAGAATAAAACGAGTTGCACCCGTCCGACATTTTTTATAGGCGAGAAAGATCATTATCGCGAACTTTGCTATACGTATAATCGATGTTACTTTCGTCCGTATATCGCGTCGTCATCGACTCGGATAATACGGAATTTAAACTTACCTTTTTCTTTTTCTTTATCTTTGAGAGATAAGGGGATAAAGCGAACGATCTAGAAGGTAAAGTTCGTTAAACGAAGGGAAAAATTCCGGCTATATCAATTATTAAGAAAATTGTAATAATTTAAAAAGGGCACGAGAAAAAGGATCGAAATAAAGAAGATGAGAGGAGAAAGGGAAGAGAACAGAGGGAGAGAGAGAGAGAGAGAGAGAGAGAGAGGTAGAATATGTCTATACGTTTGTGATAATCGAGAATGTAGCTTTAATACGAGTATTCTGATTTAACGTGACCAGAGAAGTTAAACGAATCATTGCATTACGCGGCTAATTACGACGGAAAGAGTAGTGTATACGAGAAAGAGAGAGAGAGAGAGAGAAAGATAAAGGTAATACCAGGTGACGAAAGGGAAGAAAACGAGAATAACTATGACGACGACGACGACGACAGCGAGGACGACGGAGACGAGCTCCGTAATATTCGACCCTCGGCGAAACAGCGCGAAACTCCTGAGAGAAGCTGAAACGACGTTTAAGGAAATCTTGCCTTAAGTCGAAGGCCCGTACCGTTTAACGCAATTGGGGCTCATTTAAAAATCCCATCAAAAATGTACTTGGAAATATCTGCGTGTTCCTTCCTTCAACACCTCTCTCTCTCTCTCTCCCTCTCTCTTCCTCGTCCCTCTTTTTCTCTCTCCCTCTCTCTTTACTTTTCTTCTCCCCTTTAACCCCCTAGGCTATTTCTACAGCCCAGCGATCATCCTCCTTTATCCCATCTCTCCTTACTCGACACTCTCCTTCCCTCCTTTCCTTAACTCTCCTCTCTTCTTCCTTCTCCTTCTTTCTTTTTCTTTCTTTTTCTACCCCACGCTCCAATACTCCTCCAGTTTCCGGGAAAGAACTAGTCACTACAGCCAACGAAAAGAAAGACGGAACGGATTGTCTGATTGGATTGTAAGTTCAATTTACACTACGCTTCATGTTCTATTTTCCGACGCGAACACCATACGCACATAGACTCGCTTTTTTCGTAATTTATTACGATATCGTTCGCACAAAGCCGTCGTGTTTTGCAAAGCGAAATTCAAAGCATGCGAGCAATTGAGACTTTCTCGAATGAAGGACGTAACGATAGCGACGATAAAGGAGCTCTACGTAATCGAAAAAGATTGTTGGATTTTATACCTGCGAGAGATAAAGAAAGGGAAATAGAGAGAGAGAGAGAGGGGGGGGGCGGGCGAGGGAGAAGCATGGAGCGATACATTTGCAATCGGCAATAATTGAAAATCTTATTCCGGAGGATGATCTTCGTTATCCGTAAAACAGGATGAAACGGAGCTCGCTCGCGAGTGGCCATGCCGAGTTGGTGAAAGGTCGAAAAGCGAGCGTTGAATGATTCGATGATTGCGCGCGCTTCCTGGAAAATTCGTTTTTCCTGCGCGAAAAGGGCAATGCGATGGAAGTAACGAGCCCCCATTGTACGAACCACTTGATTTTTCTTTCCAGCCTAAAATTATCCCAGTTATATTTTTCACGACCCATCTATCATCGTATAGGTCACCGATTAAATAACAGGCGGTATCGCTCATTGTTGCGCATCGAAGGACTTTTTCCGACGAACGATTTTTTTCTCCTTCAACAAAAGGTTGCCTACGTTCGTCGTTCGTTCCCTCATCGATGAAAAAAGCCGACGCGTCCGACGAGCCTTTCTCCTTTCCTTTTTTTCCTTTTTTTTTCCTTTTCTTTTCTTTTTTTTTTCTTATTCTAGACGGATAAAATATTTCATTGCGAAACTCCTAAAATTTTATGACAGCGAGAATCGGTCCGCCGTTTTTACGATGCTTCGCGCGCGTCACCGCGGAAGCAACGATGCGAAAGCTGAGCTTTCCAGTCAATAACAATCACAGCCGAGTGTACGCTAGCGAAATTAAATTTTCGTTGTTCGATCGTTGTACTAGCGAGACAGCGCCTCATCTCGTTCGATCGCTCGTTCGGCAATTTTTTTATTTACTCCGCGAATAAGAATTTGGTCCTTCGAAACGAAGGGATAACGTGTTTTCTCGTTTACAAAGTTATTTAATTTTCCATCGGAAAGCGATCCTAATACTCGCAAGAGTTCATTCATTTCAAACGTTCCCAATATCCATGTATATTTTTCAAGATGGACATTCGCCCGATAAGCCACGAAATGAAAAGAATTTTTAAATGAATAAGGCGACATTGCCTGTTTCGTTTATTGTTCTTGACCTTTCGGCTTGAGAATAAACTAGAACGCGATCGACTTTTATCCCACCTCTGTGTTTCAAAACAAATACATATTCGTCTCTCGCGTCGAGAAATGAAGTCATCCAGTCTAACGCGAACCGTCGGTGTCGTAAGATCGTCCCGTCTTTCCTTCCTATCTCGATTTCTCTCATCCTCTTTCCTACGCTATAAAGTCAATTATAATCGTAATAAGGCCAATATACTTGCCACTTTCCTCTTATATTACGTCATTAACGTATACCTTATTATTTCGTTGCATATGTAACTACCTATGTAATTACGTTGGGCAGGAAGAAAAAAACTTTCTTTTGATTTGTATTTTTATTCGTAACTCGGTACGTTCGTCTCGTTTTTCTTTCGAACCGGCTTAGCTCGGACTCGAGTCGAAGGAAATATCGAGAATGAAGGCGTTATCGGGTGCACAGGGCGCTTCCGGCGACGTTGTCCCTTTAAAGGCAGGCAACTTGCCTTGGTGATATCTTAATCTTTAATTATCGCGCCTTCCTACCGCCCTTAATTATGACGTAATTGCAATTAGATAGGGTATCTGTGTCCTGTCGGAAAAGTTCGACGCCCGCAACCCTCGGCGAGTTCGTCGGAGATACTCGGTTAGTCTCGGCGACTTCGACATCGGTGCCATTATTGGAGGTATCGCAAGTTAAACGAAGATCGTCCAGCGATACTTTTCGTTCGAGTCGAGTCGAGTCGCGAATCGAGTCGAGCCGAGTCGATAAATAATACGTTAGCGACATAGGAGAGAATTTGCCTCTTTGAAAGATTCACGCCTCGTCCTTAATGCATTCGGCGATGAATATAAAAAAGGGAAAACGCATTAGGGGCGTCGTCGGGTGGAACGCGCGAGACTATATATTTTTCCGGGAAAGACAGGAAACGATTACCCCTGGTGCGAACGTAATTACGATAGGACGAGGTACGAGGTACGAGGTAGAGGCTTACATGTAAATTGCTGCTTAAAGCCCGATCGTGCGCGTCAATCCCAGCAGCTAGATTAGAAAAAGCAAGAAGCTTCTTACATGGCTGACTAGCCACGGGGTTGCCGTCGTCGTAGGGAGGGATAGAAGGAAGAAGAGAGAAAGACGAGAATACGAAGCAGACTAAAAGAGGGCCGAATGAGAAACGAAGAGGAAAATGAAGAGACCGGAGCCAAAAGAAAACAAGACTACTCAAGCGAATTGCATGTCCGTCGGCGAACAATTTCTCGAGCATCCCCCGATAAATCTAACACCTCGAGCAATCGAAATTACCGACTAGTTAGACGATAAAAAGGTTAAATCTCTAAGAAGACGAGATCGATAGGATAAGGGAATAGGATGTCATTGCGAGAATAGCGTAAAAGGTAAGAAGGTGGAAGGAACGGCCGGGAAACGTGATTATCGAAAATATGTGTGTGTGTGTGTGTGTGTGTATATATACACACACGCGTATACGGATTTATGCATATGTATATATGTAGGAAGGTACGTGTATTCTCGGTGTAAAGGTATTTTTGCGCGCGGATATAAAATACTCGTCTAGAAGAACATTCTTCGAAGAATATCGCTCGACGGCGAAGGGGTATATATATATATAGTCGACAGCTCGCACCGATTCCTACATAGCGAAAGGGAAGAGCCATGGAAGAGCGTTGACGTAGTACGTAGTTATACGTAGGGAAGTATATGCGCCAGGCGATCCTATCTGCGTGCATACGTCCGCCCTCGTTTATGTATTTTCCTCTGGCTCGAAAGGGATCGAGAGTGTCGTGAAAGGAACCGTGAAGAGTCAAGACCGTCGAATCGTCTCGAACTCGAACGTAAGTAGGAGCAACGTTGAATTCAGAAGATGATTGATTTCGCAGATAAATTCCGCCTTGTGCCACGATAACCATATTTCTTCGCGCGAATTCAAAGGGAGAAGGAGAAGCTTTTTACGAACGCACCGAATTGCCTTCCTGATTATTCTACGTATCGATATCTTCTTCGGTAGTCGTCTCGCGTAACGATCACCGAATCGTTTGCTTCGAAATTTATTATAATACCGGACGGACTCCTCTCTCTTTCCCCTCTCTCCCCCCGCCCCTCCCTTTTTCACTTTCTTCTTCGTAAGCAGACTTACAATTAGAAAAATAACGAGGCTCGTTGGCAAACGAGTAGATTCCTGGTACGAGCGAAGGACAAAGTACGTCGGTACTCACAACGATCGTTTCAAGAGCGGCCAAAATCGTGAGCCTTAACGATTCGAAGCGCAAAAAATTAAATTCCCCCACTTCCGTCTCTAATAGAACGGGCAACCCGGCGTTCCCCGGAAACGACCGACGATCAAATTAGAGGCGAAGCCTCGAAGAGTTGTAAAATTTTATTTTATTCGTCGGCCGGCAATTCGGTTTGGATTTGTCCTTGCCAGCTTCTAGTTCTTTGCCATTCACGTGCATCGTCGATCGTTCTTCGGAAGGAACGCTCCCCTATCGTATAGTCGAATTTTCCTATCTTCCACTAATCTCTAATATTTCCTCCTTCAAAAAACTTATATAACTATACGTGCCGATTGTGCGTACCATCGAAATTATTCCAAAACTCGATGATGCTCGATCGATGATCGGTGCAAACCCATCTGAAAAGAAAGATCCTCGATAAACGTGAACGAATTGCGCTCGAAGCGGCTGCTACCTGCCGCAAATGTTCGACGATGCATCGTCGAACGGAAGCGTTGGCTCGCGTGAAGAGCACGTGAGAGGTGGAATCCCATTCTGGTAAATACCCTTTCTATATAACGGGAGTACCTAAAGAAGAAGTACATGGGAATAGAGAGAGAGAGAGAGAGAGAGAGAGTGAGTGCGTGTGTGACGAGGAGGGTAGTCGAGCTGGCACCCGAGTAATAGCTGCTGAACCATCCGGCAGAAAATCTCTTTCGCTGAATACGGTAGAGTATAGGAAACGAGAGAGAGAGAGAGAGAGAGAGAGAGAGAGAGAGAGAGAGATGGAGAGAACGTGCGTGAAAGATAAAAAGAGAGAACGCATTATAATGGATATACGCAAGCAACGCCGCAATGCATACCAAGACCCTTCTGACCATTTACGTGTACTCAATTCCCGTTTAGGCTGACTCTTTTTAGGCCGCACCTGTGGGGTAGCCTTCGACTGGTCACCCTTATTATCGTGCGCATGCGAGAAGGAGAGAGAGAGAGAGAGAGAGAGAGAATTGATCTCGATCCGGCACTTTGCAAGAGGAGAATCGTCGCTAGGCGATTACCGCTTTACCGAGCCAAATAGTTGCGATTACCGAGTTCTCTCCTAGGAATATCGCTCTATTACCGTATCTCCTCGTTTGACGCAATCTTCCAACAATTTTATTTCTTCGTAAGCTCATTGCGGACGAACGTGCTTCTTTTCGTTCGTATGTAGGTGTACTTAACAGCTGATTCTCGAGGAATTAGGTATGCTTACCTAAGCGAGGACGATCACTTTAACGATCTACCCGATAGACTCTCGAGGAAAATCGCCAACGTTTCATGACTCGGCAAGTTTAATAAATGATTAAAGTTCGATCGGCGACTCTGACCACGTTAGTTTCATTCTCTCTCATTAACTTTAGCGTTCGGGAAACATCGCGGTTTTACGATTTTAAATCGTTCCGCTCTGCTATACGCTCCTAGTTGAATATACTCGTATATACGTAGACATATCTACATTTATTTAGGTACGTAGATACATAGGTGCACGTGTCGGCCATATAGGAGCGATCACGAGCGTCGTTCAACTTCATAATCCAGCCGTAACGTCGGATCATTAACCGCTTGTTCGTTCGCCGAGCCGTAAGCGATTAGCCGTGTCTCTCATTAAGTACAGTCGCGCCTGTAATCGTCGATACGCGGAAAACGCTGCTTCGAATCCAACGATTTTCAACCTGCTGCCACGTACGGAAGAATTCCGTGTCCCGATGAAATGGACCTTGCGGAACGACGCGGTCTTTCGTTCCGTCGTCCGATTCGTCGACGACACCTACCCTAACGACCGATGATCGTTGATTCCTCATCCAATAACTCGACGATATTTTTTAATCGAAAAATAGTATACGGATTCGTAGGCTCGGTCGCGACATCATCATTCAGAATCGAGGAGAGAGAGAGAGAGAGAGAGAGAGAGAGAGAGAGAGAGAGAGAGAGAGAAAGCAAGAGAGAAAAATCATTCGATGCGGAGCAGTAAATTCGAGGTAGATCTCGAAATCGTAAATCGGAGCAACAATGGCGAAACAACGCGCATACGCGGGTCACCTAGTTCGTTCGCAAAAATTAACGCTTAAGCCCCCCTAGATAAAGCGATTCTAAACGATCGTTGATCCCGATAAGCTTCGGGTTAGAGCACTCGGATATTCGGCGCATCCAGCGAACATATACGTACGTACACCGAGAGAAAAGCCACGATACTATACATCGCTTACGATCGTTGCCATGACTCGTTGCACACTCCTGCCGCGGGCTATGCCGCTATTTACTACGTATTTTTTTTTATTTCCCTGCAACCATCCAGCCCCTACCTCGTCCACCCTCTCTCTCTCTCTCTCTCTCTCTCTCTCTCTCTCTCTCTCTCTCTCTATCTTTCTCGTGTTTCCAAGCACGGTGGTATAGGCACGCGTAGTATACCTTGGAGTTATCGTCGCGATATTTTCGACCAGCGGATTTAGCCCGTACCTATTTCTTTCCCTTGTTTCGCGTTCTCCGAACGTTTTTTTCCGAAAATACGAGTATCGATTCCTTCCAGCAAGAAGCAAAAATCAACGCGAGAGAGAATATTTTCGCGAGTTATTACTCGGGTTATCGATACTCCTCTAATGGCACTCGAATTCATTTTTTTTCCTTTTCCTTTTCCTTTTCCTTTTCTTCCTTTTTCCTTTCCTTCCCCTTTTTTTCTTCTTCCTTTTCGTTTTCCTTTTTTCACTCGACTCGCGCGATCGACGTAGTCCCTACGCATAATTAAAGTCAACGAGAACTTAGATTGGCGAGAATTTCGCACCCGCTCTTTCGCAAGCTAGTGGAAGAGATTGATGCTTCGCAGTTAGAGAAACTTTAGCGAAGTCTTTAATTGGAAAAGACGAAGAGGAGTACGAGAATGGACGGCCGTCGACCTTGAATCGCGAATCGCTCAAACGCGTCTTTTCTTTAATTTGAAATCACCGAAAAAAAAGGGGGAAACGGACAAACAAAAGCGTTGGATACGTACGTCGACAGTTTCAACGGGAAAGGAGGAGAAAGGAGGAGAAAGGAGAGAAAAGAAAGAAGGAAAAAATTGAAATCAAATTGTTTCGCCAGGACGTCTACGCGAATTTATTCCTTTCTCGACTTTCCTTCGCTATCGGTTCTCTCTTTCGTCGCCCGCTACTTTCACGGTCGATATTGGATGAATGGAAACGACAGAGACTTATGCGAAAGGACGAAAAGGACGTAAGAGCGAGAGACGAAAATCTTCCTCGTTCTGTCTTTCTCAAGCTTTTCAAACGCAAGTACTCCGTCGTTCGTCCCCCTCTTTTGCGTGCGAGCAATCGAGTTTCAAAGCGAAGCAGTAACGTATGAAGACGATTACGCTATCGTTCAATGAGAATGAAAGAAACATGGGGACGTTGAATGTTTCAGTAACAAGCAGATCGTTGACTCGATACTTTTGTCAGAGTCTCTTGGAAACTTTGCTCGTGACGCGAATAAATTAAATCATCTCGGAGAATCGTATTAAAACGATTTAACGTCGTACGATGATGATAATAATAATAATAATAATAATAATGATCGCGATAAGACCGACAACTTATTTCGTGAACTCGGAATACCGCGTTAATCCGATAAAATAATTAATATGCAGGCGATTAAACGCGTAATGAATTTCCCAAAGACAAAAAGGAGAAAAATCGTCGGTCGACCATAACGGTTCGTAACTACCACCACTTCCGTACCTAGCTCGGCTTATATCGACTTACACTACTGTGGTCGCCTTAATCTCGAAGCATATCCCTATCCAGTATCGAGTAATTCCTAATGGAATCTCAGAGACGAGAAAAGGCGGAAGACGGAAGGTGTATCTAAATTCATTACAGTCTATTTCGCGAAGTTTAATTAAATAAGAAACTCTAAGGAAGAGGATCTTTCGTCGATCGGAGGAGAAGGAGAATGAAGGAGAAACGACAATAAAGCTTTCGAGAAGGAAACGAAAGTATCGAAAGTCGAACGCTTCGAGCCGAACAAGCGTCTATGTTTTTTTCATAAAACAAAGAGAAATGTCTGTCTGTCCTTTAATTTTCTTTCTTATTTCTTTCTTCTTAACGTTTAAAGACCGTCTTTACAATTTTTTTTTTTTTTCCCCACTTTTACGTTTTATACGTTTAAGTTTGTAGCTATAAATGAATGACAAGGATATGAGCTCGTATAAAAATATGAAATTATTCGTGAAAACTTTACGTCCGTAAAAATTAAAATGAAACTTTCAAGCTAATTGAATAATCTCGGATATTGCAATATGCATAATTGTAACGAATCTCGACAAGGACAAATTTACTTTGACAATTTGTAACAATTAATGAAACTCACGACAATAGGATGCATCAATTATGACAAATATTATTACTTTTCTATCGTATATACTATCAGTGAGGTTTCGGACAAGGTTTCTCGCAAAAATCATAAAAACGATCTATCGTTTCTCCATACCCTTGCGGTATGTATGACTCTCAAATCGGATGCATAACATTTGCCGTTTGATCGTCCTGTTCTAAAAAGAAAAAAAAAAAGAATAAAATAAAACGTTAACCCGATGTTCGGTCGAGCTTGAGTAGCGTAAAAATTCATAACGCGTATGACAAATATTGGAAAACAAGTTTGTCCAAATTTTATTCTGCAATCAACGAATCGTAGCACAAAAAGTTCAAAAAATGGTTGTACGACTTTAATCCAGATCAACGATCGCACGCTAGGGAATAGGATTAATTGTAAATACGCATCGTCGATCGTACAGTTCAATCGGAGTACAAATGGAAGGAAAGAAAGAAGAAAATGTACGAATTTAACTTGTATCTTCTTAATATATTGCTTTATACTTGACAGAGAGAGAGAGAGAGAGAGAGAGAGAGAGAGAGAGAGAGAGAGAGAGAGAGAGAGAGAGAGAGAGAGAGATCGTGTCTCAATTATCGCCTCGGCGCCGCGTCGCATCGTTCTAATTTTCAAGCGGGAAATCGTCCATGTAAATGAGAACGTCCAGAAGGACATTGCTTTTCAAAGTTACCCCCTGTGACAATGAGAACGTGCGAGTGGCATAGACGTATATAGTTGAAACGCACACACGAACAGACGCGCGTGCAAGCTCTCTCTCTCTCTCTCTCTCTCTCTCTCTCTCTCTCTCTCTTTTTCTCTCTTTCTCTCTCTCACACACACACACACACACACACACTCTCTCTCTCTCTCTCTCTCAATATAGCAGAGACAATGAAGTTAGGAGGAGAAGGGGAGAAGGCTGTCAGATGGCAAAGTCATGATAGTCGATGCGCACCGTGTCGAGCTAGTATTCGTGAACAACGCGTCTCTCCATACACACGTCGAAGGCACAATGTGTGCGGTCACAGTAGTACATAGACGGCAACTTGTGCGCGAGCGAGCGAGCGACCAGCGACGACGACGACGGCGACGGCGACGGCGACGACGACGGCGACGACGCCGACGACGAATCGTATCTCAAACGGAAGGTGCAATGCGCATTGTTTCGCGAGCTCTCCGACGTTTGACGACGCCGGTGAAACAGACGTTTCCTTCGAACCAACGACCGTGCAACTTTATAGACACCCTTGCTTGTATCGTTCGGATCGTCGCTTTCGACGTGTACGCGTACACTCGCATATACGATCGTACCGATCCAAACTTATTAAATTGAAGAGATCTTTTAGAAACTTTTCGATAGTTAGCGCGTCTCGTTCCTTTGAATTATAATCATACGAACGTTTAATTCGTAGACTCGATCGATACTCCGATTAGAAACGACGATTAAGGACGCTTATTATTCTCCGTTGAAAATATCTTTTTTAAATTCAACGAAATATATTAATCGAACCGTCTCGTCCTTTCGCAAGCCTCGTGTCTCAGGATTTAACGACGATTAGCATCGCGTGAAAATCGATCTCGACCTCGAGGGCGCGCGAGGACCCTCAAAGAGGGAAGCGTGCTCGAGGCAGCCGTTCACCTCGTTCGTTCGTTTCATCCGTCTTATCGCTCGGTTCACTCGGTCCGCTTTACCCTTCGCGTCTAGTTCGAACGAGGAGAGAGAGAGAGAGAGAGAGAGAGCAACGAGGCGTGCGCCGACGTGTGGGTGCCTTAAACCGCTCGCTGTCTCTCGGCGTCTCCTGCCTCGCGACTCTTCCTCCCTTCGCGAACGAGCGACCGAGAAGAGCATCACCTCCGACCCTTCGACTGGCACCAAGAGCAGTCAGCCTCGGCTCGACTCCAGTCAGCCAGCCGGAAGCGTTACGCTGCGCTTCCACGCGAACAACTACGAGGACGAGGATGGTTCGATCGCGAGCTCTGTAGATACGTACCAAGCGAGAGAGAGAGAGAGAGAGAGAGAGAGAAATCTGACCGAGGTCAATGCTTCAAACTGTCACATCACAGAGTACCTCGAGTATATTTCTTGCTTGAGAGCAGCAAATAGAAAAATTCTTCCTTCCTTTCTGTCTTTATCGACAAAGCTTCGTTCCTCCTTTGAATTTTGAATAGCGCAACAAACTAGCACCCTTGTATTTCGCACTACTTTCATATTTATTATTCATTCGTCGTTCCGCGGCTCGTTCCACGCATTCGATTTATCGTTGTTTGCTCCTACGCTTTTGCAAATTATATTAACAGATAGGAACGCACGATATTGCACACCTGAAAGAACGATAGGTATAGAGATAGGGGAGGGAGGTAGAAAGAGAAGGGGGCGGATAGGTAGGTGGGGGATGACGGAGCCGGCGCTCTGTAAACTCGAGGGTAAGGCTAGGCTTATACGCGTACGACGTTGGTGATGATCACGGAGCCGTGACGAAGAGGATCGATGAAAAAGATTGAAAGGTCGTCTTTATAGGTACGCTCTTGGTAGTAATTTATAACGAGACCACGGGACTTGTCCGGTGCGTTGCGGAATCACGCTTACTACCAGACACTCGCTGTTATATTTATTAGCCTAATGGCGTCGTTCTTAACGCCTTCTTCTCGCTAGGACCTCGCGGTAAACTTTTGTTCTCCGAGATAAAAGGAAGCTTTTAAGAGTGGCTTCTATTCGGAGAAAATAATTTTCAAGGAAACACAGAGAATAAATAAGAGAGAAAAGAGATGACTTTTCCGTAGAAAGATAACGAATTCTCATATTTTCCAATTTTTCCGTCCAACCGACGTAAAGCCAAACGATCGACCGGCCGACAGGTCGACCGACCGACCGACCGACCGACCGACCGACCGACCGACGATCGGCCCCTTGCTCCGAACGTAATTTTATTTCTCCGATTTTAAGCGATGCTCCGAGCCCTAATTTCGTTAAATGAGTTGTTTGCTAACTCGGTTAAATTCGCAAGCAGCCAGGCAGACAGGCGGCCAGCCAACCAGCTATCACCCGATCCGTTCTACCGACCAACGTCGAACCGGTCGACAGGGTCTCGTACGGGTAATGGTTTGACATGGTTATTGACGTTTCAGTCTGCAATCTAATTATTTGATATACGTGCTTGTCTGCCATCACTGTGGAATACAGATACGTCAGCCATCAATGTCCTTCTCTTCGCGGCTTTGTCATTCCTTTTCTCTCGCTACGCACGATCGGAAATTGTTACTTTTCTTTCTAGACCCCACCACTCTCCCTCCTCCCACCGTTTTACATCTTTATAGTCGCTTTAATTCAACCGACCAAATTTCGTTCGAATCTACGACTTTACGCGATTAAGTGCGTAATCGTTAATTACCTATCACCATCTTTGAAGTTTTCAAAATACTTCGAAGAGAGCTCCCCGTATGATACTCTAACAAGTTATTCGAGTACCTTATATTATTCCATAATTCACGACCGCGTCGACCCGCATCCACCGAAATGCCGGCATCGTCTACGTAACGGAACGGATTTACTGCGGTTGAAACGTCATTCAATTCTGATTATGCACGGTCCGTAATTTTGTCATCGATGTAATTCAGTCATCGAGAAACATTAGTGTCATCTGTCAACGTGAAACACGTTCATTTGTATAAACGTACGCGCATCGACATATTCGGTCGGCCAGCACCTCCGATGGAAAAGTGAAGAGTAATGTTGTCTATGCAACGATCACGAATACAAAAGTTAATCGATACACGCATATGTAATATGCATCATCGGTCCAACAAGTTCCGAGTATCCTAGAAAATTTATCCGCGCTTTGCGAATGAGATTAGAATAATATTTTACATTGTCATAAATAAGTTTCATCTCCTCTCTCGAACGACATACTCATCGTTACTCCTTTATTCGAGTAAACGACAATCTCGAGGGTATTACATTTTAACGAGCACAAAGAGACTTTGGTCGGACAATCGTCGAAAAATCATTGAAGGAAGAAAGAGAGACGATTCGACATTTCGATTGGATTTCAAGACGCGAAAGAAGAGGATGGAAATCTATTAAGGAGCACAAAGAGGATCGCGGAAAACGTTAACGGGTCGTTGTAGCCGGAGGTAGAAAGGAAAGTGGTAGCCCGTTCAACCTATATATTAAGTATGTATGCGAGCATGGAGGAGTAGCTAGTTACCGTCTGATCACAAGGGCGGTCGGTTGTACTGCTCCATAACAGCGTTACGTTATAGGCTGGCTCGCAATATACACTAGTTCCCTCGCCCCCTTCTACGTCACTCTATCGGTCCTTCCATCCTGTATACAAGGGCGAATCTCTGTAAACCAAACTACTTACGAGCGTGGTGGTAGTTTAGTCGGCGCACCGTAGTTTCCATGCTCCGCCGGCGTACTTAACATAATTACAGGACGCTGTCGCATTGTTTCGCGTCACGATGCCTTCGGGACAAGCGCCGATAAAGGTCGAACTTTGGTGCGATCGTGTCGTTTCCCTAGCTGACCGGTTCTCTACGATTTCCTATATATATATATACATATATATATATATATATGTGTGTGACGAACCATTGCTATACATTTACGCGATAATACATACGCACGAACGTTCCGCGTCCTCGTAGAGTTAGCAAAATTCGTCGAATAGACGTTCAAAGTATCGATCGATAAAACGATAATCGTCTAAAAACTATACAAGTTTTTTCTTTTTTTTCAAGTCCGAGAAAATTGTCGAAACTGCAGTTCTATCTCGTTGGAACACGATCGATCGAAGTACTACCAAAGTGAGAGACTAAAGCCAGAGCGAAATGCCAGGTTTTCGGGGTAGCGCGCTTACAAAAAGAGGCGGGAACGAAATCAAAGGACGAGAAACGATCGAATCGCTTTTCGGGCGAATATTCGCTATAGCCGGAGGGAAGGAAATTTAGTCGCTTAATGTAAAAAACGAGTGCTTTAGCTGACGCCTCGATCTATGCACGCGCGCACGCATGCACTCACACTGTCGCCGATTCTCGGTGATCCTCGGTACTATGAAGTCGCCTTTTTAAGCTTCCCTGCCGCTGTCTCCCTTTCCCCGATATTCTCTCGTCTACTAATAGGATGCCCTGTCAAATTGCGCTTTTCACGAAGCTGCCTCTCCTTCTCTCTCTCTCTCTCTCTCTCTCTCTCTCTCTCTCTCTCCCTCCCTCTCTTTCTCTCCCTCCCTCTCTCTCTCTCTCCCCCCTCTCTGTACAGACGGCTTTTCTATGGCAAAAGAGCACAGTTACGACTGGAATGTATGGGTGCATAGGATGCACACGATCTTCTACTACTATTTCTCGTAATCGCTCGTGCACGCATACGAATACGTGACGAGTACGAATACGTATGTACGTGTTGGTACGAAATTGTCACCACCGAGCAAGTTACTCCGGACAAGGCGTAACAATGCCACGCTATAGTGGCTCGCAACCCGACCACTCACATTCCCCCTGGGATATATCTTTCAAAGAAGTAACATTTTAATTTCATTAGGTTTCTTGTCATCTTCATTTCCATTATCTTCGACGTTTCATCCAATTCTTTTTCTTTCCATTCGTCAGAGGTCCGATTAAATAAATTTTACGCGAACGTTACGTCGTTCGTTCTAACTTTTTCCTCCTTTTCGTCTTTTGCCAATCATCCACCTACGAGTATCGTACGAGTACCCGTTATTTACGTCAAAACGTAGATGCGTCATAAAAGGCTATCGATAATAGCGCATATATCGAGCGCGCTTATCAAGTTCATTAGGGCAACGATTAATCGACAAAACAGAATGTTTAACGATCGCCTGGTTATAATTTTGTTCCATACCCGACATAATATCGTAAGCACTAATTAAATGCGAGTCGTGCGTAACGATCGCGCTGATAGGGCGACTAGCGTAATTTGACTGCGTATTACCACCGGGATGTAATAGAATCAATAATAATTATGCACGCGTGAACGTAGCAGGTAAGTCCTCTTAATCGGCGAGGTACCCTCCGGGAATACGAGAACGCATATTTTGTTCCTATAATTGTTGTTGTTCGGGTAAATCGTTGAATTTTACGATCGATCGAGCGTTTAATTTAAACTATTACGGTGGGAGAAGAGAAGAAGGATAGACAAGAGCTAAAACTGTTCGTTTAATTTTAAATAAAAAGGATCCTCGTTACGGATCAAATGGTATTCGATCGAGAATATCGGGATGTCACCCACGCTACTATCGGCTTCGACCGTCGTCTCCCATCGTTCATTTTATTTCCTCTCGTTAGAAAAACGATAATTAGATACGTAAGACGCACGGTAAAAAGATCGATACTACAAGATTTCATGTTTTTCATAATCCAGGTAGAGCGGGTCCTATGGGGATAAGTCGCAATGAAAGGAAAGCGGATGGAGGAATAAAGAAAGCGGGGAAAAAGCGAGGACGCATTTCTACATGGTCGCAGACGTCCGGGTTTCGTGACAGGCGAGCCGTTCCATAATACTTGGTTCGTTGTCGACGAAACCTGCACGATCTGTTACCACGTCGACGATTCGAAAATTTATTTGAGATCCAAATCTGCGAGGGAAAACGCATAGAGGTTTCATAGAGGTATGTCGTTGCGGATCTTCAATGTTGCGACTCCTTATCGCGAATTACTCTCGAACGATGAAGAGAGAGAGAGAGAGAGAGAGAGAGAGAGAGAGAAAGGGACGAAGAGGGAAGGAGAGAGACGAAGAGAGACAGAGAGAAACGGAGAGAGAGACAGAGAGGGAGAGAAAAATGTGATACCGCGAGAAAGGAAAAGCGAGGAAAAAAGGAAGACTGGCCAAGCGTGTCACCTGCACCGACGATGATTAACGCAGCTAGCAGGTACGTACACTACGTTGGCTTCTTTCCACGCCAAGCGGCACGTGTCGCGAGTATAGAAAAAAAAAAAAAAAAAAAAAAAAAAAAAAAAAAAGAAGGAAAAAAGGAAAAAAAAATTCAACGCCGTCGTTAATTACCGAAGTCTCCCCGCTACTATGAAATTAGAGAGAGATTAATATCGGCAGCGATAGTATAACGCAGCCGTGTAGCGGCTGCGTCTGATGGAATAAAAATAAAGTCTGCGACCCTTTTTTTTTATTCCTTTATGAGAAAAAAAGTGGTAACAAGATCGCAAAGAAATGGGTACGTATAAAGAACTCTTCGGAAAAAGAGTTGTTTGGTTAATTCATTAAGACCCGAGATAAAGAAAACATCGAGGAATAATTATTTCTATCGACGAAACGTATCGTATGTCCTTTCCGTATAATATTCGGCGTGATACGTCGTAAAGCGAATTACCGCGATCGAATATTCTTTTAAAAGAATTTTTCCTCAAAGTCGAGGAGCGTATTATCTCGTAGTCGTTTCCGATAAACTCGCTCTATCCTTTCGTTATGCGTCAGACATACGATAGGAGAAAACGCGTTAAGGGAAGGAGATTGGGGACCGGTGCGGCGTTGGTACGAAGTAGTAGTAGGTATGCATCACTCGAGGTCTGCTTAGGGGTTTACTTAACTCGAGATTAGCTCGAGGTTAATTCACTTAGAAGGAGTCGGGCTCGGGCACTGCTTCGGGCTGCTATTAGGTATTACTACTAGCATTAGTATTACCAGTTTTCTCGAGCCCCGTTACCAGGGCATGGCACCGCACCGTCTCTCCTTCCCCTTCGACTCTGTTCACATATGCTCCCCACCATATGTATCTTTCTCTCGTTTCTCTCGGTCCTTTTCTATCGCAGGCAACTACGCTATCTCGAGGTCGGAGATTCCCTATGAGAAAGCGGATAGATCCGAAAATTAACGAGAAGATTTTAGGGACGCGGTAAGAACGTTCTATTTCCTCTCGACGACCTACGTCGCCTCTAATAACGACTTTTTCGGATTTCCGCGAGAGTCGGAAATGAGCGAAGTCGGGAGAAAATTCAGCGTAAAATCGAGCAAGGGTTCTTCTCTCGGTTCGCATAAAGAATATCAAACTCGAAATACAGTTAGACCGTTGGAATCGGTTGAACGTTCATTACGTTCCATCGAGTTTGAGAAAATAACGACGAATCTCGACGACGATCACTCGCGAATGATTCGAGCGCCACGTCGAAGCGCAGAGACGTGACCACGAACGTTCTCGGATGTGCGTTCGTCCGTTCAATTACGTTTCTCTTTTCCCTTTGTTATTCTATATTTTCTCTCTCTCTCTCTCTCTCTCTTTCCTTTTTATTTTTTTCGTTCGATTCTCCAAACGAAAAGATTTTTTTTCTACTCTACGAATACCCTTCAATACCCTTCCGATCGCATCTATACGATTCAATCTCGTTGAAGGCGAGATCGCTAATCGCATCGCACGTTGGTTATAAAATAGCATGGATTTCCCTGAATAGAGGAGACCCCAAGAGTGGACCGGTCGCGTTTTCCGTATAAACGCCAATCGAAATTCGCGTGTAACGCGTCCGATTCGGCCGTAAGAATAGCGATAACGAATCGTTCGTCCGTCGTCCGTCGTCCGTCGTCCGTCGGTGAAAACTACAACGTAAATTCTCGCGCGCGCGCGCGCGCGCGAGTTCGAAGAATCGTTCGAGCGACCTCGCGAATGGACCACGCCTGTTCAACAGAGAACACCTTTTCAATCGCCGAGCATAAAACCAAACCACATCGTTCCCCGAATTTCCTTCTTTTCTGATTGACAAAAAATTGTTTCTCTTTTGATCTACGGATTCGTAATCTAACGACTCATTGTAATACGCGATAGTGTCCAGCTTTGCAGATTTTCAATTTAGAAGCTTTCTGTTTCGACGAAGCGTTCCTCTCGAAGCACGATCGCGCTCATTTCCAACGACGAGGTTACCCCAAACAATTTCGCAAAATCGTTTAGAAACGCTGCAAACACACTGAAATGCACCCTATTTAAATTGAACGACATACCTTACTCTTCCGACTTCTTTAAAAGACAAAACCTACTCTATGAGAAACCAACAGCGCGTTTACTCGAGCTTCTATCTCTGCAATCCTTTTCAAAGGAAGAGTACTCGAGTGACGCACGATTTCGATATCGAATATAATTCAAATATAGAAAGATACGTTCAATATATAAGTTTATTCGTCGTTTCAAGGATTCATCGTACGACTATTTTCCATCGCAAAATCCAAGATAATTGACTGTGCGATAAGGTAGCGGAATATAAAGACGCGAATATCGATGGATGTTTATAATGGAGAGAAATCGAAAGACAGAAAGAACGGTAGATGGAAACGATTTCAATTATAAATAGTGTTGTATCGCAAAGCGGTGAGCACCAGGCGTGGTATTAAAGCCAGAGGCTTCGTTTTTCCTCCCGAAACTCGTACCGACTGGTTTGCACGCGAGGACATTCATCCATTTCCATTCAACTTCGGGCAATCCCTCCCTTTTGCACCATACCCGGCTGGCTCGCTATAGCTCGATCCTATTATTTCATTAGATCATCTATCTCCTCGGTACGTTCATTCGGTTTCTCTCTTTTCCCTTCTCTTTCTTTTCGCAGTAACATATTATCGGTCGGCTCTCTTTTTGCTTCTCTTCTCTGGCCTCCCTCTACACCCTCCCACTCTCTTTCTCTCTCAATATGTCCGTTCATCCATCCGTTTATTCCGTCCATCTACCAACCTTAATCTTTCGAGACTTCATCGAGAACATACGAAAAGATTCTTTCATTTCCTGGGCTGTTAATTTGTTCGAAAAGAACGAATGTTGATAATAATGCAATAAGTTGAGACTTAACGGTATGTACGCTAGGATTTCTCGAGAAGGAAAAATTGACGAAAACGTTCGAACGTCATTAAAGATGCATTCTCAACGTTTCTACGTGATAGAACCCGTGGAGGGACAGAAAATACTCTGACACAGAGGACAGTCGAAGTACAGGAGGAACGGTGATCGAACTGTCCGAGCAAATCACAGTATCGTCCAGTTCGCGCTACTAAGCTTCTACGCTTCTCGTATTTCGCTCCTTCTCTCGCTTATCGTACCTTCGACCATTCTCTCGCTTTCTCGTTCTCTTTCCTTCTCGCTTGTTCGCGAACGTCGGCGCTAACAGGAAGCGATGACAGCTCTTGTGACAGCCACGTGACGTTTGCGGCCATGCCGGCAGGCATCTAATTATCGTTCCCTGCGTGGACGGACTAAAGTACCGGGTGTCCTTTTACAAAATGTCCTTCCAGTAGTCGACATCGATGTCTTTCCATTCAAAAGCTAGGAAGCGTATTTGGAATCGATCCTTTGCCGGATCCCGTCCAGAAGATTAGGTACGCGCTTCTCGAACGGAGCGAACGATAATACGTTATTTTCTTTATACCGTAACGCGACACCGTGTACGTCGAATGTTAAATAAGTTATGTTACGATACGTAGATGTATTGCAAAGAAACTCGTCATTTTCTATTTTAGTCGACGTCATCACGATTTTCACCATGCGTATCACGTTATATGACATATAGTTTATGGATACACGAAAAACTAGGTACAATTTCTCGTTTGCGTATGGAGAAGGTAGAGAGGCCCGATATCGCGAAAGGGATGAATTATAATTACGTTGGTCGATCGAACAAAAAGTTGCTCGATAGCATGTTCGCGTAGCAACGTAATCGAACGAAATCGGGTATTGTTCGAGAACTCGACGACGGCCAACCAATACCACCCCTCTTCTTCCGTTCGTTCTCGGTAGCTACTGACATAGAACGACTACTACTCTCCGCTCGGAGGACTCCTTTCTTCTCTTTTCCTCTCGTAGTCGACGACGACGACGACGACGACGACGACGACGACGACGACGACGACGCAACCACGGACGGCTTCTGAAAGCGGTTCCTGATCATTCGCGCGTACTATATTATTTTTCTCCCGGTAAACTAGAACGGCGTATAGCAGGTAGCTTTATCAAACCAAGCATTGTCTAACTTTAATTGAAAATATTGGAATAAATTTTCCAATAGATGCCGCCAATGAAACCGTCGGCAGGCCGGAGTGGCCGCTTTCTCTCTCCTCTCTCTCTCCCTTTCTCTGTATCACAGAGGTTGGTGGCCAGTGATGGTTGCGTTGACCACGATGTACAGATGAAAGGGAAAAAGAGCGAGAGAGAGAGAGAGAAGGACATGGACGTTGTGAGAAAGGACAGGTAAATAGCCCGTTCGCGGTTCGATTTATAACGGCGCGTATCGTTCGTGCAAAAATGACACTCGGTTCTCGCAATCATTCGAGCGTTTTTGGACGATCGAAAGAGCGCCAACCAAGCGGTCGTCGGTCGATCGGTGGCAGCGCCTATTTCTCTTTCACCTTTATTTCCGCACGACACAATCACGGCACGCGTCGCATCAACAATTTCAGTGATCCGGCAAATCAAGTTCGGTCCGTTGCCTTCGTATTCGAAATATGTATATTGCATCATCGTCGTCGTTGTTCCGTGTAGAGAAAGAAATCGGAGTCGTCGAAACATTCTCTACCCTTTGGCAACTCTTTCTTTTGCCTTTTTTTCTTTTTTTTTCTTTTTTTATCCATACAGACAGATAAACCTATAGAAAGAATCGGTGCATAATGGAGTTTCGCCCACCATTTCGTTTATTACGACACTTGTGCCATCTCTTTGGTCCTATTCATTCAAAGAGGATTATCGATCCGTACAAGTAATGTTTTTATGATGAAAAATGTGAGAAGCTACTATCTTTCGGTCTATCTAAAACCAACCACGTAATAACGATAATTACATGGAATGAATAATCAATATTTATCTAAATCGAAAATTATATTTCTTTTAACGTACAGTCAAGCAGACTATTTGTAAACTTTGTTATTTACGAATAATCATAACAACGAGAAAACTGACGCCATTGGCTTCTCACATCTTCGATACGTGTAAACACGTTATTGGCATACAGCGAGAACGAAATAAGAAGATCATTTTCAACAATATACAGAAAGAGTTAAATAGCTTTGGGCTACGTTTCGAATCCCCGATCAGCATGTACGCTCTGTCCGGTGCAAATAGGCTCGTACCTCCGCAATTATAACAATTAACGGAGGACAAATGGATTTCGTATGCGCGCGGGCGCGCCCTCTTTCCCGGTTCTCGCGACAGGCGGTAATGACGCTAACGAATCATCGTAATAGCGACATTTCGAGTCGTCACGATCGACTCCGTCTCTCTCTCTCTCTCTCTCTCTCTCTCTCGCTCACTCGCTCTCTCTCGCTCTCTCTCTCTCTCTCTCTCTCTCTCTCTCTCTCTCTCTCTCGACCGCTTATCGAAGTCGATCATTCAATTTCGCGCTGCAAATTGTCCTTGCCGGAAACTCATATCCGGGCACTTCCGGTTCTCCCTCTTCCATCGCTTTGGTCCCCACCCCAGGAAAGAGCTCTATCTCTCTCTTTGAAGGACGACGAGGAGTCCCAGAAACAGGGAACCACCACCGCCGCCGACGCCGCCATCGCATTCGAACCCGATGGAGGATGGCTCTTCTAGCTGAGCAACGCGGATGAGCGACGAACTCCCTTCCGGTTGCTACCTCCCCGTTCCCCTTCTCCTCGTCCTCGTCCTCCTCTTCAGAATCCATTTCGCTCCATAGAGCATCATCGAGGAACCGAGTTTCACCTGAACGTAGGTCGGCCTCTTCTCTCAACGTTCTTTCTTTCGTCGTTTTTTCATCGAAAATAATGAAACGGTCGTTAACTCTCCGTCCATCCGACATTATGAGATTCTCGAACACTTTGGTGGCTTAAATTGATTAGTTTCTGTCGACAAACTTTTTATTTATGGCGCGACGATGTTTGCTCGTATGTAATTTTTAATGAAACGATAACGAAAGGTGGGAAAATAAGAAAGTCAATCGTCGGTGGATGCGTACGGAATTCGACGTTTTTGGGAATAAACGAATGAACGAAACGTACGTGTGTACTACGTACTACGATGTGTCTACGAACTGACGAACGGGGACGGTAATCGAGCCTTGGCTCGCTAACAAGTATCGGCGATCCTTTCAATTAGTATCGTTTAGCGAGAACAATCTAAATTTTCGAAGCGTTTCGACAAATATGTATATTTCGGGCAGTCTCGCGAGCAAAGGATGATGCAGGCGTCATTATCGGTTTACGGTCGACGTAACTCTCGCCCGTTCGTACTCGTTACGCTCTAAAAGATCGCCCTATAAACTCTGTCGCCGTGTAAAAGTCTCATAAAATGATGCGGAATCTACCGATACGGTCTTACAACGATCTATGCGATATCGTTGAAAGTTCGACGATCTCTTGCCGACGGTCGCTCGACTTTATCGAAAATCGACGAAATTTCACGTAATATCTCAGGAATTTCGTAAGGGACGATACTTTTCTTTTCTCTTCCTAAACTCTCAACTTGAAGCATCTATTGAACATATCTTATTCGACTTTGCGATTTATCTCTCCATGGAAAAAAGTCGATATATCGGTGTATATCGTAACAGCACGTACCACTCGTGTATTCGGCTTTAGTGCAACGATTTTCACGTTTCGTTCGGCGCACAAATTAAAAGGATGGCGCCATTATCGATAACTCATTAGGACGATGCACGCTCGACCGAATGAAATTTATAATTTCGAGGTACGACCGAAACGTTACGCGTTTGTCCAATCGAGAGTAATCGATTATCTCCTTCCGCTGGATGGCAAAACGAATGCGTTTACAATATATACATACATACACGTGTGTATATATATATATATATATATACACATATGTATATCGCTTCAATCTACGTTTTACAAAGTGCTAATAACACGTGCAAGTAAAACGAAACTCCATTCCCGGTCGAAGGAACATCGGTGCGAGTACGATCGAAACGGTAGAAGAGGGAAGTAACTCGTGCCTGACTTTTTATTCTTTCGTATTTCTTTCATCGCCTTCTTTCGGAATAAAAAGTCCTTCGATCTTTTCGAAAAATAACGAGCGAGCAAAGTTATAACGTCGGAATAGAAACGGTTTCCTTAATTTTCGCAAAGAGAATTGTGCGCGATCGTCCTCTCCGCTTTCCACAGGAGAAACGAACTAGGCTACGCGTCTATAATGCGCGTTTCATTCCAGTGACGCGGTTCCGATGATAACGTCACACTGTTTCCAGGATCCTTTCAGAGCGATTTAAACAAAAGTTTGTCAGTTTAACGCCCGACGCGGTCGACTAGTTTTACACGCGGTGCAAAATTATCATCGATATAAACCGTTTTGTATTTCGCTAACGTAAAGGAAATATACTTAAAAACATTTTACGTTCGCGTACACTCGATTTATATTTCGAGAGAAACGATTAATAGCGTGACTTCAAAATAGAGGACAAAAAGGACGAATAAGAGGAAGAAAGATAAGGGGGTGGAGGAGGAGAAGAAGAAGAGAAAGTAGTTGGCCTCCCTGCTAAAAATTCAAACTCGCGAATTTACTAGAGAATAAATTTCCAAGTTTCAGTCAGAAGGCGAATCCTCTCTGGCCTCATCCAAGCACGGCCAACCTGAAAAGTTTGACGCATTGTCGGTGAATAATCGGAAGCGATTGTCGCGCCACTTTCGAATAAAGAAAAGAGGGGGGCGGTGTGGGGGAGAGAGAGAGAGAGAGAGAGACCGTGAAAAGGGGAGAATTTTAAACGCGTTTCTTTCCTTCTCGCGACGAACGCATCCGTGCGTAAATATTAATCCGTAAGTTCGTTCGTAACCCATTTTGCTTGGATATCTAAGCAAATGGCTAACGTTACAAAGTAAGTCGTACATTTTGATTGATCATTCGTTACAAGTCATATTTGATTTCTAATACCTTGGCATTCGCAAAGTTTTGAATCTAAGGAATCAACGGGAGCTGCGTCTAACCCGATGACGATTACCACGGAAATAGAGAACAACAAGTATTTGCCTTCCTCTCAAGGAAGAACAAACGGTCCAAGAAGAGAAAGCAACGGATTTAACGCCGTTATCCATCACAAAAGAGGCCTCCTAGGGTAACGTCATTAAATGATTATATTCGAATGTACGTAAATATCTCTCGCTTTATCTCGCAAAATGATAACTTCCTTCTCTCCTTATCCTTCTTCGATAAAGTCGAAACACTGGCGAATATCGAAAAGGATATACCTTTGAATATGCATACGTACAACGTGCACGAACCAAAGCAAGATTTACGTTATCGTACGTTTCGAAAAAGAAAAAGAAAGAATATAAATTGTAAGATATGCGTCTGGAACGTTTCGTCCGTGCGAACGAAAATATAGGATTTTCCATTTTCTATCGGCAGAGCGCTTATTTCTGGGATAGGCAGTAATATGTCGTTGCCTTCTTGTATGCCGCAAGATCAGGATTTCGTGCAAGGACACGCCCCGAACGTAGGACTACCTATATCACTCCGTACGAATTCAAAACGCTTGGATCGATATCAGTCCGACGATGATCGTCGAAAGTTGCGAACAAATTATTTACAATTAACGCCAGTCGATACGGCCTGCGCGTCTTTGAACGCTCTCGACGTCGATAAAGGTAAATTCCTTTTTTCCACTTTGTCGAAAAAAAAAGATATGTACATGTGTGTGTTATCGATTCATTAGCAAAAGCACCGATCTTGAAAGTCACGCAATCCACGACGCACGAATCGAAACACGAACATCCGAAAGAACTGGTATCCACCGTAAGCATGCTTTACGCCAAACTGTTGATAGTGATAGGATTCGCATTGCCAGTTACAGCCAGCGTCAGTCATAAAGTACCGATTGCTTTGAATCAGGTACGTCGAAGCAAGCTCATCCATTTCTGTTCCACTCCTTTTCTCGAATCGAATAGCGGCGGGAATTCTTGTTAATGGTCCAACAAAGAACAAGAACAAAAAATGTTGAATAGTTTGTGACGTTGAGGCTAAAAGTTAAATATTCCTCGTTTCCTCTCTCTCTCTCTCTCTCTCTCTCTCTCTCTCTCTCTCTCTCTCTCTCTCTCTCTCTCTCTCTCATCTCCGTTGTACTTTTTTTAAATGCCATACATCAAAGGATACGACGGAACTCGACTTTTCAGGGGTTTTATTTATACCTCTACCTTGGAAGCGTTACTTTCGTGATCACCATGTACGCCAGCATGCTGAAAGACAAAGCTGTAAAAAAGCTGATACTGCAAGGCAAAAGACAGGAGGAGACCTTTACCTTTGATGAAAAGGGTGCACGTGTTCACACTAGCCAGGTACAATTCCCTCTATTATTTTTTGTCACTCTTTATTAACGTACTACCACTCATTTGTTCATCGTTACCTCGAACGTATATAGATTTGTAGTAACGAAAGAGAGCGAAGTAGAGGTTTTCGTCTTTTTTCTATTTCTCAGGCACAACAATATGGAAGCTTTTGTTTGAGATTCGGCGCTGTAGGATTTGGTGCCGGTTCATTGGTATTCACCGGATTGCAAATTGGGGCGGAAATAGCTTCCGGGCCGTTCAGGGCGATTACACCGGCCGCTAGATTACTCCTAATCACAGCTCAAATGCACTTTATATTTCTTAACAGTAAAAATCTTGAATTTGCGAGACTCGGGGCACTCGCGAAATTAGGTCTGATGCATATGATCGCGACGAATCTTTGCGAGTGGCTTCAGGTAAGTGTAAAAGCATCTGTCTGCTTATTTCATTTTTGTTCTTTTTCAATATTTTTCTATCGACTAAAAGTAGCTAGATGAAAAGTTTTTGTCTTCTTTTCGAAGATCCCTATATCGGGTGATTCGCGTCGTAATTATTTACGATTCATAGTCTCTACTTTGAATCTCCGTTAATAATCATTAGGGAACACGGTACACCTTCCGCATGCCTACATGTCTACCTATACGTGTACCTACACGCATAAACGATAATTTTGATATACGTTATCCGTTAAGTGTACAACATGGTTGCGCATATTATCAACATATCATTACTTCCACGGCGAATAATGAAGTACTCCGTACGCTTCCTCTCGGCCCAAATCAATATGACGTAATTCGAGTCTAGCGATTCAAACTAATTGGAAAAACATTAGATACAGGTGTATAGGATGCATCGCTCCGATGGCTTTACCGATGCTAGCTAGATGATTTTAGATGATTAGAAATGTTATTAGAAATGGGGTTCTATCCCGCCCTGGATCGTAAACTCGAGGAAAATCGTGAGAAAGAACGTCCAAGGATATTTCGTTCGGGAAAAGATAAAACCACGAGGCAAAGGTTCGGCCAATAAATGCAAAGCTCAAATTACATTTCCCATGATCGATAAGCTTTTAATACCTATGTGAATCGATTAAACGAATTTGGTATTTATAGAAATCGAACGTAATATTTATCGACGTTCAATTCGATATGAATATCGGAAACAAGTCTCGTGCGTTTATAAAGCAAAGCCCGCAACCCCGATGTTTGTCGAAATCGAAGTCGGCGCTTATCGATATTGAAAATAATAATTTCGCGATAAAGCGAGATGGACTTTCGGCATTCGCGTCGAGCACGAGTTACGTGAATACCAATTGATGCGCGTGTATATGTATATGTATATGTATATATGTCGGCAAAAATGAGAAAGTATAAATTAGGGCGATTCTCCCGATTAAAAATTAATTCCTAATTGATCGACATTAAAGCGATTAACAAAGGATTTTTAATGCAGACTTTGTACGATTTCCCATATACGCCTTTGGTTTCAGGCTCTCATCGAGGAGACACACAACGAGATCGATCAACTGGGCCACGCATACGAGGGCGACGAAGGGATTTTAAAATCGCTCTTGAGCGACGCCAGTCCCTTTCTCTTCCCTTGCACGATCGAGTTCAGTTTGATATGCGCGGTAATACTTTTCGAAATGTGGAAGAGAACGGACGAAAGAACCGAAACGAGGAGCGAACATTCGGCGAGATCGATGCATAGACTTAGTATCGATTGCACCAGTGCTCATAGGTATTATTCTCTTCGAATTTGAAAGACGAACGAAGAAGATAAATTCTAATCAGTAACGTCGCAACGACGTAACGTTTCCTTTTTCTACAGAGGCCTCTTTGGTGGAATACTTTTAGTAGCCGCTACGATTTTGAGTTTGATCATGTTTTTCGTTTTGAAAGAAGCAAAGCACAAGATGGCGATACAACAAGTTACTGCCCTAGAAGCCGCGATCTTGTCCTTAGGTAATCGACTTTATCTCCGATTTAACAAACTTGAACCTCTCGTGGCGTTTATTTCATCGGACTTTGATATCTCGATAATTCGATATTGCCTACAACAGGTGTAGCCGCTTCTATATCCGGCGCTTGTAAGATTCAAAATTTGGAGGAAAAAGTATCTTCGAAATCGCCACGACTAGACTCGACCCTTTTGACGGCAGCTCAAGCTGGAATTTATCTGCATTGTCTTTTTGGAATAGTCGGTAGCCTCTTAACCATGGGTCCGATGTGGGTGCTATCTTCGATTACGGATTTCTTAACCTTGGTGCAGAGCACCTGTCAAACTTTACTCGTTAAAGTAAGTCTCTTTTCGAAGTGGTCGAAGGCTGTCGCTCTCTCTCTCTCTCTCTCTCTCTCTCTCTCTCTCTCTGATTCCACCGACGGTATCGTGTTTAGATCGCATGGAGACGGCGTTGTACCACTGGAAAGGAGAAACCGGGCAAGGAACTGATCACGTTCCTCATCGTCGTGAATATAGCTCTCTGGACGGTGAACACGTTGGAGAAGTCTCGTGCCGGTGTACGCCCGGATCATCTTCGTTTGTTCGGTGTTTGGGCTTGGACCATTATTACCCACGTCTCCATGCCGCTCGCGATCTTTTATCGATTCCATTCCGCTATTTGTCTCTTCGAGGTATGGAAGAGTTGCTACAAGTACAGACCTTACAACGAAAACGCTCGTACACTATGTTGAAAAGCTGTCAATTCTCTTATCTATAACGTAGTCCTAGCAAATATTTTCTACTGCGTATTAAATTGAAAATATTCTTGGTGTAAAAAGAAGATGTTTTCTTTTAACGGGAAGAAACCTCTACTTTCTCTTTCTAACCTTTCCGAATAAAATAAAAACGCGTTCGTCGATCGTTCGCGATCTTGAACCGTACCAGAGTTCGAAGCTTTTAATGTAAAATGTAAAAATATTATTGCGCGAGTTCGAGCAAACGCATTTCCACTGTGCTCTCTCTCTCTCTCTCTCTCTCTCTCTCTCTCTCTTTCTCCCCCTTTGCAGGATGACTCCTCGTTCCTTCCCGTGAAAAGTCAGCCATGGATGAAAGGAACGGCGAGCCGCAATTTCGAAGATCGCGTCCGTTGAAATAGAAGAAGAGAGAAGGGAAGGAGTTTGGCCCTCTTTTGAAAAAGTCGAGACGACGAAGAAAAGTAGGAGAGTGGAAAGGCTCGATGAGAATGAGATAAAATGAGAAGGATAGCAATGGTTCGAAATTGACGGAAGGCCGACCTTAGTAGGTTTTATCGATGTGCTCGAGAAAAAAGGGAGGAAGGACGATAGCGTCGTAGGAGGTTGCGAACGATGGCGAACGTCGACATTTTGATACGGTTTACGCCGTAAACACATTTCGGTAGCAATCACGTCACGAAGGGAGCAAGTCGGTCCGAGAGCGAGAGAACTAGCCGATGCTCGGTAACTCGGATAGAGACGAGGAGAGACCGAGTGTGCCCGGTGAAGAGCTCTTAGCCAACCCTTTGTGTTGCTCCTAGCACCTCTGCCTCTCCGGCCCTGAAGAGGGCGACCCGGCTTCTCGGCCAAAGCCCTCTGATTTACTTAGCCCATCGAGTGCTCTCGGACTCGTCCGCCCAAGAATACCGTATATGCGCTTCTACTACAAACTACGCTTCTCCGTGCCGTCGTCCTACCGTCCTACCGTCCTACCGTCCTACTACCGCTTCCGACGAATTTCGACCTTGTACGAGTACATCTTCTCGGCCACCTTTCTAAACTAACCTACATAAATTAACTATTCCTCCCTCTCTCTCTCTCTCTCTCTCTCTCTCTCTCTCTCTCTCTCTCTCTCTCTGTCTTCCCTGCATCGAGCTTATTCAGGTATCCATTAGTACCTCCCATTAGAGATTTCCTTCTCACTCTCCCTTTCGTGCCAGGATTTTATTCGGCTCGATCTATATCCAACGTTGACTCTTTCGAGCACGGTTGATTCGGATTTCGGTCGAGTCGCGGTCAAGGGTTCGTTTGAAGAAAACGAAGGAGGTCGTCGAATAGTAGGCGTCCGAGAAAAGTCGGAAATCGTTCGAATTCGTTAGTGGTCCGCTAAAGAACTCGAGAAGCGATGAGGTAGGAGGGTCGTCGGCTGGTCATTCGAGAGTCACCCCCACCATCCTTTCCCCCCGCTATATTATTTCCTTTCTTTCCCTTTTTCCACTCGCATCTAACGAGAATTTATCGTAGTTCCACTGGCACTAAACTCCGCGAACTATCGCCATTACCGCCATCGCCACGATTGTTTTATCGCCGTTCTCGCGCGAATCTCTTCGTGCTACCTTCAAAACTTTTCATAATGTTTTCTCATTTCGATCTTCGAGAAAATTCTCTCTCCTCAACCTCAAATGCGATCCCCCACCGTACAATGGAATAACGTCTGGCGCGAAGAAGCATTCGTACTTTGTCGTAAAAATTATTTTCCTTTTCTCCGATGCAAAGCTCCTTCGAGAAGGATTTCCTTGATTTCCCGGACGTTTTATATGTTTGACGTTGGCGAAAGCGGGTCGACAAACCGCCCTTCGGCCGTTCGCACCGAGAAATCTCACGATTTATCGGTGTACCGAGACACCACCCTCCTCCTCTTCCTCCTCCTCTTCCTTCTCCCGACAAGCAACCTACGCCGATTCCAGGTGTATGGAAAAGAGAACGGATAAAAGGAACAACGACGAGGAACCGAGGAAACCCTGATATATCCGCCAAACAGCGGGATCTCGAACGCCCATCGGATTTATCGGTACTACGGATAATGGATGGTCTAGACGAGAACTTTTTTAAATAATACGTTAAGTACTCGACCATGGACGATCGACGGGAGTCGACAAAAATTCTCTCTACGTTTAACGGTTTCCGCATTAAAACTTAAATATCCTCGATCGGACTTAGTTCCTTTTTAAAAGTTAAACGTAGAGATACGACGGTAAATAAGATTCGTAAGAAAATATACTTAATAGCCCGGACGAGTTCCTCCGACGTTTTTCAGTTAATGCCGATTATTAAGCGCATTCTTGACGGTACGGCAAAGTTTCGAGTGCTTCGAGCGAACGTTAAAGAGGAGCCACAGGGACTCGGAGGATGCTCGTCTCGCGAATAACATCACGAAATGGAAAGAAGGGAGATGGTCGATCGGTCGATTCTTGAGAACGTATTTAATTCGATTGCCCTTTGCCGCCATCGGGCAAGCAGACGAGAAGGGTGAGACGAGGCGAGATGCCAGACCATTGTGGGGGGATTGAGAGAACCTCTGTTTCCGGAGGAAATGAGGGCTTCGCGACTCTCGCTTTTCCTCTCTCTCCCTCTCTCTCTCTCTCTCTCTCTCTCTCTCTCTCTCTCTCTCCTCCCATCGCCTCTCTATTGCCTCCGTCTCCTCTCCGCCCGATAACCGAGCATCCTTTCGTGTTCGACAAGGACGACGAAAATCGTATTTATATTCCATCTCTCGAGCTCAGGTAAATATTTCCAGTGGGTACGCACCTGAGAGTGTCGCGAAACGAAATTCTCCAGGAAGGGGGAAGCTACCCTAAAAATCAACCTCGTTCCACGGGCTACCGAGCGTCTTACGAATTTATCCAAAAATCTTCTTTTTTCTTTTTTTACCCCCACGGGCGTCCTATAGGCGTCCTATTTTCCGCCTAGTACGACTCACGAGCTTGCAAATTTTCTCCAATTATTTTACCTTCTTACGTATTTGGTCGCGAAAAGAAGAAGAAGAAAAAAAAAGAAAGAAACAAAAATTTCCACGTCTCTCGATATACCGCGAAAGGCGGTATAGCCTTCGTAATGAGGAAAATACAAGGTGTGTGTGTGAGTGTATATATATATACACTCGTGTCAGATCTCTGCGACATAGGTCCTGCGATTGAACGGAAAAAAGAAAAGAAAATAAAAGAAATGAGAAAAAGAATTCTTCGTGCGCGTCGAGCATTCGTCGATGCTCTTTCTCAGGGCCATCGTAAAAGTCGGTCGACGTTCGCGAATGTAATTTTCGCTGTATGCCCGGATTAGAAGCCAGCTCGTCGAGTTCTCGTTTTGCGGCTTTATAAGTATTGCCCGATGCTTCTTCTTCAATGCGTCGCGACTGGAAAAGGTATTCGAGATGATCTTGAAGCGATCGATCGGCCTCCACATGACGTCAGGAACCGCGCCGCTCATACAAAGGCCGGCTATTCGTGATCAAGAAGAAGAGACGTTGCCTCGTACAAGCTCGAACCTCATTCAACGAAGACGTCTCTTTGGGATATATAGGAAGGCTATCCGTGATTGGAAATATATCGTCGTTGTCGACATTAAAAACGTTAAACCTGTGATAATGTTAGATGAGCTTTATTGATCTATCGTATTTTTCCTGTACAGAAAGAGTTACTCGCCAACGAGGATAACTGGCATATTGTCAATTAGACGATTGACGAATTCATTTCATTTATTACTATTACATAGAAATTTTACTCAAGCGAACGTACTTTGAATTATCTATCATTTAGCACATTTATCAATGTCATAATAGATCAACGACAAAACTTTTTCCTTTTAAAGTAACATTTAAAAACACGTCGAAAGTCGAAAGAAACGTCTCGCATTGCGCCCTTCTATTTCGCTTCTCGAATAAGACAGATTGGGATTCGAGACGACAGGACGAAACTTTTCCTCGAGAGAATCTTGCGGATAATCGGATCATCCGTAGCTTCTGTAAAAAGACTCGCGAATAAAAAGGTTGCGAGTATTCGCAGCCACTGCAAAAGAGTCGCTTTCATTTTGCAAATGATATAGCTGAATTGACTAATATATAGTAGTAAATTATATACACACACACACACATATATATATATATATATATATATATATATATATATACACACATACATACGTACATATATGTATATTTAACGATGATAAGTTATTAAATTTTCTTTCGACGAAATACGTGACTTTCACAAAAGATATAACGAACTTTTTACATCAAAGTATAATGTAGATTCTATTTCATAGATTCTTATTTATTCCAAAGCTTACAATTATACTTTAAACCAACACATAAAATATCAAATTAAAGATCCTATTCGTATCCTTTTACTTCGTATATATGACAATGCGTAATTATTAAATTTAACATCATTACATTTTTCTTTCCATCGAAATCACCTTTATTATCTTATTAAGAGAGTTATTCATCATATTTACGCGTCTTATATATCTTATACTTCTGTCGGTTTTCAAATTCCCATAAGTTCTGACATTTGTGGCTGGAGAATAACACCTGATTAATGACCGTACCTGTCGAGAATAAAAGAAAAAGAAATTTTACAAACAATTCCTATATATTAATTAAAGTTGTCTCACTTCGACAGACACTCGATGTGCTTTTAAGAAGAACGAGCGAGAACTTTCGAAGCTATAAGAAGCTTGCGTTGTACTATTTCTTGATATAATACTTACTTTTGGAATTCCCATTCACGATTATCTAGAGGGCACACTTGTCTAGTCTTCAACCACCGAGAGATGCAATGGAAATGGAACGCGTGCTGTGCAACAAAATGCAAAACTATGTTATTAAGGACAAAGAACATAATATCGATGTAAAATCATAAACGTAGACTAAAGATATATATCGTTTCTGTAGGTATCGAATAGTAGCAGAAATTGGCCTTACGTTACATACACCCCAGGCTACGGTACATTCGTCGCTGGTAGCAGAGGCTTGATTAGCCTGACATTCTATACATAAATCCATTATATGATTCCGGCAAATAGCGCAATTGTCCACCACGATATCTGGAATAGAATAATTTTACAACGATACTAACGTTATCAAATAGGACGTCTTTCGAGATACACTTGATTGTTTACATTGTTTTGGCACTTAGCAATATTACTAGATAGAATACATACCCCAGGCCCAAAGTGCCACGGCATTCCACTGAAACAAACAAACGTGCGTTATAATGAGACGGCAAAAACAAGGTTATAAATTTGACATCGTATATTCGCGACGAATAAAAATAGATAAATATAAAACTTGTATTTTTTTCTTTACTACGTTACGAACCTTCTTCACTTCGAAACGCTTTTTTTCTCCTTTACCGCTACTCGAAGTAGGTAAATCACTTTCTTCGTCGTCGATTTCCATTGCGGACGCCATGTTTAAATTTTGATATGTTTAGCCGAATGACATCTAGCGTTGGACTTGGAGCGCATTCAAAGCGACACGCTTGGTAAGAGTGACGGAAAATTGGAAATGCGTGAAGAATATTATTAAATCTTTGGAATATTAACAAAATGTTACGTTAATAAGGTATATCGTCTTAATAGTTATCGAACCGAATAAGCAATTTTCCTACTCGTTCGCATGCACCGCCATCAATTATAAAACGATCGTCGTACGATTGATAGGTTAGTTTTATCGAACAAGTAGTTTGAAATTTGAATCTATCTTTGAAACTAATCATCGGTTATCGTAGCAAAACACGTACTCGATCATTCTATACATCCCCGTTACGAGTTCAATTTTAATATTTGTACCTTCGAAAGATTGAAATATGAGGAGAAAGGCAGGCATTGGCGCAATTCACAAACAGAAACTTGAACAGGAAAAATACAAGGATAAAGGTACGGAGATACAAGAAAATCAATTGGAGCAAATGACCAAACAGATGGAAACGTTTCGCGTTAACTTGGAAGAATTTGCAACGAAGCACAAAAACGAGATTAAAAAGAATGCTCAGTTTCGGCGTCAATTCACCGAGATGTGCGCCTCCATAGGCGTAGATCCATTGGCCTCTGGGAAAGGTTTTTGGTCTGTGTTAGGAATCGGTGACTTTTACTACGAACTCGCGGTACAGATAGTGGAAGTATGTATGGCTACCAATTACAAAAATGGCGGCCTTATATCTTTGGACGAATTGAGAACACGCCTGATACAAGCCAGAGGTCGTCGTAAGGAACATCAGGAGATAACGAACGAAGATCTACTGGCTGCATCTAAAAAATTGAAAATTTTTGGAAACGGATTCGCGATAGTTCCAATAGGTAGAGGAAAACATCTAGTCCAGTCTGTTCCAGGTGAATTGAGTATGGATCACACAGCCGTGTTGCAGCAAGCTAGCTTATCTGGAAACGCGCACGTAACCAAGTCTATGTTAGAAAACGAGTTGAGATGGGAAAGAGAGCGAGCTCAAAAAGCGTTGGATCACATGGTGAAGGAAGGATTGGCTTGGTTGGACGAACAAGGGGAAAACGAAACCTTGTATTGGTTTCCTAGTTTGTTTACAGCCTGTATCGCGTCCAAAGAATAACGCTTTTAAATGTTTTCTCAGGTAGGAATCGCATTTAAGATGTAGTTATATTTCCTGTACGAACATGTATTTCCAAAATAGACAAATCCGCCGTATTTTGCGATATTTACAGAAGCCAAGATGCGATATTAATCCTACGAGTACGACATTATAATGTCACCTGATTTGATTTTCTTCGCTGCATCTAAAATATACAAAAAAAAAAAAAGAAAAAAGATAATTAATATGCAAAGAAATTCTATATCCCCGATATGGCATAATAAAATAAATATATTAACGTACCTCGGAACACTTTGTATTTTATGTTTAGTAAGTTCTTGTCGACACGAAAATAATCGTTTATTCAATTCCTCGTTCTCCTTTCTCAGCGCATTTATTTTAGCTCTGTGTTCCTTAGACTTTTCTTGAAACTTTATAGTCATCGACTTGGCTTCTTCCTTCCACCTTGAACGACCAAAAAATAATCGAACTTAAAGATACGTAAAGTTCGGACGAATGAAAAAAAGAAAAATTCGATTACTTTTTGCTTAGTTTCTGATGAACTTCCACATGATGCGACAATTCTTTTAGCTTTCTATCGTATCGTTCCTGCGCTTTATTCATCTGCTCCAATAGGACCGGACGACAACAATGTTCCTTGTTTTCTATCCTAAAACAAAAGCACGCCTGATATGCAAAAAATCAATAATCAAGCCGAAGGACTTGTCAATCGATACTTACGTTACGGGTGAACTAGGTTTCCTCGTTTCCCTTTCCATGGTATATACTTGAGTTGCAAGTACATTCGTATATGGCCCATCCTGCGTCAAATAAGTTGCTTTTTCAAAATTTACCTCTAAATCGTGAATTTTATTTTCAAGAATATGTTTTTCATAGTCTCGCTTTTGCATTTCACGGTCAAAAGTCATTTGTAAGCGTTTAATTTCTGTTTGAAAATTTTCTCTATCTTCCAAAGATCTAGCCAAACGTTTCTCTAAATCATTGCACTGCTCTATCACGTTTTTTGTTTTTTCATTAGCTTGTTTTACCTGATGCTCCGTACTATCGCGATTCTCTTGTTGTATTTTTCTTAGCTTATCATTAGCGCCAGTCAACTTTTCTTCCAATTCGATTACTTTAGATTCTAAACGGCCGATCTCCGCGTCATACTTTTTTCTATGCGTATCGTCATTGTCTCGAAGTTGACGTTCCACACGGTGTAGCTTTTCTTCAAAGTCCGATATCTTCGTTCTCGACTTTTCTAATACATCCTCAGAATTCTCCCGTACTTTTTCAAGCTCTTCCTGAGAAACTCTGTAATCTCTTTGTAAATTATCCAGTAGGACAGTTTTTCGTCTCAATTCTGCCTTAAGCTCTTTGATTTCGGACGTATATTTTTTTCCGTTTCTTTCATAACCATCCTTCAGTTTCGTTATCTCCTCTTGTAACATGACGGTATGTTCCTCGGTTATTTTAGACAATCGAAGCTCGAGTCTACCCTTTTCCTCCAATACGTGCGCTTCCCTTTGTAATACAAGATCTTTTTCTCTTACCGCAATTTCCACTAACTCCAAAGCCTCGGACATTTTATTTTTTGTTTCTTCATTTCTGGCTATCAACGACGCTGTAAATTTCATAGCTTCGTTCAATTTACCCTCCAACTCTCCTTTTAAATGCATCGCCCTTTGGGTATCCGCTTTCGCGGCAGCTAATTCGGTTTTAGACGTTTCGATTATCTGCATATTATTCCTGTCTTAAATAAGAAGCACATATGATGCATCGCTATGGTAATAAATAAAAAAGTATAATTAACGCTTCGACGCACCTTTCTCAAGAGCGTCTTTTTGAAAAGCTTCATATTTCCTCGTAACGTCGGCTTTTTCTTTAAGCAAGTCCTCGATCTTGTCTTTGCTAGTTTCCCACAATGCTTGCTGTTTTAAAAAATTCTCTCTCGCCTGTAATAACTTGCCTTCCAACGCTTTGATAGCTTCCGAATAAGTCTCTTTGACATTATCGATGTGCTCTTCGTATAATTTAGAACTTTTACCGTCCGTCCTAAGACTCTTTAATTCTTCTTCCAGAGCACCCACGGTTTTTAACGCTATTTGCCATAGCTGAAAGACGGAATCTTTTTCCATTTGTAAAACCGCAAGGCGTTCTTGTAGATTCATTATAAGCTCCTTATTATGTATGCTCTCGCTGCTACACGTTTCTATATGAATGCGAGAAAAATGGTCTTTAACGAGGTCGCCAGTATCTCTACTGTCATTTCGTAAAGCCTCCAGCGCGGACCTGATCTCATTTTGTTCCGTCTACAAAAAAAAAAAAAAAGTTTCGTTCAAGGTGTCAGAATATTTTGTTCGTTACGTTATAAATTAACATTTAAAAAAAAGCTATCGGTTACCTTACCTTGCACATCGTTAAGTCTTTTTTAAGTGTCTCTACGACTTCATCGTACTCTTGTAATATTGAATTTTTATCGCGATTACCGTCGCTGTAAATGAAATTATAAAGAAGGACGAATTTAGACAAGTACATGTTTAAGGTGCATCGGTGCATCTCAGTCGCATAACCTTAAAACTTACCCGTGTTTCGATGTATTTTCTAGTTCCGAATCGATCATATTGACCCGTGCGACGACTTAAAAACGGATGATGTTGGCGTTTAATGCAAGAAAGTCATCGTTACACCCGCTCGCACGATACCCAAACAATCGGAACGAAAAATCGTGCGGCGAGAAAACGCAAACGTTTGCTTTTGTAAACACAACGTAACTTCCTTACCGACTGTACCGGCGGCCACATCTTTTTTACCCATCGTATATATCACGTAACGTGCGATGCATGCATCGACACACACGCGCACGCACGCACGCACGCACGCACACACACACACATGCGTGCAAACGCACGTAGAGACGGGGCGCATGCATCGAACCGTACGATATAAAATTCCGAAAAATCGATCGTCACGATTGGAACCCTTCGTGTTTCTTCGGACGAGTAAGAAATAGAAAAACTATGGACGATTTGGACGTCGAAAGGGGTACGCGAGTTAAGTACGAGTCTTTAAACGAAATATAAATCGAATTTGCCTATCAAGCTCGTCGAACGGAAGAGATCGATATACGCGTAGAAAAGAACGACGAGTTGCACTTTTCTAACTCTCCTTTTATCATCGAAATCTTCTATCTTTTCATTTTGATTTCATATTTGGCGAATGCAAATGACATGAACCGGACAAAATAACAATTTGTCGAATGCGACTCGTTGAAAGTGATAACGCTTATGCGTTACTAATAAGCGGCGATAATATAGGGAGCAGATAAGGATAGCGTTTCTCTTCGAATCGTTCAATTGGCATCAATTATTATATCGGCGAGTTTACTCACAACCATTTTAGTTCGTACCGCACGAACAAGCACCGTACGTACGTACGACGTACTTACTTGCATATGTGCGTGTCCGTCCGTTGTTACACCGTGACTACGTAACGCAGTTATAACCGCGTGCGGCACAACGCGAATACGTTATATGTATATGCCGGATTATGTCACAACGTCTCCCACATAACAATTTGCCATGACAAAACCGTCAAAGTGGTACGTATACGTGGGCGCATCTGTTTAAGATGTAAAAACGTATCTATTTCTTTGCCAAACATATTTGCGAATAAGTTGACTTTTTAACAAATCTCCTTATCGTTAATTTCCTTCCGAGTGTGTGCGCGCGCGCATGCATAGTCGGTTGGTTGTTCGTTAACCCGAAACCGACGGCGTAAGAAAACGCATGCACGAGTTAATAGAATCTCGTGTAATCATATATGTGACGCAAATTTCTTCAAACAGATACAACACAAACATAGATAACGAAAGAGATGAAATACGAATTCCTTCCTTTCGTCGCTTCAACGAATTCCGTGAAATAACACTTCGCTCCTTCTTCGAATTTATTCGTCGTAAAGTTAAGGATTTAGGAAGATACGTTCGATCGGAAAAAATTATCAGACGAGACATTTAAGGTTTTGTTGTATGTATTTAGGTCGTTGGAAACGAACGAAAAGTGTTAAAGAATAAAATTCATCTTCCGGGAGAAAAAGAGATTCGTCTAACGCGTTCCCTTGTTGAACTGCGAGAAATATTCAGGGGATGGTTTATTCTTATATACTACTCGATTCAAATACTCCTGATAAGACTTTTGCTGCTCGGCGAGCCTCATGTTTTCCTCCGCGATCTTCTTATTGAGTTCCCTGAAAAATGATTCGTCGAATGATAATAGATTGAAGGCCAGTAAAGGTAAAGGAAAAACGTCTCTTACGTCTTCTTTCGATCGAGTTCACGTTGATAAGCTTCGGCAGTTTCAGCATGCGCGTTCATCAGTCGGTCCCATTCCTCGTTTATTCGTTTTTCATTCGATTTCATTTTCTGAGAAGAGAATAACGTTAACGAGGGTATAAAGGAAGGACAAAGTAAGGACGATTTCATGATCTTCGGGAAGACACGAGGAGGTCGAGAAAATTTATAGACGTCTATTTGTGGATATACCCGAAGGAGAGAGAGAGAGAGAGAGAGAGAGAGAGGATAGGCGAGCGTCATTGGGTGGCTCGTATTATTACCTGGATTTCCTCCATTTGTCGTGCTTGCTCGTCTCTGAAGACCTTGAGTTGATCGGCCGTCATGCCCTTGTAACGCGACGCGAGCGGTTTCTTCGGTCCACGGTTGCTCTCCGCTTGCTCGGGGGCTTCCGTCAGGAAATCTCCGGTCACGTGATTGTAGATTTCCGCCTTCTTGTCCTCCTCGTCTTGAGCGGCTTCGCAAAGTCGTCGGTGTTCCTGCTCCTCCGCCTTGCGACCCATGGAAAGCTTTTACAAATCGTTTCTTCGCTCGCGACGTTTCGATGGGAGGTCGAGTGGGGGAGGGGACGCGAATCAAGGAAGGACTCGACGAGGATCAAGGGAAACGTGAATATCAACGATATTTATAAACCGTGTCGACGAGGAGAGGAGGGCGGGCGCGATCGTGAAAATAAAAGAGCCTCTCTTTCTCGAACGAGTAATTAATTATTCGTTTATCTTTGAAAGGATTAAAAGGATTAAAGAGACGATCGTGTTCTACCAATGCTCTGTTGAAACTCGCGGTGGCCTCGTTTAACCTTCGACGACATTCTCGCTCCAACTTTTCCAACTCCACGGCACGTTTGTCCCTCGAGAGAACGGCTTCCTGGTACGCTTTCTCGGCATCCTTTCGTTCCTTTTCCGCCGTCTCGCGTTCCTTCCTTTGCTTCTCGACCCACCAACGCATTTCCTCTTTCTTCGTCCGATCTTGTTCTCGAAAGTTGTAATCCTCGCCTTCGAATCTACGAAAAAGTAGTACGCCTCTGTTTCCAAATAAAGTCGGGGATCGTCGAGCCATAGAAAAAGGTATACCTCTTTGAGTTTAACTACGAATTTTAGAAAGTCTATGTAAAAAGGCGTAAGAATACTATTTATTTTCTTATTTATTTCAGCTTTTAAAGTCTTGGACGAAGAGCCGAAGCCGATAGAGCAAATTAATAAATAATAGGAAAGAGAAATGAAGATAAGCATTATCGCTTCGCTTAGGCCAAACTAACGAGTTTTGTTCCGTTTTAATGGCCAGAATAATAACGATCGAAATAATCGCGTGGATACTTTTGAGCCGAGGCCAGTCCCAAGCGCGGATCGTCGTCGCCGACTCGACAAGGTAACGAGGTCCTCAGTGCGTCCGGATCGTAGAGATCGTAATCGCGACGATCCTCGCGTCTCTGGTGCAGTCGGCGAAACGTCTCGATCTCTTCGTTTATCCGTCGTTTTTCCTGACGAAAGGTAAGAGGAACGGAGCGATTCTCTTAGGAGGAAACTTCGAAACCCAACAACGCGTTGGATCGGAGTAACGTCGAACGAGGTCAACCTCTTACCTCAGCTTCTTCCTTTTCCAATTGCAAAGCGATCTTGCTGCTGCGTAAAAGACTCTCGTCTAGCTGCCATTCCTTCGCGCGTTCTTCCTCCCGTTGCTGTCTCTTTTCCTCCACTTGTCGATCCAAGAATTCCTTGTCGATCTTAAGTATTCCGAGGAGAATGCAAGTGTTAGTAGAAAATTTGTGAAAGATAATCGTCGTAGGGACGATTAACTCACTCCGATCTTTCTGAAGCGAGGATTGAAGATTCGCTTTTTTCTTTCTTCCTCTATTTGCCGTCTCCTTTCGATACTCGCCGCGATTCTTCGATCCTCCACGGTGGAACGTGGAAATTTTAGCATCTCGATAAAGTTCGACGACGATCCAATTCGAGCGGTCTCTCGCTGTGCGTATGTACAGGTTATAATAAAACGTCGAACGATCGTCGAGCGCGAGCATGTTCACAGAAACCCTACGAAAAAGCGTACGGGCAATAGGGGAGAGAATAAAAGGGCGTACTTCGTTACCATGGCGAGTTTGATCACGAAACGTGATTCCGAATCGTATCGTTCGTTTTTTTTCTTCTTTATTTCTCTCTGTTTTTTCTTTTCTTTTCTTTTTCTTTTTCAACGGAAGCGAAGAAATATCTTCCATCGTTGACATTTCGTTACATTTGGACGGATATATATATATATATATATATATATAGAGAGAGAGAGAGAGAGAGAGAGAGAGAGGATTGACCTTATCGCTTTTTTGTTTTTTTTTTCTTTTATTTTCAATAAGTATTTAAACAAGAGCATACATGGACGGAAACTCGAAGGAAAATTTAGACATTTCTCTTTCATGGTCTTTCATCGGTTCTCTTCACAATAGAACGTTCCATTTATTATCTTGCTAATGCGGAGGGTTCTTCGCGTTTAAAGAGCGTGAAAGGCGTCAACGGGAATGGAGCTTAGTCGTACACGAGCGTCGCACGCGTTCGACGCGTGTGCGTTTGCTTCGTTATCGTGTCGGTGCATCAAAGTATAAAGCGAAGATCGTAAACGATCGCGAATACTCGATGTGTGTGATGCATAAACGAACGCGAGAAGAGACAAAGTAGCGGATGCGAGGCACGATCGCGCGCTGTCTCCGCCGTGCTCCGTGTTTTCTAATAAGAGAGAGAGAGAGAGAGAGAGAGGAACGGACACGGAACGCTTTATGTCCTTAGCTATTCGTTTCAGGCGCAAAAATATTCCATTTTTGTATTTCTCACAAACGACTCTCGGTAGAAACAGTTCGCGTGCGATATACTTTGCGTGGCACATCCACTTCTGTCTACGTTCTTAACAGTTGATATTTACAGAAATCAAATTTTACAACTTCCAAGATCTATTTTGATTTTAATGCCGCACGTTCGCGGTTCTTACGTAAGAACCTTATAAATCTTGTTCCGGATACGCGCGAACGAGAGAAGCTTGCCGACCGAATTGTACATCGCATGGATAAACAACAGCCATATCTAACGTCTGCACCGATAACATAATCAACTCTCTTTCTCTTTCCTTTCTCCCACTACTCATCGTCATTAATTGCCTCTTCGATCGCAGAGACGTTCTGAAATTATACGCAGTAGGAGAGAGAGAGAGAGAGAGAGAGAGAGAGAGAGAGAGAGAGAGAGAGAGAGAGAGAGGGAGAGAGAGAAAAAGAGGTCTTGGATTTTCTCTCCCGAGGAGGAGAGAAAAATTTGGAAATTGTCGAAGAAGAGAAAATGACGGTTAACGTTATAACGAGAGGAAAGGAGAGACTCGATCGGAGCGTAAAGAATAAATAAGAGTCCGTGCTTTATCGTTATTCAAGCGACTCGAGATCGTATTCGGCAAGAGAATCCTTACGATTCTCGGACATAATACGTGTCACTTTCTCCGCGGCTTTCCATCGCGACGATGTATAATCCATTATTCTTCGTAGAATAATTCGTTTTGCTTTCGCTCGTCGTTGTTCGGGATTCGAGTAAAATATCATAATATACACGTACTGGGTGTATAAAAATCTATAGTCACGTTTTATCGAGTGTTTCTCCACTTTTTAATTTACAACGATCGTAACGTTATCGCCTCTCGCGTTTGCGATTTTCTTGCACATTGGCAGAATAGAAAATACGATTTACGACGCGAGATCGCAGGAGAAGCTTTCCGACGCTATCAATGACACGTACGGCGATGACCTATACGCGTTATGTCATCGAAGAGGGATGAGAGATAATGGTTAAAACGTCTCCCGTAGCAGTCGGGGGCGATACGAACGGAGAGGAGGACCTATTCGATTCTTACGCGAATATCCGCGAGAAATTGGCACGCAACGATAATTGCTATCTCTTCGTAATGCGAGTACGATGTTCGTTACAAAAGTATTCGTATTTGTTTTCGTATATTAGCATGCCCGTTATATCGTCATACGTATAAATAAATAAAGCGAGTTCGTGCAGACGGTGTCCGGTCGCTCTCTTTTGACATCATTCTAGATAGCGTGTCTCTCTCTCTAGAGGCATATCTAACTTCGACCGATGGAACGTAAATTAATGAGTCGGATGGTAATGAGTAAACCGGAATAATAATAATAACAACAACGTTGAAACGATAACGATAACGAGGGGGAATACGAAGAATTAAAAAATAAAGACAACAAAGAAAAGAAAAAAAGGAATTATAAAACGGTTCGTCTAACGGCGAAAAATTAAGATCTTGGGGATCCTTTCGGACACACTTTCCTCGTTATCGGGCATAAATCGACAAGCGGATATTCTCGTTAACGATTACGACGTAAGAAAATGACGATTCGACGACGGTCGTTTCTCTACGTGCATTAGCATTAGTTCAGTCGGATAATTTAGTTCGAAGGAACGAACGATTTTGGCGCGAGTCCAATAAATAAATAGGCGTCGTTCGATCGGCGAGTGCGAGTCTCCTCTCTCTCTCTCTCTCTCTCTCTCTCTCTCTCTCTCTCTCTTTCTCGAGAAAGAACTAATTCGCATAGGCGAGATCGTTATTACGCGATATAATCGTTGATCGGGAAAGCTGGCGGTGAGTAGGGGGTGAAGCTGGGGTAGGAGGAGTACGAGGTCGCGATCGGCGAACTTTAATGCGAGTTCTCGTTAATTCGCACTTGAAGTTTCCACGGCAACACGTACAACCGAGCCCAGAGAGACAGAGAGAGAGAGAGAGAGAGAGAGAGAGAGAGAGAGAGAGAGAGAGCGCGTAAGATACGCCCGTGGCGAAGCGAGACTCTTGGGCGCCTGCGTGGTCGAGTGACGTCATTGGCGAACCGGGCAGCCCATCGCCCGCCAGACATTCAGTCTCGTCTTAGCACTCGAAGAGGTCGCAACTTAGTCGCGCGTCGCTCCCTCTACACCGGAATCGCACGATATATAACGCATTACGAGCACGAGAACGTATATATCGTCGTTCTATCCTAAGTCCGGGCTATCGCACCTGCTCGTTGTTTTACCTACGTTTACGGCTATCGCGAAAGTTTTTCCAATCGATTCCGTTCTGAGACACCCGTTCGGGGCTAGACGCAACGCCAACTCCGCACCTTTTCTTTCTCTCCATTTTTTTTTTGCTTTCAGCGTACGCGCGATCGTAGAATAAGCGACGATACTTGACGAAAGTGTTCGACGAGAGTAAAAGGGAGAAAGGGAGGATAGGTGGTGATACCTACGTTTCTCGTCGTATGTCATTTCGGGACAACGACGTTTAGACGGTCGCGCGGATCGTCGACCGATCGAAGATTGATAGAAGAGAATCGTCGTGGAGCCAAAAGTGAAGAAAGAGAAGGACGTAGTGGAGGAGAAGGAGAGGGAAAAGGGTCCTGCGTGTTAACTTTTATCTCTGGACGCGAAAGATCGATTTATGTAACGCCGTGGTGCCGCGTAAGGTCTGTCCACCTTTCCGTACTCGCACGCGCACGCACGCACACACACACACACACACACGCACAAAGGTAGACATATATGCGTTGTGTGCTCTCTCCCTCCCTTCTCCTCTCTTTCTCTCTCTGGCGTGCGCGCGCGCGCGCGCGCCCAGTTTTTCGCTCGATCTTTCCCGTACCTATACCTTGACTCGCACGCGCTTACTATGCGCCCTGAGAACACGTTTATTACTATGAGATAATGAGCTGCTCGGTAAAGATCTCGTCTGGGAAGAGTTGGAGCGGATCGCAGAGAAGGATCAGCTCGTTGGCAGAGGAGAATACGTGCCCTTCTCCTAACGGCGCTGCTTCGAGTTGCGCCCTCTTACAGACGATTCAAACGACCAATAACGTATTGGCCGCGTCCTCGCTCGCTACCACGTACACGACCACATCGAGTACGGGCTTGGAAACGATAACCGCTACGACAACGGCAGCGACAACGGCGGCGACGGCGGCGGCGGCAGCGGCGGCGGCGACGGCGGCAGCGACGACGACGACGACGACGACGACGACGACGACGACGACGACGACGACGACGACGATCGGCGGTCCTGCTGCTGCTGCTGCTGCTGCTGCGGTGGCTGCTAACATAGCCGGTGTTTTTGGTGCCGGTGGCACCGCCGCGGGCGGCCTCGGTCAAAGGATCGCTACGCCACGCCCCGTCAAGTCGATCGCCACGAAGAAAGGAGAAGACACGAGCAAGCTGCTCAAGTACATCGACGATAACGTCATCGGCAAGAACGGCACCTTCTTCGGACCGTTCGGCCGCAGGAAAGGTCAGTGATCAATATGTGCGTTCTTCCAGCGCGACGCTACTACCACCACCACCACCACCACCGCCATCACCACCGCCACCTTTCATGCCATCGTAGTCGTCCTTCGGTCACCTCGCTTCCCACCTACGTCATTCCGCGATACCTCGATTTTGTCAACGTCGACGAACGGCCCATTCGACGACCATCGATATTATCGTCGATCACTCGCAGCTTCGATCGTCCAAAGTCGTTATTAAACGTGGACTTTCGTACCGTGTTTCCTTTTTCTTTCTTCTTCTTCTTCTTTTTTCTTTTCTTTTCTTTTCTTTTCTTTTACTCTCTGATTCACCTCCTCGCGAAATGCCTTTTGTTCGTTCTCTGCTACTTTGAAAACTTATTTGAGATATCCTCTATATATCTTTGATCCTCGATGAGTCGTTCGAAACGAGAGAACAGGTCGACGGACGAAATGGCGTCCGTTTTTTTTTTATTACTTTTTGCGACTTATACGGGCTACTCGTAAGAAATACAAATGCGTTGGAAACTTTACCCCGGTCCTATCCAAGCTTTTGCATCATTATCGCGCTACTTTGACCGGCCGTTTCTTTGTTATCCTATCGCCGTTTAACTTTGTATTTCGCGTTACCGTTCTTCCTTCTTGAAAAGATCTCCGTTGGAGTTCGTTCGGTATTCCGCAAAGACCTGAGATCTTGCAATCGCATCTTCTCCCTATCGTTATCGTTATCGACCGATCGGTAACGTTCTTTCGTACCTGCGAGATGTCAGAAAAAAAAAACAAAAAAAGAAGAAAGAATAAATGAACGAGTTTACTTCGCAAGTCGATCGCGTGTATTAATTTGATTCTCAAGGACTATTTCGTTTTACGAATGATCGTTTTAGAACTTGACCGAATGGTACTAAGATTTCTGGGAACGACCAGAATTCGTTCTCCATCGAATTTCTCAAGGTCGTCGGTCGAGAAGAATATCGCGCGTAACGGGATCGATCATACGATTTTATTTTCACTTTATCGTACGATCGAGCGAATGAATCACTTTCGTTTATTGGACGTGCTACGATATTATCTTTCTCGAGAGGAATTAATTGGTGTAATCTTTTCATTCTTTCTACGATCGAAAACAGTAAAACGAACGTTGAAAATACGACTCTATGCGACTTGTCCGTATTTAAAAACATCGAGCACGTGTGTACTAAGATTAGAAAGAAAAAAACATTTCATCCAATCTGCCAAGTTAATTGGCCAAGCTGATAAAATATCGAATCGTCCGAGCTCTCGAAACAAGATGGTATTCTCGTCGAAGGAAACAAATAGAGTATTTGAAATCGATTGGGTAAAACGAAGTGACAAACGACTCCGATGATACTCTTTGATGGCTCGCGCACAGAGCATAGACGCGCGGGCACATGTACGTACGCGTATACGTACATACGTACGTACACACGTACGTCGTACATCCGTTCGAAGAGACAAACCACGTGGTCGCAAAGTGAATTGCTAAAAGTGCTACCTACTCACGCACAACCATTAACGTTCGCGAACGTACTCGCGCGTACAAATTCCTTCCATTAATTCTCCTAACTAGATTTACTCGAGCAAAGATCGCGACGACGTTTCTTTTCTCAGAGTCCGTTGTTTAGCACGTTCTAACTCGAGTTGAATTTTAGCCTATTTCGAGTTGAAGTTACTCATAATACCCGTGCGCATATATACATTGTCCAACTGTAAATTGTTATCGATCGAGAAGTAGATTTTTGCATTGGAATAAGAGAGAGAAAAAAAAGAAATATTATATGAAGAACAGGAAGCGTCGCTTAGCTTAACGTACACACGCGTTTATATATAATATACAATGTCCGTGCGAATAGTCACCGAGGAAACTGGAGCAGCGAACGGAAAACGCAAGAGGAGAATTGACTTCAACAGGAAGTTCGATCGTTGCGCTTTCGAACGATATTCGCGTGTGTCGTATTTTATAAGTGACTTTTCGCGCTAAAGATAAAGAACTTGGCAAGTGGTGGCTCGTCGACGCGAAACAATACCGATTCGATGGCCATGCCAACGATGAATCTACGGTGGAATTCTTCGATTTACTCCTTTGCACTCTCTCCGAAACGAGGTGTCTTTATTGACGCGTTTATAGACATTTTGACGAATACATCAATGCCCGTTTATTACGATTTTCAAAGTTATCTACGAGAACGCAACTTTTTCTTTCACGATACGAAAACGTTGTCAGGGATCGACCGAAGTACTAATCGCGAGATGTTATAAAAATAATTCGATCGATCGATCGATCGAACGGATAGAAGAATTCGTATTTGACCTCGTCGTAACTCGCGTTCGTGGACGAAAAGAGTTGGACAAAAATATAGCTTCGCGAGTGGCAGCTGTCCGGAATGAGTCATCGTCGTAAAAAAGAAAGAGAGGGAGAGAGAGAGAGAGAGAGAGAGAGAGAGACACATATGTATGTGCCAACTTACGTATTTATTTATGATACGTTAAAACGATGTAAACGATAACGAATACACGCGCTTTGATTCGCGAAGGACGAACTTATCGAAGATAAGAAGCAAAAGGATCGATCCCTTGCGTACTCGAGAAACGTTCTCACGTTATCCTTTTAGATTTTCTCATTCGTCGTCGGTCCACGCGTCATCGCGCTCTCGTTTAAGCGACGACAGAGAGTTTCTTTCTTACCAAGGGCAAGGTCAAGCCGAGAGCATTATTAAATTTCTCTGGCCGTGACTAGAGATGCGCGGTTGTTGTTCTGCAGGGCCGGGGTAGTAGTCACGTGATCGTCATGCAACCGACGCATCGACCAACTCGAGCCTGATATCGTAATCTACAGAGACACGATATATATTCCCCACTTTTTAACGGCATTTTGGCGATACGAATAAAACTGATGTTACTTCTTTCTCTTTTTCTTTATCGGGAAAAAAAACACATTCGCCGAGATACCGACGTAAGAATGACTCTTGTAACCTTAAAGAGATAAAAAGATTGAGATAAGATTTATCTATTTTAAGACAAGAACGTTTTAATCTAAATCTAAACGATATATAGAGAAGGAGAGAGAAGAATCGATCTCGATTATATCATCTTCCATCTTACTTTCGCTTTTACTCCTTCAAACGATCGGGTTATAGTTGTTTCATCTTTGGTTTCTTTTTCTCTCGTTCATACGAACACACAACGAGCATAGAAACGCACGCGCGGGCGAAGAGACGCGCGACCCAGTTAATTCGTTACAGTACAACATTAACCTACTTCTGTCCTGCTCAACATATCTCTCGTCGGGTGGCACGGCCACCCGTTATTAAAAAATATTTATTTCTCCCTTGGAAGTCGAGATAGATGAGAGGAACTTTCAGTAGAAACTTTCCCGGTATTGGCTACGACATCGAAAACGTTTATATGCGTCCAGACATACGGAGACTATTTCATTTTTATTATTAAGCGTGTATTATTATTTAAGGTGAGGTTCAATCCTAAATATATTGGTAACGATCGTTCTCATCGATATAGTTATTTGGAGAGAAGTATAGTTATTTTGGTAAAAGAATCCCACGTTTTTCTTTGCTCTTTTCTTTTTTTTTTTTTTTTCTTCGCGATATGACATACAGATACCGATTGCAGGTTTTATCGATTCTCTTTCATTTCTTCTTTCGGAAATCCAATGACTTATTCGATCACCCTGTATATACAAGAGCTAAAAGTGGATATTACGTGCATAGTACATACGGAGACGACGACTTCCTGCATAATTTCTGCTCCGTGTCCTGCATTGTACGCCGAAACAAAGAACCATATTCAAGGCGTCCGCGAATAGGCCCCGGGGCTTCCATCGGAACACCAAGGCCCTTTTACTACTTCTTTTCTTTCTTTTTTCTCCTTTTTTTCATTCCTTCGAAAGTACGAAGGGTAGAGATATTTCGCTCGGTATTTGCCCTTTCTTTTTTTCAAATTAAGTTACCTGTCGAGCATTTCTTTCTCCTCTCTGTTTTCTTCCCTATTACGTATTCGTAGTTTAATTAACATTCGTGAAGCTTTTGCGAAATGAACGAATTTTGACTGGACGATTCTAAAACGGTTTTGAAAAATCATCGAGTTGCAGAGAGCGATAAAAATGAGATTATTGCGCTTGAGGAAGATTCTGAAGGGGAGACGTTCGGCTCGAGAGAGAGAGAGAGAGAGAGAGAGAGCTCGGACGACGATTCCAAGATGTCTCTCTTCTTGGATTCTTGCTGAGCATCTAGAGATTAAACCGATGGAGATGGAATTTGTATCTCTTGGCGTGTATGGTGAAGTCGCGCTTGGCTCACCGCTAAATGCGCCAAGAACGAATGGCAAAGACGTAAGCGAAATACGTTTACGCGATGCCAATAAAATTCAATCGAGGGAAGACGCGAAACTCATCCTATCTATCGGACAGAACGTCAGAGAGACGTGTTTGCAAACAGACTATTATCAGATAAAGCTTTACGATAAAGTTATCGAGCTGGTTGGATCATCGTTATATAAAATGAGAAAAAAGGCAAAAGAAGAAAATAATATCTCGTTTAAAGTTCGATTCCCTATCTATCGCGATCATCGTTAATAGCTTATAATCGATCCTGGTTCGTTAATGGCACAGTACGATGCTTCGGTAAAGAACATTTAATTCTGCCTGCCTAGCGTGGCACAGACCGTCGCGGTCGGTGTTCCGTTTGTCCGTCCGACGTTGGTTCGTTGATACGAGAAGCGCAGGGTGAACGACCGGCTTTTAAGTTCTATTCGTTAAGCTCTCGCTAAAGCGTCGAAGCGATTTCGAAGAATGACGTCATCCTAACGTGCTTCCTAACGAACGTTTGTGATTTCGTTAACGCGCTATCAAACGGTGATACTCGATCCATAATTCGATCCGTTAAACCGATTTTAATCGAACTCTCGTCGGTGCATGACTCTCTTTTCCTCTCCTCCCCCCCCCCGCCCCCCTCTCTCTCTCTCTGATGCGTTGCTCAAGCCAATGAAATCTTCCGTCTAAAATCACGTTATCGACATATGTACGAGCTTCTCCTCTTGTTTACCAATCCATAAAGATATGAAACCGGGGATAAAAGAGTTATCGACGGAACGAAAAGTTTGCCTCGATTTATTATTCACTTGTCACATATTTATTTACCGATATATGTATAAATACATTGTACGGTTTGGACTTTACAAGGGTTCAAGAGGTCGCCTCGTAAGGAAAAGACAAAGCCGATTGAAATTGAAGAACTTCAAACGCTGCTTTTCATTATCGCACCATGGAATTAATCTCGTCATCGTATAACACGCAAATAACGTTACTTTATACAGGTTCTTTTTTCTTTTTCGTGCCAGGAATTCAAGCCACCGTTCTTATTTCGTCATCGTTATTTTGCGCGCTTAACAGCCGTTCTACGTAATTCTCAGGGGTCCTTAAAGGTGTGGCACTTTAATATACCTATACATATGTTACCACGCACATAAAGCGGCTGAATTCTTTCTGGTAAAATAAAGTAATACCTTTGCTAAAGTTTCCTCCGTGAAGGGAGAGAAGGGAGATTCGTTTGAATATTTCATACTTGTAAAATATAAAGAAAAGAAAAAGAAAGCCATAGAAACGTTTTGATTAAATGTTTCCTAAGGAATATTTCGAGCGAAATACACGAGAAACTTTTATCCGGTTAGGACTAACTAAGTAAAAGGAGAAGCGTCGGTACTTGACATTTTTTAGACACTCAATTCGCACAGACTACGAGCAATTTTTATTTAAAAGCTACGAGCTCGGTAGTTTTCAAAGTTTAGCAGCAAAGTACTCAAGGCTACTACTAGGTACTGTCGCGTATCTCCTCTATCATTAAGAAGACTATACAGAGTTGATTGTACTCGTCTTGTTTTTTGTTCTTTTTCGTTTATTCACTCGCTGTATACATTGTACGAGTACAACTTTGAAAGATATTCTTCCCCCACGACGTAAATTTTCTTTTAATTTTTCACATAGTACTACTATCACTTTAATGTCTTCCTTACCGTACGCAGTACTACTTAAATGTCTTCGCGCGACGTTCCAAGCACGGTCCATGCGAGTTATTTTAACTCGGAGATAGACGTCGCTTTTGTTCGGGTAAACGGGAGAAGGAAGAAAAATAGGCCGTGCGTATAGGTAGATTTGAATGAAGTAAAATATATGTAGGAGCGAACGTTTTGAAAGTCGATCCAAAAGAATCGATCTATCTCTACGACAAAGCGAGCACTGGCAAAAGGCGAGTTCGACTTTCTCGCGAAGGTAAACTTATCGAGGGCAACTTGGAAAAAGTGTGAGTCCGTATTCTTCCGGCAGTGACGTCAGTGGCGGTTGTAACGAGATTACGATCGCCTCAAGCTACCGACACGATCTGATATGCCGTTCTCCATCGTCAACGATCCACGTCGTTGGGAAATGGTTAAAGGACGTATCGAGACGCAGCTTTTTACTATCTATATATTTTTCGGCCTTTCTTCGTTTATCCTCCTTTCTCTCTCTTTCTCTCTCTCTCTCTCTCTCCCTCCCTCTCCCACCTCGCCTCTTTTTGTTTCTCTTTCTCTGAAAAAAAATAGGTGAGAAAAACGCAGGCCGAAAGAAGGACGATTATTTCCTTTCGTTTCTTCGCAATGACATCACGCCTATTTTAAGAGACGCACGCTACGGCTATCGAATATCCGTTATGATGTACGATATGAAAGGAGAAAGATAATCCAACTTAAAATATGATCGATTCGATTAGAAGTTTCTTCGTTTATACGCGAAAGAAAATTTATCGCTTCGTACCACATATTTATTGGATTATCCGACGAATTAATGTCTCTTATCTACCGTCTTGGGTGAAACACAAATCGTGAAATTGGTGAAACGCGAATGGTCGAACGAAGAAAACAAAAAAAAAAAAAACAAACAAACGTATAGAGACTCGGTCAAATGCATCATTCGTAAATAATAAATAGGCTTTTAGTTATTATCGTCGTGGATGCTTTTCGATCGATAGGTGGACGGTTTCCGGGCGGAAAAGCGGCACGAACTTTTTGGACGAGCGAATATTTCGGAAATTCAAGTACACGCGTTCGAAACACACGCGAGAGATCTCGTTGCAAAGGCAATCTCGAATAAAATCTTGCGTTCTAACGTCCCGGTAGTATCTACTTTCACAAAAGGCAACGTGGCTATCTTAATTTACGTCGAATATCTTTCCGTATCGCGTCACGATTCAATGAGAACGTTTTACAAGATAGGTGTTTCGATTTATCGAGAGATACAATCGGCTCGGTGCAATAAGTTCCCGATTCGATCTTACACGAGCGGTGCCGGTGAAAAGGCACTTTTACATGGAAGATTGCGAGAAAGGAACGAGAGGGACGGATAGTAGGACATCTTGGAATCTTAAACGAGCGATGACAAGCGAGAAGTTTACGAGGTATTAAACGGGATAATTAAATGATGGTTCTCTTCGACAAAAGGAGAAGGAGGCTTAAATCGGTCGGCCATCGCAACGGAAATTCGCGTTAATCGGGACGTTACGATCTTACTGCAGTCCACGATCGTTATTTTCTTTCAAGTACGAACGGATAAAAAAGAAAAGGCATTCGAGCGAGCGAATAACGATAGCGCGCATACAATGTAAGATTACCGAGTCTCGTCACGCACGTATCTCGACTGGCACATTACCATTATCCGCTTTGAAGGAAAACGCGTTGGAAGGTTCGGCGGAAAGACTAGGAATAAAGAGAAACAATCGGGTATTAAAACAATCGGAAAAGGATCCACTTTGCGTTGCAATGCCGTGCACGCGTTACGAGATCTTTTAAGAGCTTCACGGAATTTGCATAAAATGTGACCTCGCGCGTTAAACGTAAGGTCGAAGCGACGGTAATGAGTTCGAGACGTTGTAAAAGGGAAAAGTTGAAAATGCTCGGCTCTTTCGTGATTTCGATAAAACTCGGCGACGACGTTGCCGTTCGGGGCAGGCACTGGGCAGGCAGGCAGGCAGGGGGTCATAGAAGGGCGAGCTTCGTCGTTCGCGAGAGTTCGATCCAAAAAAAATAGACAAAGAGAGGAAAGAAAGAAGAGAAAGGAAAGGAGGCCGACGACTCGGAGCGACTCCGAGCAAAGAAACGCGTTTCTAGACACGATAGGAGATGGACTCGACGAAATACCGTTAACGCGGTATCCAGGGTAAAATTCAGGAGATGCACCTTGTCCTCGAGCGTTCCGGTTTTTCCTCTTAAGGATACGATTGTGCTCCTCCGTCGACGATATCGAGGGCGAGCCCCCGAATAAAAAGAAGAAAAGAGGAACGAGACGCGACCGTGGCGTGGCGAGCCGAGGCGAGGCGAGGCGAGGCGAAGCGAGCCGAGTCGAGCCATTTTATATTCGCGGTCGTGAGTCAGAGCGTCTTTTGCGACACGCATAAAACTCGGCAACGCGCCTATATAATACGAGTAATAGACGAAACGTATCGACGATAAAGTCGAGAGAATCCAAGACAAAATCGCGTTCGACCTTTCTCCTCGTCCTTCCGACCGGAATGGAATTATTCCACGAGAATTTCTCATTATGACGTCGATTTTCTTTATCGCTGACTCGATCAAAGATCATCGGAAGATCACCTTTTCATCATTTTTTTTGTTTTTTGTTTTCTTTTAACTTTAATCGCGGAGCAAGCAACGACGCAAGCCTAGTAGTAGTCCTCGTCGACGACGATCGGATCAGCGTTTCCGATTCGTCGATGTAACGGGAGTGTGCACGTACGCGTTATTGCTCGGCAAAGGAAATAGTCGCGGGCAGAGAGCACGTACGTACGTAAGCTGAAACGCTAAACGCAATATTTGTTAGGACGATAGAAAATATTACATATATAAATGCGCATGGATACGATGTGAAAAGAGTATAAAGAGCGACCGCGGCGAGAGACGACGGTGGAAGAAGGTTCTCATTTCTACGACGTCATGGCCAAAGGCACGTCGTGCGCTCGTGCGTGCACACACAACGATTACGATGCTTTATCATCGATTCGATTCCATATAATCGCCTTCGTATACGGTACTCGCGATACAACTCTCTTTTTCAAAAATAACACATGACGTAAGATGCGCGAAACGAGAAAGAGCGAGACGCGTTAAAAATGATCGAACGCGAGAAATGTCGAATAGAAAGATGGACTAGGCGTCGTGGCATCGAGGGCGGGGTGGGTGGGGGGGGGGAGGGAGGAGGCACCTAGCGAACGTACGAAAGTAATAAGAAACGATACAACTTTTTCCTATCGTAGAATAGGAGGTAACAGAGGCGTGCACTCGACGCCTCGAAAATACGCGTCTCTCTTTCTCTCTCGAACAAAATTGGTCTTTAAGTTCATCATCAATCGGGCATCATGTAAACTAACAATAAGGATAAAAATGCGTGTCTCGACGTCGGGGACGATTTAGTATCGCGGACACGCCCGAAGAAAGCCGAACGTGAATTTTCATTACGTCCGTAGATCGGACGGATCGCCACGCACGGTTCGTCACGCTCGGCCATTACGTAACGCCTTTACGCACACGTGAGCACACCGGAAGCGGCAGAAGACCGTACACGTATATTTCTCTATCCGTCTCTCTACACTCTTCTCACTTTGTTTCGTTTCGTTATACAGAGACTCGAGAGAGCACCTGTTACTGCTTCGACTAGTTTACTCCGCTTATCGTCGTTTGTTCCAAGAGTCGGACGACGACGACGACGACGACGACGACGACGACGACGACGACGACGACGACGACGACGACGACGTTTCTCTCTGTCGAAGCAAAGACGGTCATTTCGGTCTATAACGAACAACGTTAACGTCCATTATCGAGGACGTTAAACGTTCTCTTACCACCGCGATAAGCTCGTTACGCCTTTTATCGCCGGTTCTTTAAAATACGTCTCGATCCTTTTTTTTTTTTTCCACGCGCATTGTCCTAGAAATTGGGATAGTACGAAACTGGAAATGAGCTCGGCGTCGTTTCTCTTAAAAGTACCGTAGCCCAGGAGCGTGGGCGTACGCCCGTCGTCCCAGGACGGGACTGTATTTATTCCCGAATTTGTGACGATCCGCGCGACTACTTCATTCTTCTTCCGCTTCTAAACGCTGACGTCATAGTCCGCTCAAAATGGCCGAAGGGAGCAAATTGGAGAGGCTAGAAGTCGGCATTATTCGACCGTCTGCGATCCATAAATAGATGACGCTGCTAAGAGAAAGATCGCACGCGTTGTTTGCGCGGTAAAAATTTCTCGAAATAGAACGGTAGATTAAATTCGATAAAAATAATTCGATGTACGAGTCCGAGGAGCGTCAACTTCCTGGTATTCCTACGAGGAGTATATATCAGACGAGGGCACTACGATATATTAAATCGATAGCGATCTACAGGATTCTTATTGTCCTTTTAACGTTTCATTTAATCAAAATGGTAGGCAATGTTTGTTTCGCAAACAGAGCTGTGGGACGTATGCCTTTTTTGCTTCGCTTTCTTTATCGTCGACGAGGGTTTACGAGCGACGGAGCGAATGACGTTTCGCGCAGGAAGAACTCGATAATCGTTCGATCGTAGCGTTACGCGTCTTTTCCATATCGATTATACGCCTAGAAAGCTGTCCGTCTCTCCTCTGTATACCCCACGAAGAAAGGATCTCTAATGATAAATACGAGACCGTGAATCGTCGTCTTTCGACGCTACTTTCCAAATCTTTATTCTTCTTATTCGCTTCGTAAAGCTTAGTCGTATCTTCGAGAGTAGGTTTTATATCCATAGGATTCCGTATCGATATACATCCTTTTCTATAGCGGCAGGCTTTGGGATACGAAGCAAAGGGACAACGCAGTGCGGTATTTTTTTTTTTTTTTTCTTCAACGAGCTTTTCTTATCACCACACATTTTTCAATTTTATTATTTTTCTATCGACGCGAACGCACGCGTTGGTTTCAATCGTTCCCATTAAATGCAACGAACGAAACGGCCCCTAGTTGAAAGAAATACGTGTATCCGATTGTAATTACACGAACGTAAGATTTTAATATCGAAAGCGTGTTTCACACAGTTTTTTTTTTTTACATTATGCCGCAACATGCGTCCAGGCTGAATCTCCTTTACGAGAAGCGGAGGTTGCTCGAGCGTACCGAGGCGGCGACGCGTCTCAAGGTCGAGGTATCGACCCAAAGCCAGGGGTGACTGGGTATTTCTCTCTCTCTCTCTCTCTCTCTCTCTCGCACTCTTGGTCCCGACCTCCTCTCGCACGAGCTACTCATCTCCCAGCGGTATACTCCGTTTTATCTTGTTCCTCGAGCGCGTTCTCTAAACACGCATATCTCTATACGCTTTCCTTCGTTGCATCAAAACGACTTCTGTAAAACTAGTTTAACAATTCGTAATCAGTCGTTGACCGACGGCGAACAGGTGGTGGCACGAATGAAATCGAAATAATACTCGTCATGGTCGACCCAATTCTAAAGAGACTAAAATAAATTTTCTCTAAGATTTGGTATCCTTCGAAAGAAACGATCGTAATATGCGAGACCTTGACCCTACGTGTGCACCAATCGGATACAAGCAGCACTCTCAAAACTAAATTCGTCTTGCGACCTTCCGTAAACTTAGCTTTACAATTTTTCATTCGCCTCGAGTGTCCTTCGTTAACTTAACTCTACGCGAGTATATCTCTCTCCCCCCCTCTCTCTCTCTCTCTCTCTCTCTCTCTCTCTCCCCCTTTCTCTCTTCATTTTATGGAACGTTCGACAATTGAATTTGGCCGATTGCGAAAATTCAGACGGTGTGCTTTGGCTCGGATACGTTTGAACGAGCCACGACATAGACGTTCATGCCAGTTCCGTTTTATTTGCTTTTGTTCTCTTCCACCCCCGAATTCAACCACCCTTCTCCTAGATATCGATTATTCCCAGCCAAGTAGTAGAGAGCGATATAACGAGAGACGAACGTGAGGGTATTGACAACACGGCGTGCTTATTTAAATCACGCTTTGCAGTTCTGCACGGCCGAACAGGTTCTAAAGTGTCTATGTAAATCCTTGTTAAACGTCAGACGGGAAACAGCAACGGCAGCAGCAACGTTCGAGTGCCGATTGACTTTCGACGTCGACAGCTGATTTTACGCCGTCGCGACTCGTCGCGCGTGACTCGCGTCGTTTGAAAATATTTAGTACCTTTTTTACTAATGCTTCCTGTTCTCTCGTCTTCCATTTGGAAATATTAACCACTCTGACTGATATTTTCAAGCGAATTCATTATCATAACATTTTAAAGGTACAAGCTATTATAGATATATCGATATATTGCAAATGGACTATGAAATCAGTCGCATAAGTGCAAATAAACATAGAAAGTAGAAAAACTAAAGTAATACGATTAACGTGCAGCGGAATCGAGTGCGCGTGCATACTGATAGATAAATAGAGAAAAAGGGAGAGAGAGAGAGAGAGGGAGAGGCGACGCATATCAAATTTGCCACTCCTTCAACAATTTTTCCCTCGTCTTCCTCTTTTTTCCATTTTATTTAAATTTTAACTAACTAAGTAGGTTAAAAATATTCACGTAACCGGACATACGAGCGATGAATCATGCGAGCCAAACTTTCTCGTTAGGACGTTTCGCGAATTATTATCGAAGGGTTAAAGTTTCCTTTTTCTTTCTTTTTCCCGAGATAGAAGAAAAGAAAAAAGAGGAAAGGCGATCGTGAGAACGCTCGCTTACCGTGCTCCAGTCCCGATTACACTTTCTATTTCTATCCTTGCTCGATCTAAGCTAGATTTTATGCTTCCGGCTACTCTCTCTCTCTCTCTCTCTCTCCGTTTTTTTATTCTTGTTTATAAAATAAGACCGCGCAAATTTCTACTTTCCTTCAGTTACTTGTGCTTAATTTTCTTTTTACGATCCACTTTGTAATGTTTATCTTGCGTAATTTTTAATACTCTGATCGTAGTTTTTTTTTTCTTATCGTTTCAATGAAATTAAAAACTTGTATCCTTATAGGTATAAATCTTGTCGGAATGAAATTCATTTTTACAGCGACAGGACTTTGCCCCGTAAATTTTGCCTCTCTTTCTCTCTTCTTTGTCGCAGGCTTTGTGCCGACATCGCGCTGAGGGCAGTGAAACGAGAACGAAAGAGGGAAAGAGAGGGAAAGAGAGGGAGTGGGAGAAAGAGAGAGAGAGAGAGAGAGAGAGCTCGCGTTACCATGGCATCCATCGTTTTCGCCCGTCGGGACGGTTCGATCCACCCGTCGTCGAAGATCGTCGATAACGCGCGACCGACCGAGCGACTCCTTTCCCCGGTGAAAAGCACCGACACGCGCGCGAAAATATTTGCTCGTTAGTCCGAAAAGTCCGTGACCTAAAACCGTCTGTCTTGTCTTGGGTCGTACGTCGTGTCGTGTCACATGTACGCACGTAGCTGTATGCGCGCGGGCGCGCGGGCGCCCAAAAACACACACACACACACGAATAAAAGACCGAGACAAGCTTTCCCGCTTCCGGCCAATCTCGTCGACTTCGAATCGACCAAGGGGGAGAGACGGAAGATTCGTTAAACGCGATACGCGTTGGCCCCTCCTTTCGCACGATATCGTCTTCTCCGTTATCGGTTTAACTTAATCAAATATTTAGATTGGATAAGAATTATTTATTGAATCAACGTACGTACGTATAACGAGCCGGAGTAGATCAGCGAAATCGGAGTAGTTCTCTTACGACGGAAGAGAGTCGTTTATTGCAGCGAAACTGCGGACTCGGATGAAACCTCTTTTATTGGAAGACGGTAGGAAAGACGAACTCGAAAAGAGACGTACCTACGTGCGTATTTTACAAAGAGAAAAAGCTGATTTGGCAAGCCGAGCTACGTTTCTCCGTCTTTGTTTTTAACGGGAAACGCGTAAAAACGAAGTTTGCTGCGTATTTCGCCATTTCCTAGCGTCTAATTCGAATTGAACTCGCTTGAGGGGATCAATCGAGAAATGTCGGTGGCACCCTCTCTCTCTCTCTCTCTCTCTCTCTCTCTCTCATCTCTTACGTCACGTTTCGATAGATCCGCGTTGGGAATAGGTCTTAAGAGGCTCAATGGAAGATACGCGCGCCGTCGTTCTTCCTGGAAACGGCGGGTGGCCGAACAAGGAGCCAACTCGCTCGCTCGTTATTGCCATCCTCAAAGAGAATAATCCACGTCCGTCGAGCCGAGCGTTCGAAACGACGTCCTCTTTTCTTCGGACGCAAGTACTTACCTACGTTCGACTGTCGCCCCTCCTACCCCCCCCCCTTCTTTCCCCTCGAGCCGTCTGTTATTTTTTCCTTCCCTTTCCCTTCACACCTCCTCGCGTGCAAGATCACGTTCCATCGCTCAAAGATCACGGCCGCATACGGCCTTATCTCACGACACCAACGTAAGAGAATTCCATGGAATGAAACGCGATCGGCTTTCGAGCCGACTCCAGATTCCAACGAGGCGAGAACGATCAAAGCTTGAAAATTATGCGAGTAAAAGAGAAAGAACGAGTATTTCGCGGGGATATAGGTTCGGCCTTGACGTCGCCGAGAGAGAATCGTGAATGGACGTTGACCTAAATAAATTTTTAGAAGAAACGTCAGCAACGACTGTAAACGTAGCGAAAGAAAACGCGTCAGAGGATGACGAAAACGTCGGTGATAGGCGGCGTGTATCGTCCGTTTTTAAAAAACTACTCGACGATCTCTCGCGTACTCCTAACGTCAATTATTTCACGAACGTCCACCGAAATAAAGAGATTAGATTATCGATCTAGTTTGCCGATCAGATTAATATCTTCGATAGGTAAATATTTTGTCTACGTAAACGTTCACGGTTGATGGTATTCGATTAGGAAAACCGCTTTTAAAGGCCGTCGCGCGGGCTCTTTGCACGCGTGTTCGAGGTAGATCGAACGTAAGAAATGTTAACGCATTTAATGGCTCGCGTAGAAGCGGTTTTACGACTATCGAATAATAAATATTTTTCCTCGATACGCGAGCGGTCTCCCCTTTCCAAATACGTATCGATACATATAGTTTTTTCGTAATCTTTATAATACGACAATTTTTTCGTAATCTTTATAATAAGTGCAAATAAAAAAGCCGATCTCTTTCGAAGGAGGCGTATTCGTATATTTTCCCGTATTAGATATCTTGTATTTGACAAGTTTATTACCATGCAAGTCTTAAAGCAAAATCCTTGACGATAATTGCGCAAGTCCGAGGCTCGTTATCGTTTCTTAGCGAATAGAAAATTCTCGACGATTTTCGCGTCGTCGGTCCGGAAGGTATCGAAACGGTATCTAACGTGCGGGTGGCACGTCGGACGAAGATATTTTTCGCGGTCGGCGGTAGTCATCGATGCGCACTCACAGTGGAATAAGCTGCACGGCCATTATGCACCGGCACCTTGTGACGATGCACTTTCACGATCGTGCCGAGCGAAGCGCCGCGGCGGCCTTCGTAGTACCTACACACCTACCTATTCGAGCCAGCCAAGCACATTCCTCGCGCGTCGAGTGCTTGCGTTTATAAAAGAAGGCTCCGCTCTCTCTCTCTCTCTCTCTCTCTCTCTCACACACACACCATCCGTCGCTTCTTCCGCGCTCCATCGGCATCGTCGGGAAGAGGGATCGATCGAGCGATTTCGTATCCGATTCCGCGCCATTGCTCGTCTCGACTTTCGCACTGCTCGCAAACACTCGAGAACGTCGTCTCGACTTCGTCTCCCATCGTTTTAAATTTTCACCTTTCGGTCTCTCCTTATCCTTTGATTTTTCTCAAATTATCCCTAAAAACTTTATCCCCTAACGATAGCGTCTTACGTAACAAGTCCAATCGTTAACGCCAGTCGTTACCAGCCGTCGAACAAACCGTAAAAAGACACAAATTGATAGAAGCACCCGTCTAAACGTTATCGATCTTCTCTCCGACAGAGTGAAATTTCAGTTTCCCCGTTGCGACATCGAGTCGGAAAAATCAGGTTAGAACCGTGCATCCGATCGTACCTGGAAACCTTTCCATCCTTGATATTATATCTCTCGTCATAATTCAGTCGCTTCCTCTCCTTATCTCGGTCTACCACGCCGTCTCTCAAAGATTTACAAGCACGCGGTTAACGGGAAACGACGATGCTAGGGTTTCCTCCGATCGACCTATCCATCCATCCATCCATCCATCCGTTCGTTCGTTCGTTCGTTCGTTCGTTCGTTCGTCTATCCATCCATCCTTCCTTCTCATTCGTGACCTCGAACATCGACCCAGAGTACCCTCGTCGAAACGACTATTCGTAGCTTCGCAAATGCTACTCCTTTCCCTCCCGCTCAATCTCTTTTCATTATTCCGATCGATTTTCTTCCTCCGCCTCTGCTTCCGGATCATGGACAAACTTCTCCTCCCCCCTCCTCTCTCTCTCTCCCTCTCTCTCTCTCTCTCTCTCTCTCTCTCTCTCTCTGTCGTGTACGGAGAGAAACAACGATCTGGAGGTATGCCAACTCGACACTCTTTTTGTCTCTCTTTCGAATACAAGAACGTTTCTTTGGCTCCGTCTCTTCCGATTTCTTTTCTTACAAGAAAACCTTCTATATCGACTCGTGTGACACGCGATACCGTTCGACCTTCGATAAACAAAATCTTAGACCTGTCTCGAACGTCTAAGGCCGTCTTTTCTACTATAAAACGTCAGTCCTATTATCTCTGCTATTTTCGTCGTTTTATCGTTTCCATAAATTTCGAAATGGGATATACGTGAGAAGGATGAAATCGGTAAGAATAATCGGTAGAACGTGAACATTCTCGTATAAATGTTTATCCATCGATGCATTTAAAGCCGCTATCAACGGTCCACCCCCGACTCTCTGAGGGCATTCTGACTAACGACCACAAAGAAGATAGTATGCACGCTCACGCTCCGAGGCCCGCGTCCTCTTCTTCCTTGCGGATTATCGATCGGCTCGGCTCGGCCCGGCTCGGCTCGGTTTGGTTCTCGGCACGCCCGGCTGCGCTCCCGGGGCAGGCAACGAGTTAACTCGCGCCCGGAAAAGACCCGATCACTTTCTAATATCGAATAGCGCCTATACACATACATACATACATAACATATAACATAGTCGAGGGATTCGTGCTTCTTGTCCAATGACCGGAAATTGGCGCGGATCTCGAGAGAGAGCACGCGCGCCTCGCGATCGAGTATCTTTGATATTTCACTTATCTCGGCATACAGGATGGAAAACATCCTAGGGTAAGTCGCACGATGTTGGTCGACGGACGAACGAACATTCCTATTTCTTATCGGCGTCGCCTTGGAGAAAGTAAGCTTACAGATCGAAACCAACGATGCCGCGCGCACCTCTCTATCCGTATACAGGGCAAAGTGTCTAGCGTAATTTAAGTTACTCGTATCTAACGTTCCTTTCGTTCGCGATTCAAAATGGGATCGACAGACGACTGGTAAGAAATATTTTCTTACTGGTCAATTTTTAATCGATCTTGTTTATCGAGTTTGCTCCGCTTCTTCTCCGACCGTTTTCCCTTTGGACACGAGTTCATATTTTTATGAATACGCTGCTTGAACCTGTTCCACTTTATAATAAATGATAGCGACTATATTAAAAGTCCTCGATAACGAGGCCAAAGATAGAACCGAGCGACATTAGCCGATATCTTTTGTCGCGAGCGTACCTTTCAAAGTAGGAAGATAATTGTGAACGTAGAGACGGGAAGAGAGAGAGAGAGAGAGAGAGACGTTCGTACCACGTCGACGCGTGCAATTACACGATTTTGTTTTTTAGCGCATAGTCACGAACTCGTCTGCTTCGACCTACCGCAATCGATTCTCTCTCGTTGCAACTCGTCAGGAAAATATTTCCCTATTGTTTGCGTTTCTTTCGCGTATAAATCACGCATATATGTGTTCCGAGTGCGCGTTAGCATCTTTCTCTTTACTCTCATTTATCCTTTTTCTTCTTTCATTCTCTGTGTAAAATACGTGCTATTACTCTTATAACTCGGCGTATCGTACCCAGACAATAATAATTTTCTTCTTCTCCACGTTCAAACGTACTTTTCTCGTTGTTAGAGAATTCCTAGAACGACGAAGAAAACTTCCGAATTGGCCGATCGTTCGCAACGAGTATAATCTTTCAGTCGTTATTGCAACAAACGACATGTTTCGTAACTCCAAGCGAATCGGTTTTGAAACATCGTTGCGAGCGGAATTTTCCAGCTACATTGCATGACTCGCAACATTGGGACGTTCGAAAAGGTTCGCGAATGCACGCGTCGATCGTTTCCAATAGATTTTTTGGTAGGATCGCGTGAGAAACGAAAGAGAGAAACGGCTTTACGTAAGGTAGATTTTCCATCCAAACTACCTCGTGTTATCGAAAATTATTTCACGACGCTCCGTCGTTAGATCGAAATCTCTGTGTTTAGCGTGACTAATTCGTACTAATTAGGAAGATGCTAAGATAGGTTGTTTTTTCCGATTCGGTCTTGCTCGCTCTCATTAATTCGTATCTACGAATCTATGCGCTTTTACACCGCACACAAAGAAAAGCTTCTTCGATGACAACCAATTAGATCGAGTTTCACGTTGCGGTGCATTCGGGTAGATTACTATCGTCCGTTTTTCATGACGTCTTTGTTCAAAAGGATTTATTATAGCGGCCTTGCGCCAACGGGTCCGTGTTATCGGTGACTCAATGCGTTCGTTCGCGGGGAATATGAGTAGATCCCTCTCTGCGTATACGCGCGCGCGCGCGCGCGCGCGCGTGTGTGTGTGTGTGTGTGTGTGTGTGTGTGGGATTATCGCAGGTCGAATTCGACGACGGTGTCGGCGGCGACGCGACGTCCGGTGTATTTCCACGAATCGAGATTCCAAAGGCGCCGTGTCTCTCGTCGACGCCGATACTCTCCTCCTCGTCCACTCGACCAGCCGAATTACAGCTGTTAGAATGTTTCTCGCGTAGAAGACAACGGCCTTAATCTCTGTCGAGGGTACAGAGTTGGCAAAGATTCGAGGTGCTCGTTTATTTTCGTCCGGGATGATCGACCCGCGAGAGAGAATCGAACGAGTACCTACCTACTCCCGATAAACCGATCCTCCTCGATTCTTTTCAAAGTTTTCCTTTCGAGCGACCGTCTTGCCGACTCTTTAGAGTCTTTCGACGAAGATGAGAAAGTTTAAGGGGTCGACCGACTTGACAGGATCTTTCGCTATCGAAACTCCTTCAGGATAACCTCAGGTATTAGACGTTTTTTTGTTTTTTTTTTTTTTTTTTGTTTCAAAGTCACTCCTCCTCCTCTTCTCATTTGTATCGTACGAACGGAAAGAACTCGGGTGTTAATTGGATCATCGGGATCGATAAGTACGTACGCGAAATCGATTATATCATCGACGTATCGCCAGGTAAGAATCGGTTACCTTCCTCAGACTCGTCTGGAAAGTGGCCTCGAGGCAAAGAGAACGAGTCAGTCAGCTGGTCGAGCTGTTCGCTTCTTCGCGCGCTCCAAGTATCGAGTTTACGTAACTCTCGGCTAGCGGCCGCGTATTTCCTACATACTCGCGAACCCCTCTACGTGCATAAGTACGTACGTGCATAGAGATATATCACGCGCATACGCATCGACGAACAAAGTGTCGACCATTTTCTTCGACGCTTTCGACGATTACGATACGGCTAGGACCAATTCCACCATTTTCTCGCGCCTCGAACGCCGCGAAACGCGGAAGCGACCAGCGACTCTTCGAGAATCGATTACGATCGTTCGCTTTTCGTACTCAACTACGATAACGTTCGTTAGCTATCTCACGTTTGCACCCATAGAGATGATTTTACGCGTATTAACGTTTACTACGCGTCCTGCTGCAAATAAATCTCTTTGTTTTCCATTTACCATTAAGTATCTTTTACGAACTCGTGAAAAGCAAAAGAAAAATATTATACGTTGGTACGTGTATCATCCGGGGATCGTACGAATCTTTGCTTTCGGCGTAAAAAAAAAAGAAAAAAGAAAAAGGAGACAAATTCCTTTCGCGTAATCTCGTTAAATCGACTTGTTTGTTCACCTATCTCTTACACGAGCGCGCGCGCGTACACACACACGCACACAGCCCCCCTTTTGGCTTTCTCGCGCACGCGCGAAATGCCGGAGATTGAATTTACGTAACTGCGAGTAAAGACGAGCACGCGCGCGAAGAGGAACCGACTCCGTAGTCCGGATTGCAATTCTTATCGCCTCGTTTATTGAAAGCAACCGTTAAGAATCGTTACGCGAGTTGTCGGTTACTGCGGCATCATCTTCCGAAGAATGATAAGAACGAGGAGAAAGGCGAGAAGGCACACGTTCGCGATATCGTCTATTCGCCTCTTCGAATCTGTCTGCATTATTTCGAGATAGATACACTTTCGTCGCGGCCATAACGATAAATTTCTCCTAACGAAAATAGTCTCCTTTCGTTCGGAGTAGCGCGCGCGCGCTTTACGACGGAAATATCCACCATTCGAAACAGCAATCTCGCCTCTCGCAGGTGGAATATTTACTCGAGCGTAAACAAGAGCACGTTTTGTTCCTCCTACAAATATGCGACGGAAAAGATGTTAAAGGAAAATACGTACGCGTAAAGCGTGTGCAAACATAGATTATTGTCTTTTATCGTTGCATTTAACGCGCTTACCATTGCCAGAGTCATCGGTGTTTTGCAAACTTCGTTCGATGCATTTCTTAACGTTGATAAAAGAGTACGAGTATCTGATAGTCTTTACTATACGTGTATATATATATATATATATATATATATATATATATATATTTTTTTTTTTTTATTCGAACCAATATTACGGAATTATATAAGATCGATTTAACAATGGAACGCATTAAGAAGCTCGACCGACTCGATCTCAGATTTCGCTTCTCACCGATATCAATTTGACCTTCGAGATTCCTTTCAAACGTCGATCTTCTCGGTGGACTCGTACGATCAAAGTTACGTCGAATGGCGGATTTTCTTTTTTTGCGAACGCTAATCACCGATAGATAAGAACGTTTCTAGCAGACACAGTGGCACCATGGAAGAAAACAAGAACGCTCTCTCTACTCGTATGCTCGTCGTCGAGCTCAAGGATACGTTCTCTCGGTCTTCGATCGCGGAGGAGTGATGTCATTAAAAATAACACATCGATAAGATCGCGACAGCTGCAGGCCTGCTAAAGGAATAGAAAAGCGAAAGAGATGGATGGAGATGGAAGGAAAGAGAATCGTGTTTATCCTCGATACGAACGTTTTGCTTTCGACGAGCGACATTAATTTGAAATTTTGTGATAGTATGTAGTACGACGATATATGATTCGCATATTTCTCGTGACACGAACATCAGGTTACAATTATACTCGAGACTTTCCTGACGCGTGCAAACAGGTTTGTCACGTGCACGTATCCTGAACTCGTTGATGTAACGAAATAACGATATAAAACACATGTACACGCAGGTAGTACGTGTTCTTTAACGACGAACGACCGAAAAATTTCAACCTTTTTGATCTTTTTTCTCTTGTTTTTCTCTTGTTTTTCTCTTTGTCTTTTCTCTTTGTCTTTTCTCCGAGGTCAAAGTCGTAAAAAGAGTGAGACGGATGGGGATTAAAGAGCAAGATTTTCCTTCTCTCTCTCTCTCTCTCTCTCTCTCTCAAAGGAGCTTTCGAGTTTACGATGGAATCGAGAAGACCTTAGAAATCGTCTTATAGCCGAGCTACTTAGGTTCGCGTGTTATCTTCGGGCGCGTCAACGTAGGCGTACGTAGGAAGCCTCCGCGTTTACGCAATTACATCTAACGGTACTCCGTGCCAACGGCGACACCTAGAATCCTGCGAAAATCAGCCTACGTCCGGTCTTTGAGATCGCGTTGTAGTAGAGACTATTAGCAGTGAAATCTCTTTAACGCGTCGTCGAGCCACGAGCCAGAAGCGATATATATATACACGCGCGAGCGCGCGCGCGCGCGCGCGCACACACACATGTATGTTATCAAAGAAATCGTAAAAAATTCGCTTGGAATACGCGCCCATCGGGCCCTGAAAGAGTTCTTGGCGTGGACGGCGAGACGACGAGTAGTTTCGTCCTTGAAAATGATTCAAGAAACAAATCTATGAATTTGTCGCGTTATCGGAACGAGGAACGATAACCATCGAGATGTCGAGCACGTGCCAACGACGACGAAGCCGAGCGTATGTATCTCCGCTCGCTTTATCGTCGAAGAGAGATGGATGTGAACGAAAGGGTGGACACGTAAGAGAAAGAAATAGAGAGAAAGAGATGGAGATGGAAACGGTGCACGGCAGCGCGATTTTCAGCCTTGACATTGTCCTCGGTTGGCTCGAGCTTACGTAATTCAACAGCGAACGGAACGAGCCACGTGCTAACGCAGCACACGCCTAATGTGGTTGCTCGCGCGTGTCCACGCTCTTCGCCGCTGCGAGTAGCACGAGCGGACGAGCCAGAGACCGTGTAATTCCGCTGGTGTCGACCGGCTCTCTTCCTACATACGCACTTCTTACGTACGTATGCGATATACTAAGCGATGTGATATCTAGTACGAAGAGTCAAGTCGTCGAGTTTTCATGGTCCTTCCTTTGTTTCCCTAGCGACAAATTTATTCGAAATTGATGCGCGCTCGTTGAGCTTTGACTCGCGATCGTTTAGCCTCGTCGAGACGAGGACGCTCCGATAACGATCGAGCCATCGTTTCCAGCGTGCCTGCGATGTATCCGCGGATAAAAATATAACGATGTTATGGGATATAGAATTTTATTATACGGACGATTAGAATCTCGAATTACTCGAGAGCCGCGAAAGTTTCTCCCAGCGGATATTATTCGTTAATTTTTAATGGCAAATGTAATTTTATTTTTAAAGAAAGAAAGAAAGAAGCGTACGAATGGATTCGCTCGCTCGCTCGCTCTCTCTTCTCCCCCCCCCCTCCTCCCGGCTCGGGGAAAAAGAACCGGACGTGTTGTCATCGTCATCGTCACCATACTGCAGGCCCGTTCGCTTGTTTTGCCAAAGATTCGTCATTCGCGTGTTTCTTCGCATATGTTAAGAAGGCAACGTAAACACGTAGGTAGGCGCGTGTATGTAGAGAAAACGGGTTCGCCGGCTGTTCGTCGCGATTTCACCTTGGAACACGTGACCGAGCGAGCGAGCGGTCGAAGAAAGCTACGTTCCACCAGGAATGTCGCCGTCTCGGTCGTCGAAAGGTTCGTTCTCTTTTTTCGCGTAGGTTCGGTGCACGCGAATAACGTAGGACACGCTCTTCTTACTTCGCAAAGCCGAGATTCGGGCTCTCCGTGATTTAATCGAGTTTACGTTGCTAGCACGATTTCTTCGCTGACGGTGGAGTCTATACGATCGCTACGTAAACTCGGCTCGAATCCGTTCAATTTTACGGTGAGTCATCTCGGTAAATACGTATTCTATTTCGTTCGAAAGGTCTGGTACTCGGACTCGACGATTCTTAGGTTTGCATTTAGATAATTAAAAGATTCGCGCGACACGAGAACTTGCTATAATTTTTTGTTTGAAGCCTCGCAGAATAACTCGTACGTCGACTTGGATGTCAATTTCATCAGCGTCGTCGATTGTTCCCTCGGCGATCTAACAGTATCGTCGTTCTAAATCTGTATCGATATATAAATTGTAGAGAGTGCGAGCTCAAACGTTCTCCGGTCTTTGCGATTTTCATTCATGCGTCATTGCTCCAGGGTTAAGTGCTCGGCAGACGTGACAGTGATTCAATCGCAGAAACTTTCGTTACCCAACCTCGAACAGGTTACGCTAGAAGAGCGAGCATAGGCGTTTGATTTACGATTACGAGCTGCATGTTGGAAGAAGGGGACACTCTCTCGGAAACAATGCGTTCCTCTCGTAGCGAATTGCGGCGAGTCCAAGGTCCGAGAGCCTACGTACGTATATATATATATATATATATATATATATATGTACATACATTGTACGTGTAACATGTTGCAGTCCTGCGAGCTCGGAGATGCGCGTCCGATTATAACGATATGTTTCAATGGGTCGCATTCTCCAACTTTTTCTTCGTCCATTCGTCCCACGACATAATTGCATCTCTCGGTCAAGGACGCGAGAAAGGGCTAGATGGGAGAGACACGCAAACTATTGGTATCGGATGATCAGCGTTCGAGTACGATACGATACATGGAAAGCATAACGTCGCGACGATGGTAATAATAATCAATGCGCATAGAAATTTATAATATCGTGATGGAAATTAGGTAAAAAGTCATAAATAGAAAAACGAAAGAAGCAACTCGAGTCGGTCGAGTTTAGCGGCGTCTTCGGTTAGCAACGATAAATCGTTCGAACAAAGAATCAACGGACCGTCGGAAAAGATATCAGCAGCTCTTTCGTTGCCTTTGGAAGAATCATTAGCGAGAGAGGAAACTGTTGAGTTTCTCGCGATACATGGAAGAACGTTCGCAGAAGCGGTGATCGCGCGAACAAAGAAGAACTATTTCGGTCCTGCCGCTTCATGGAAGTGACCCGGCATCGTCCACGCTCGTCGTTCCCTTCGTATTTAGGTCGCTCCGCTTGCACACACACACACACACACACACGCGTCGCACCCCGTGCACGAACGTACGTACGTCGTTGGGTATGAGCCTTGTTCCAAATTTAGTAACACGCTCGGTCTCTCGAAAGGCTTCCACCCTCCCGCGTATATCACTCTGTTTATTTAGTCGTTCACGTAGGAAACAACCGAGGAGTGCAAAAGAGAGAAGAAGAGAAAGAGGGAACGCGATCGTTCTCCCGTGAGACTTATTGCTTACAATCTACCCCTTTCGATAAACGATATCGAACAAACCATTCGAGATAAAGACGACATCATTTATTCTCCCTACCCTGAACGGTCGGTCTTGTGGATCGCTAACTCAAGGTGTCATACTCGAATCGCAACTTTCCTTCTTTCGTATTCGAATAAATTTAAACGTGCGTAGGAGCGAGTCGTCGAATAATTTCCGGTCATGTAAATCCTGTCTCATTAAATTCTTTCAGATCGAATGTAATTAACGTCCGACGGTAAATTTATAAAGCTAACAATGTAGAACTTATGCCTTCTTTATCACCCTGTCGTTCTCCGTCGAACGTATCCGTATGTTTTTTTCTTTTTTTTTTTTTTTTTTTTTTTTTTTAAAGGCGAGCGTTCGCCGGTAACGAACAACTTTTCGGTCGTTGTCTCGTACGCTTTCTTATTATTCGACGATAGTCAATCGCGTAATCATATCGGACTTATGTAACTTGTTTACACCTTACGTGAGAAATCATGCGCAAGCGCCTTCCGCTCGTCGATGCGTAGAACGCCGACTCTCTTATCTCTAGCTATAACCAAGATCATTTTCGATCCAGCACATCATTTCGAAAGACGCTCGATTATCGGCATTGAAAATTTCGTACGATTTAAACGGAAGAGGAGACATATTTGCTTTCCCTTTCGATCGCGTCACATTGTCCGCAAATTTTTCTCTAATTCAGCCATTTTTAACGGGGCGAAGGAATATTATTCGTCGATTCCATCTTACTCGGCGAGTAAGACGAGACACCGATAATTTCAAAGTTTCGATAATAATTAGACTTCCTAAAGTCGAAAATGTGCCGATAACTCGATATCACCAAGGTGAGACGAATTTAGACCACGATCGATTGCTTAGCTCTTACAAAGAATATAGCCTGGAGCTATATAATATCGTTCGCAAAGTTTCACAACTCGGACTATCATAAAAAGTGATCGAGACCATGCACCGTGCTTATTTGCGGAAGGATCGATGATTCGACTCAACTCGGCTTTTACGGATACTCGTGCAAAGACGGAGAATGGTCGTAGCGCTTAAGTCGTATTAAAATTACTATTTACAAGCGATGATGGAATAGAAATCGACGTTATTGGATGTTAAAAAGAATCGGAGCGTTCTCGCGGAAAGAATTCCCTCCGGGAGACGACATTTTCATCGCGACGAAGAACTTTGACGCGTCCATCTATCTCGCGTTTCATCGCCCTATCTCGGATAAAACGCGCGGCTGTTTCGAGGACAACAGAATTTTCTCCCTCCCTCTCTCTCTCTCTCTCTCTCTCTCTCTCTCTCTCTCTCTCTCTCTCTCTCTTCGCCGATAATTACAATTCTCGATATTAAGTCAAAGTTAACGTTTTTCTTCGGAAAGAAAAGAAATATTCGCGCGCGAGAATAATCTCAACGAGGCATCAAAGTTGGTCGTCGTCGAGGGACACATTCCATGGACGCGCGTGCACGTGTGTTTTTTTACGAGTTGAAAATTCCATAATACCGATTCCTGGTAGTACCAAGGTGGGGAAGAGGCTATATGATCGAACCTGGAAACTAGGTCGCGACCGTTCGATCAACATCGAGTCGTCTCTTTAACCTCGGCTCGGTGTTTACGCTTGTCCCTTATCTCGTTTCTTTTTTTCCGGATTTTCCACTCGTTTCTCGAGAAACGGTACCTACTTGCATTCGCATGAATCTTTCATCGATCTCGCCCATGACACGAGTATAAGGTATCCTTATAAGGGACGAGACTAATTAATCTAGAAGAGCGCTTCGAAGAAGAGGATGCGCTTTTTCCGATGCGGTTAATCGGATCAATAGATCGATCGATATCTCTCTATCTCCCTCTTGACGCCTTTTGCCTTTAATCTAGAAACGTCCGCGTCATCGTCGTTGCGAAATCCTCTTGGATTTCTCGGCAGGCGCGTTCACGCCTGGTGCAATTATCCTTTCGATTATTACACTCGGTATTGGAAGGTGAGACGTAGTCGCGGTGCTCGTGCGCGTTCGGACGCATTCACTCTCTCGGAGTAATTTTCATCGATCTTGCGATCCGGGTCCAGTCGGAAAAACGACACTCGGCCAAATAGAAAATAGTAAGAAGAAGGAGATAAGGAGAAGAGTAAAGTGGCAATCTCGAAAGGCATTTCTTCGACTTTACGAGTCAATTATCTTAACGTTGGCTCGGCTCGGCTCGGCTCGGAAGACCGTACCAGGCCGATCGATCGGCGTTGAACGATGCGCGCTCATCGAAAGTGTTGCCACGCTAACTGGAAATAATAAGGCTTAGGAACGCTAAAGCAATGAGAACGAAGTCCACGACAACGGCAGAGGCGGAACTTTTCTTTCTTTCTTCTTTCTCTTTTTTTTTTTTTTTTTTGTTTTTTTTGTCAGGGAACGCGACGCGCCCGACGCTTTAAACTCGATAAGCGCATTAAGTTCGAGCTAATATCTTTTTACTTTTCGATCGATGAGAGTCGACGTTTATTGGCTCAAAGAAGAAATCTTTGTAGATTTAACGATCGAGCAACGTAAAGTTCTACCAACGAACTAATAATCTTTCTTATTTTTTTTTTCTTTTTTTCTCAACTTTCGATTCCATTAATGTACGTAAATTCTTTGCCTTTTCCTCGTAGATTTGAAATTGGCCGAAGAACGTATAAAGTAGATATTACTGTAGGTGCAATATCGATACGGCGTAATTAAAATGAGTCGTTGCAATAGTTTCGTCTCATTGTGACTTAATTCACTTTGCGATCGATGGGAGAAACGAGTCTGACCGAGGAAATAGTCGCCATTGGATCGTCGTACAACTCGAACAAGTGGCATGATTCTCATCCATTTCGCAACGTTGTTCGATACACCGAGCCAAACGTTCCTTTTCCAACGTAAAAGCGGATTTCTCGTCAAACGCATCGATAACGGCATTGTCGTTAATGCGAGAACGGTATCCCATCATTTTACGGTCTCCCCGCAGTGTCAGGACAATTTTCCAAGAGATCATCCCATTATTCATCCAATTCTTCCGAGTCGAAATTTGATCCTTTTCGTTTCTTCCTTCTCCTTTCAGGCTCGGAAACTTTTCAAGATTCGTCGTATTTTCGATTTCACTTTCGAATTTCACGCGAAGACTTTTCAGAGCGAAACTTCTCCTCTTCGAAGCGTTTTCGGTTCCTTCTTCCTCCGTACTTGTGAACTAGTTAATCGGTAACGCTTCTTGCAAACTTCTCTCCGGTGCAGCAGTTTCGAAGCGGACAGTCGTTCGAGGTCAAACGGTCGCTCGGCCAATCGTCGTCGCCCTCGGGATTTAGGTCGATCCGTGCCTGCGGCCAAACTCGTGTTGCTTCCCCTCTAGGCTCGATTAGACACGCTTGAAAAGGAAGGAAGACGATGATCCTCCAGGAATCCTTTCGCGAGAATCAACGGAAACGAAGATTCTCTTCGTTGTTACGAAACCGACAACGATTCTTCCCTCTACCCTTCCCCCGAAAAGAGAAAGTCTAACGCATTGTCCTATGTGAAATCGATGAGTTTTTCCAAGCGCCATTCTAAACGCTTTTCTTAGCACCATAGCGGATCGGATACTTTCCTTGCTCGTAACGTTTACTTAACATTATTCTTCTTTCATCCGATCGAAATATTCCCACCTAATATCAAAGTGCGAGCTATTACGAACGAATCGAAATGGAAAATGTAATGATCCAGCTCGAACTACGAATCGATCAAGTTCCTTTCCTCGGAAAAGTAGGATCGCCGTTCCTATTACTTGAGATATCTTTGCCCGAGCGTAATTGCGTCACGACGAATGCCCTCTCGAAGGAAGGAGTTCTCTCCCGTCGATCGTAAATCTTGGAAAGCATTTCAGTCGCACGTATAACGGACACCGAGCTTCGGTGTATACGCTTCGGCATTCGATGGGATTCACGATAGAAAAATCTTACCGCTATCGCGCTTCAAGCTACATTTTATCGCGAATCCAAAACGGACGCTCCCTGAAAGGTATACGAAAGAGAAACATCTTTCCTTCTTACGTAAAACGGACGTTAGACGTACGTACGTACCACCTTCCGATAACATACGACACGCCGTTCGTCGTTGTTGGCTTTTATCACGTGCCGATTCTCTCTCTCTCTCTCTCTCTCTCTCTCTCTCTCTCTCTCTTTGATCGAACGGAAAATAAATGTCGCCAAAGATTTATGATCGATCGAATATCGTACGATAAGACGATATATATATATATATATGTATATATATATGTGTGTGTGTGTGTGTGTGTGTATACGCGTTTAGAAAAAATCCCATCATCAATAATTATCAATTATATAGGAACACGTACGAGAGTTTCTTCGAGAAGAGGCGAGTTTTTCTTATTTTTAGTTGGACGCGACGTGTCGTAATTATAATAGTTCTTTTTTCGTAAATGAAAGTTGGCTCTCGTTCTCGGTCGATGAAGCATAGATTCTACGAGAAGGCGTTCTTTAATTCGTCGAAAGTTTCGCGAGACATTAGCGACGCGTGTACGTATAATTTATTATATGCATATACTACATATGTACCTAGATACAACAGCAGCGGTTGGCTTTCAATCGAGCTCCCTCTTTCGTAAGAAACACCTGCGAGTCATTATCCCTCGCCTACCTTGGCTTTCCCCTGGCATAAGCCAATTCGATTTGCGGCACGTGAAAAAAAAAAAAAAAAACAGCTACTACGTTCTCCTCTCCCGTCATGAATGGAGAGAATCGTTGTGATTTGACGTTGATTCTTAGGCGGGATCGATATTAATACTTTCACGAATCTACGATCGTTCTAGGACTTATCGAAAAACTTTCGATTTCCTTCGAGAATCTCATTATCCCGGTTCGGGACGTGTATACCGACTAAATCATTCGATGACGTCATTTCAAACGCTCTTCAAATCTCCCGCGCTTTGACGTTTACTTCGTGTATATATATATATATATATATATGTATATATATATATATGTATATATGTATGTATATATATTTGTTTCAGTCGTCTTTTGCGATTATACGGCAACAGGAAGGTCGCTACAATTTCTCGAGGAGTACATCGCGAAGGAGGTCCTGCCATGTTTGGGCGACACTCGTGCATCAACGTCCATATGCAGTCTACAATCCTCTCTCTTCAGGTAATTAATAGAGTGACCGTTCCCGGTGTCCTTCCAACACCCCTCCCCCGCCATCCCTCCCTCACCGCCCCCGAGCACTCTCACTCTTTCTTTTTTCCGTTCTACCAAGCACCGAACGATCGCGATAACGATCGAGGCTGAAAGAACGCTTATATGCATTCTTAAACGCGAACGTGTGCATCGCCCGCGGCCACCTGCTAGAGTCAGCGAGATACGATTGTACACCTGGTTCTCAATTCTGCGAACGGTTTTCGCTCAAAGGTCCCTATAACTCGGATTGCGTTCTTACGAAAGCGAACGCGATCTTATCGTACGAAATATTCTCCTTTCGCGATCGCGAGAAACGATTTGTCATTTGAAAACGTTTATATCTATCCGACCCTTTCGGCGCGCCTTTGCTACATGCTCGAAATACATACAAATATGACAAATTTCTCGAGTACGATGCATCCGTTTATTGGTTACGTCCGACGGAAAGAAAAAGAATGAAAGGTGCAAAAGATGTAGAAAAAAAAGTAATGAAAATTTGGCAAGTGCAAAGTTTCCTTTAATCTCTCTCTCTCTCTCTCTCTCTCTCTCTCTCTCTCACAACTCGTCCCTAATCTGCCGTGATTATATATTTTGTCATTATGTCGGCATATAACGCGTAAAGTTGATTCGCTCACATTTCTCGGATACATGGGCGCTGACGTGCCCAGATCAATATTCAGCCTGCAGTACCAAACGCTCGCTACCTCTCCATAGTGCCAAACGACGAGAGGTAATGGCATGGCAACGAGCATACGATACGATCGACGTTATTTCGTTACATTATCGAATTTTGGTTAAACTCGTATCGACGGATATTTTCCAGGCACGAAGCACGAGACATCGTTAGGCATGCCGTTGGGGCTGACGACCAGGATGCGGTTTTATTCACGGGTCAAGGTTCGGCCGGTGCCCTTCGCACACTTCTACGACATCTCGATCTCTCAAAATCCAGCGTAGTTTTCGTGGGCCCGTTCGAGTATCACGACAACCTACAGCCGTGGCGTGAATATGGTGTCAAGGTAAGGCAGAATAAAACTTGAATATCGAGAATCGTGACCGTTCTATCGTTTCCTTTTCCTTTTTCTTATTTTTTCTCTTCGTATCCTTTCGTACCTTTTCTCTTCTCCGTTCGACTCGAAAAAGACTTTGGCCTATCCGTACGTACGTACGTGACGAATTTACGCACCTAACAGATAGTACGAGTGTCCGAAACCCGCGAGGGTTTCTTGGATCTGAACGAACTCGAACGAGGTCTGGCCAAGATGCGTGCAGAAGGGATTGCGCAAATGATCGGATGCTTCGGTGCGGCCAGTTGTATAACAGGGGTTTTGGCGGACGACGTTGCCACGACCCTTCTTCTACATCAGTACGGTGCCCTCAGTATCTGGGATTATACCACTGCAGGTAACAAAAGTAATTCGGTACGACGAACGAGCGATAGTTTTTCATAAAGCGTTTGCTTCTCCTTTGCCTTCATTCTTTTTTAAGATCATAAGCCAACGTCGTTGTGCTTTTCAGCGCCGTATACGCAGATCGACATGAATCCACATCTACCGGGAATGAGCGAATCCACGGCACACAAGGACGCGATTTTCTTCGCGGGGCACAAGTTCGTAGGGGGCGTCCAATCACCTGGAGTACTCGTCAGTAAAAAATTTCTTCTGACGGACGAAATAAGAGCCGAAGATATGAGGGACAGTCATCGGTACCTGACCAATCCCGAGCTTCGCGACGAAAGTGGAACCGCCGGAGTGGTGGAAAGTATTCGGTGTGGACTGGCGATTCAGCTGAAGGAGAACGTGACGCCACGGGCGATCGTCAATCGTCAAGACAAAATTTCTAGGTGACTTTGCATACCGTATTTCATTATAGGGACTCTGTCGGAAGTAAAGATAATTTCGTCGTTATTCCGTTCAACAGGCAAGTGCTGGCCCACGTACGCACAATTCCAGAACTGATTTTACTCGGGAGCGCATCGCAGAATGTTAAAAGGCTACCGATCTTCTCGTTTATGGTCCGGCACCCACGTGGCACGTTTCTCCATCACAATTTCGTGTGCGCCGTGTTAAACGACGTTTTCGGCATACAGGCGAGAAGTGGGTGCGCTTGCGTCGGTCGATACGCACACAATTTGATGGGAATCGACGCGGAACTGGCGAAGGAGTACGAAAATTTATTGGCGCAGAGGTAGGTCGCAAAAATATTAAGTTGGTCATCTCACTCGTTATCTCGCCGGTACGAGCGACGTTTTTATTTGATATCGTTCTTATTTAATTTAAGTCGACGCAACGAGGGAACCGAGGAGGTTAACACCGAAGCACTGAGGCCGGGATTCGCCAAGCTTTCCTTCCCTTACTTCATGTCCGAGGCCGAAGTCGCGTTCATTTTGGAGGCGTTGAAGATGGTGGCCACCGAGGGATGGAAACTCTTACCGCAATACGTTTTGAATCCTCAGACAGGCGAGTGGCGGCATCACACAAACGGCATATTGAAGGAACGAAAATTGTTGGGAACTATCAGATACACGGACGGCAGAATGAACGCGTCCGAAAGGAGAGCCTCCGGATCGGGCGTTTTTCCTCAAAGCTACTCGGACTGCTTGCAAACGGCACGAAATATTTTCAATCGCGCGCGTAAGATGGCCCAAAGGTATCCCCTGCAAACCGACCGTATCTTTAACTTCATCTCGGAACAAACGGAACCGTTGCGTTGGTTCATGTTACCGAGCGAGGCGCAAGATTTGCTTCTAGGAAATTCACAAAACGTGAAGCAGGAGGTACCGTTCAATCCTGCGTTAGCTTCGCACAGGTTCGCCGCAGCGCACACGACACCGGTCACGAGTACGCACGAGAGTCTGGTCAACAGTTTGACCTCGGCCAACGGTATGAGACGTTTGAACAGCGACATTCCTCGAACCGGAAATGTTCCCATATCGCCGAATTCGCCGCGACATCGAAGTCTTCCCGCTTTGAGTACGATAAAGAGAAACGTGACCGCGTCGACGGCCGCCGACGCGAAAACGCATTCGACGACGGAGATCGACGTGAGCGATCTCGGAGGGGGAGGGGGATCGGTTAGAGCCGAGGGCGTGAATTCGTCGAGCGGTCACAAATCCCCGGCCACCTGTCCGAGCTCGCCTATGCCGATACGATTCGCCGTTGGCGAAGCTGTCACGGCACCGGCTGCCCTGTCGTGTATCTCTCGAGCGGTGGTCAATCGTCCGACGAAGGAACAACAGATAGATTCGATAGAGGCGAGGGACGGCGGACGTGCAAGGTGCAATTCCTTGGGGAGTACGACAGGGACGAACAACGGCCCTACCAACGATCGTTCTTCCGGTATGTCCTCCTCGTCCTCGCCTATACCGGTACTACCGTTGAGCCCTCAAACGCTAACGAGTTTGGGTTTCACGCCGGCGCGTTCGTTGGACGTTAACGCCTCGAGACACAAACGGCACCATTGCAGCTGCAGCAGCCAAACCGAACTGAACTCTCTCGAGTTGGACGCGATGAGTAATCTGAGCCATTCCATATCGTCTTTCAATTATCACGGCGTCGCGTCCCCGCCGTCGTCGTACTCGTCGTCGGTCGGCGAGTACACGGAAAAGCTCGTCCCCGGTGGAAGATCCTCGCCTATATACTCGAGCGTCGGTCAAAGATCCGACGACGATTTGAGCGCATACTTGAAGGAGGTTACGAAGGAGTTGGCGACGGAGATCAAATCGGAGATTCGCGAGGTCATATCGAAGGTAGACGACGCTCTTTCGGAGGCGAACACGTCCGAGAATACTCCCCAGCATCACTCCCGCAATCAAAGCGCCGTAAGCCAAGTATTGAACGAGGACAGACAGTTCAGGCACGATTCCTTTACGGCCAGCGACATCGCCGAATACTTGATGGAATTTTCGAAGGAAATGGCGAGCGAGGTGAAGTCCGAGATCAGGTGTATGGTGAACGCGGTCGACGGACTTCACAGGCACTCGCCGGACGCTTCGGCCTCGGACGTCTCCTCGAACGGATGCGAATCCCCGGACAGAGGTAGGGTTTCGATATCGAACGCCTCCCCTCGGTTATTGAGTTCTAGAAAACACGGTACTACCTCCGAGATAACCGGCAAGATCGGCGAATTGACGCAACAGGAGAGCAAGATGTCCAGCGAGTGTTCCTCCGACGAGACGGTGATATTCGTCATGAAGCCGACCGAAACCGAACGGATGATCGCCGGTAATCGTGCCAAAACCGACGACGAGAACGACGTGAACGACGTGAACGACGTGAACGACGTGAACGACGTGAACGACGTGAACGACGTGAACGACGTGGACGACGACGTGGACGACGATTCCCAAGAGCGTGCGGGACCGGAGGACATGGCTGACGCCAGGAAGATCCTACCAAAGATTTATTCGGCCGTGAACTCGGTAAGTTCTCAGGACAGTGGGATCAACCTTTCCTTTCACGAAAACGACAAGTCTATCGAATCGACGGAATTGAAACGTAGCAGTAGCGCCGAATCGAATTCTACGAACAGTTACGGTCGAAAGTCTAGAACGACGAACGCTATCTCTGGTTTATCCGGTAAATCTTCCTCGAAACAGCTTTTACGTCAGAACGACGATCTCTCGGAGGACGAGGAACTATCGTCGGACTTGCGAGAGGAGGACGGCGATCCGGTCGAAGATGGCCTCGAATCGAAGAACGATACCAGGAACGTTCAGCCGCGCGTTCAATGGCACTCGGCACCGAGAAACATTTGGAAGCCAACGGTCGAGGCTATACAGGAATTCGACATGATTCGGGACAACGACAGGGTACTCATCTGTCTCTCGATACTCGGAAAGGACTCGCTCTCTCTCTTGCACACGTTACATCAGTACAGGTTGCACGCGAGATCAAAGGGGATCGATTTCGAGATCGGTGCTGCCACGATCGGGACCGGTGCCACGACGTTCGATCGACTCGAGACTATAAGACAGTTCAAGATTTTGGACGTTCCTTACTTTTACGAGGAGTTGGCGGTCGAGCCAACGACGACGCCGACGCCGACGCCGTCGACCACGACTACGACTACGACTACGACTACGACTACGACTATGACTGCGACGACTACGACGGGTACAGAAAGTCAAGCCGAGGATTCCCTTTACAAGGAAGCCTGCAGCTTTTGCGACAGATCGATCAGAGCACAATTATACGCGATCGCGAAACGTCACGGTTACAACGTATTGGCACTCGGGCAACACTTGGACGATCTAACGGAGGGCTTCCTCTCCTCCGTCTTTCACGATGGCCAGTTAAAGACCATGAAGGCACATTACTATATACGTCGACAAGATCTTCGGGTCATCAGACCGTTCGTCTACGTCAGCGAGAAGGCTTTGAGACAATTTTCACGAGGCAAACGATTCGCGTCGCACGAATCTTCAAAAACGAATGAACTTTCGGAGGTGAGTTTCTCTTCTTGTTTCTTTTTTTTTCTTTTTTTTTCTTCTTCGTTGAACCGACAGATTGGAATTTATCGAACAGAATCGTTATAATTCGATCCGATCCTCTTACAGAAACATAAACACAGCAAAGATATATTGGTCCAACAGGAACGAGCTTATCCACGTATATATTGGTCCGTACGTACGGCTCTTCGGCCGTTAATAATTTCACACGGACAATTGCCGGACTTCGACGTGGCTTCCAGCAACAGTTCCGGTAATATGACCAATAGTCCGAGCAGTAGCAGCGGGGTCAGCAGCATCAGCACCGCTAGTAGCAGCAACGCCGCCGTCATGACCGGTACCAACGGCGGCGGTAATCAACAAAAGAGGTATCGAAAGACGAAAACTAATTCGGCTTCCTCGACGTCCTCTACCGTCCATCATTTGTCCTCCCAACGACTCGACGACAACGACGAGACCGACGAGGAGCCGGTCCTTTGAGGCGGACAGTCCGCGAGATGGGATCCAAAGCGGCGTCCTTCAGTCTCATCTTCGCGTGCACGTCGACGAGTACCACCGTCCGCGTCAGCCCTTCTAGCACGAAGAAGACGGCAACGTTTCGCCGCTATGACCACCGCGGCGGTCGTCGTTGCCAACGAATCGGAGTCGTACGAGCGTTGAACTCGTAGGGAAACCAAAACGAAACGGAAACGAACTAAATCCCAACGATTGGCCATCGTTAGTTTCGCTAACAACGCGACGACGGCGACGACAACGTTGACGCGCGAATACTTTCACTTTGGAGTTCGCTCGAGACTTTCTGTGATACGAAACGAGCGACGACGAGATCATCGAATCTTTCTCTTCTTCTTCTTCTTCTTCTTCTTCTTCTTCTTCTTCTTCTTCTTCTGCCGAACGCATCGGTTTCTTTTCCTAGTATGTCTCTATGTGTATGTATTAATGTGTGGATGCGCGCAACCAGCCAAATGGACGGAGCATCGACGGTGATTACGAATGGCAGCTTAAAATGTACGAGAAGATAAGGAAACGGAAGAAAAGCCGCGCTCGTCTTTATCACTACCCGATTTGTTCTAGGTAGAAGACGACAAAGGTCTGTTTTCCGACCGACTCACCATCGAGAAAAACACGGACTATATGATGAGTGTTTTGGTTATTCGTGGTGTCTTCTCGAAGGGAAAAAGGACTATAGCGTTCGTGCGATGAACGCTCTTCGAAGTTATCGAACTCCTTGATGTACTCGTTGGCGCATATTAACGTCGTTAGAAAGAATTTCCAAGTGGATTTCTTTATTGTCGTTAGGATTCTTCATCGATTAGTAGATAAAAACAGGAAAATAATAAAGCGTCGAAATATGCGTGAGCATTTTTATTTGTCTTGGCTGAAACGAGCCTCCTACCGTTTCGAATATTCTAAGACGATTTTTTTCGCGCGGTCAAGAAAATTGTCGGCCTTAATGTTCGAAAGTTTTACGAGAGAGAGAGAGAGAGAGAGAGAGAGAGAGAGAGAGAGAGAGGGAGAGAGAGAGAGAGAGGGAGAGAGAGAGATGCGTATAGATACGTATAATTATCGAATCGAAAGATAATTTTACGACGCTTTCCAGATTCCATTTATTTCGATTGTTCGCGGCGCACGGCAATGCATGCACGCGTAAACGCTTATGCAGAAAGAGCAGAATGACGAAGAGAATGAAGAAAATGAAAGATAAGCGAACGCTGTTTAAACGAATCAACCGAAAATCCTATCCTTCTCGAGTGATAATAATCGTAACCGGATTATCTAACTCAACTTTTAATGGACATTATCATTAATTCATGCTCCTTCATATCTGTAATCTATATTAGACCGACATTACTAGTTGCGAACGAACATTTTGCGCGGTGGAAGGCGCAAATGGGGAGAAAAAAAAAAAAGAAAAGAAAAAAAAAGAAAAAAAAAACAGGTAAAGCGATAGACGATACGCGACCGATCCAAGTAAAAATAGTCGTTCGAACGATAATCTGTTTTACGTCGCGATAAACGTTTCGTCGCAAGAAATAATTTCGAACGATGCAAAATGAAATTTCGAGTTGATTTTTCCATCACGAAGCTTCTTCGCGTATTTTGCAAAGCGCGGAGATAAGACACACGAAAAAAGAAGAAAGATGGAATCGCGCGCATCGAAAGTCTTCGTGTACAAGAAAACATTTCCAATTTTGAAATATCTTCCGTCATTCGACTTTTTAATTGAAAAGAATATGTGCACTTTCTATACATGTACTTAGTTGTAAATACGTACAAATATATAAAAAATAAAAAGAGGAGAAAAAGGGAAAAACCGATCGTTCTTACTTTTGGCGACGAACGTAAAATATTCGTCCGGATATCAAACGAGTGGACGAACGAACGAACGAACGAATGAACGAAAGAAAATTTATGGAGATCGAGTGGTCGCGTATCGATGCATCGATTTAAATCGTTTCGATCGGCCATAAGAGTGAACGCTCGATCGAGCCGATCGCCCACGTTTAACGTAACACTTTTCCGTATATTTTTCTTTTTTCTTTTTTTTTTTTTTTGTTTAGGGCCGTATACAGAAGCATAGGTAAAAGAAAAACGGCGATCGCATTGATTTCTTCTCATCTATTCGTTGATTTTTTTTCTCTCCTTTTCTTTTGTTTTTTGTCTCATCTGTTGTAAGATAACGCGAGAAAAATCCGACAGCATTTTTCCGTCCTGCATCTTATCAAAAAATAGTGGAAGGGACGATCGTTGCTGCAGAAGAAGAGAATCGTATCTTCGTTTATGAAGAATCTCTTACGTTACGATAAAGTCCTTTACAAAGTCGCTACGATCGGAAAAAATTCTACGAATAGTCGAAAAGCAAAACCGGGAAATCGCCATAACTTTTCTTTTACGTATGATACAATGTTCCATACGGCTACTGTATGTTCGCTGTTGTTAGAACTCGTAAGTCTCGCATTATAGCTCGCATGTAAAACGCACGCAACGTAATGAAAAAAAAAAAAAAAAAAAAAAAAGAAAATAAAAAAGAAATAAGTCGTCCATCTGTCGTACGTCCTTCGTGTCGCGTGAATTTTTTCAAGGATTCGTCTCGTCTCTACGCAGCGAAAGAGAGACGATTGGACAATTGGACGAACGAAAGGAGCGAGAGGGAGCTTAAAGCTGAAAAGGAGGGAAAATAGAGGAAGAACGAAAGGCGGAAAGAAAGTGTGGGAGAGATTGAAAGAAGGAAATCTTGATCTATAAAATCCTTACGAATAGATATTATTATATTTTCCGAGAATTGCGAGAGGTCATTGTTACTGTAAAGATATGTAAGTTTATTTATCGCTAATAAAAACGAATGTTTAAAGAAAATACGATAGATTCGATCTCGACGAAGTGATTTCATACGAGAGGAGGGAGGGAGCGAGAGAGAGAGAGAGAGGGAGGGAGAGAGGGGGAGAGAGAGAAACCGGAAAGGTAGGTAAGCAAAAAAGTCTCGACGAGATTTTCCTTATTAATTTATTAGTTCTTCAAGTAATTTTAAATAGCATGCGAGTTTTATTATCGGTGTAATAGTGTTACATCGTTCGAGACACGTCGTACGAGACTCGATGCGTTACAAAGCAGTCCAGATAAATTTGAGAATGAATTTGAATTCGTGCTTTTTTCTTCGAAATTCGTCCCTTGATTTTGTCGAGACGGGCGACATCGCAAAAGAGAGAATCGCCATTGCTTATAAGAGATTAAAAGATCATTGACTTGATCATTGTAATTAGCAGTAGCCACTTTATTTACTTATTTTTTTATTAATATAATGATTTTAGTTAGAGTGCAAGATCGAAGAATTTCTTCTCGACCATCGAAAACTGGTTCACCAAATATTTCTCGTCGATCAACGATCATTCCTTTCGTTCTCGACGATCGATTGGTTCCCCGAGCCTATTGGAATCGGATTACATCGATCGACTTATCTACTTAAAAAGATTGGAATTATCTTTATTTGAAGACGATCGGAAAAGAGATGCTATGGCCAAGCAGAAAAGTCCCTTACTTATCGGCATCCCACGACGAGATTTCGAGAAACGCGATGATTCGCGTTCCTTCCGATCTTATTTAACGCCGATCGATCTCGAAATAGAAACTCGAAGAGCGGTGTGTGCTGGAGAAAAGACATTAACCTAGAGCTTACGATCTATCACATCTACGACACGATCACCGTCGAGAATAAAATGCTTTTTGGTGCGATGAAAAGTTTAAAGAAACCACTTTGCTTCGGGTTTCTATTCGAAATCCTTGCATGCGTAAACGCATATGTTGCATGCATACACGTATACGTACGTACGTACGTACGTACGTACGTACGTACGTCGACGAAAACGAATCGACACCATTGGCCAAGAACGTTCTTATTTATTATATTATTAACTAACCGTCGACATTCTCTCTCGTTAGCACCAACAAAGAAAACGTATTGAAATCGGATAGAATAATTTAGATCCTATATTCTCTTTCGTTTCTTGTCGTTGATAGTGCCTGTTCTCTTATATGAGTGGTGCGACTACATCCATCGAATTGGAAGAAAACATTGCAGAGCGACGTCCTAAACTATCGATGGCCGCCGCTTTCTACCGTGCGACATTAGACAACAAAAAATGAATCGATCGACGATCGCTATTCTTTCTTGTTAATTCGATAAAGTTAAATTGCCCATCGTATTATCAATTACAACAGCGCGAAGGAAAGAGAGGAAAAGAGACAGATAGACGGAAAAAAGTTGAAAGACGAATCGTTAATGAAAACGATTCCTTTCGACGATCGACGATCCCTCAATCTTGGTGCGATTTCTTCGATCGAAAAGACTCGTTATGTCGGAGACTGCGATTCCTCTTCTTCCTCATCTTCTTCGTCCTCGTCTATGCCAGGCTCACCGAGCGCGTGAACGAACTCTAAAAGAGATACATTTTTATCATTGATCCTCCCTAACGTAACTTTCCAGTATTTCAAAAAACATTCTACATGCGTATTTCTTACGTTTTATTTCCAACTAATATTATAACTTTCACATCGAGCTATTTTCTTTCGTTTTTTACGCTAAACGTAATTAGTTTTGTAGAGAGGACGCGTCGTCGCGTAATCGAATTGATTCTTCTTTTAGCCTAAATAGCGGACGGATTAATTCCCGGTTCGATGCTAATCCCTCGATCAACCTATAGATTATACCTTGATCAACGCTTAAGAACGGTTTAGCCTGAGAATTCTGTAATCTACGAAGTCTATAAATACCTATACACACACACACACACACATGTCCATTTTTTTTCTTCGAAAAAGGGATTGAAAGGGGGATGAAAAAGAAAAAGGAACGACAGAGGTATAAAGCGTTGATCAAGATTTTACTCGATTTTCCTTTCAACGAGAGACGTTTTACGCGGCCTAAACATTGAATCTCAAGTGCAAATACCATTCGAAGCGATTTGACAATTTCGTTCGGCTCCGTTGACGATAAAAAGTTTTGTTTCCTTTTAGTACCCTTCGCCGTATACCGTTTGTATTCATGGATATATCGTTCTGCCTCTTTCTTAAAGTATATTGGATCGCAAAGAGTATTCACGATAGCGTCCCGTTCGAAGAAAAATAAATCAAGAAATCGAGATCTTTATACATACAGGCACCTTTTCTTTTTCTCTTTTATTTCTTTGTACGGGTGCACGCAAAATGAACGTACCTTTGCGATATTGGAAAGATAAGTTAAACGAAGAAGAGAATAAGAATTTACCATAGAAATCTATACGGCCATCTCCGTCAACGTCCACCTCCTTGATCATATCCTCGACTGAAACCAAACGACGTTCGATTAGTCCATTTTTCATTTTCTCGATTTCAAAATCAAGTTAACTCGCTTAAAGGAGACAGAGATAGACAGACAGAGAGAGAGAGAGAGAGAGAGAGAGAGAGAGAGAGAGAGCGAGCGACGTCCGATCATTAAAAGTTCCTAATAACGAACATGCGTTTTGTCGGTGGCACGATATCGCGCCGATTAATCGTCCTAATTGGAAAGTGATGTGACAATGCCGCGTGAAAGATATAATATAGCACCCAACGCAATGCCATTCGGTGGGCAGAGCAAAAATCATATTTCACTAATTAAAATTGTCGGCCCGTCATACTCAGCTTACGCTAATTCATCCGCGATAATCTGATTCGCGTAATGTTACACATATAAAGTTGTTAAATGGAAGCCGTTAATCGCAAAACTTTTTCATCCATTATCGCGTACAACGAAGCACATTAAAATCTCATTTGTATTTTCTCGTCGATGACGTTTAAAAACAAAATAATCCAATTGCTTTCATTTGGATGAAAAATATATGTCGCTGCATCGTTGGTATCGGTGCACAAGTTTAAAATTGTTTCGTATTCGCTAAGCTGACAAATCTAACCGGTTACGCGTTTGGAGGTCGCAATACTTCGTCGTTCTTTGCGACCTTGTTCGACTTTTGACGCGCATCCGACGAGGAACTAAGTCACGTTGTCTGCATCGCGGTTGCCAGAGTCGAACGAATAATTCGCAGTCGTATATCGATAAAATATATATATATATATATATATATATATATATATATATGTATATATAGGCATAGCTTAGCATTTCAATGAACAACATTATAACCAAGGTGACACCTAATTAGTGAATATCATCCTCTTAATTAATAGGTTTACGCGAAATGTCAATAATTTCGATGAATCCTATCATTGAGACTTTTTTAATGATGACGCCACCTGACGTCAGTCATAAGATAGCTATAAGCAGTACGACCTCTCGAGAATCGTACGTTTTTCTTTTTCTTTTTATTTTGATCGTACTTTAAATGCGTCCAAGAGAGATAGAGATGTAGAGATAGAGAAAATTATTTTTCAACGCGGAAAACTTTTCCAAGATAATCTTAATACGATTAATCGAGTTTGCCAGGGACTTTGTTGGCGTATTTTCTCGTGCCTCTTCGACGATAGCATCACTGAATTTAATCGAATTGTTTCAGAATCGACTTGACGTGCCGCAAATTCGATCGAGAACGAAAAATCTTTATGAGAATAAGATTCAAATTAGAATCTTTAGTTGAAAGTTTCGAAAATCAGTTGAGAACTTTTCGATTCGTTAGTTGGCAGATAATAGAAGCGATATCATTAATTCTCGGTATAATTCCAAGTAATAATAGCATTGAATATTTAAGAGATAAAAATATACGTTACTTGTCGTATTTGAATAACGAAAAATCTCCACGTTTAGATTATTCATAGGAACGAACTTTCCAAAGGGGAAAACGCGTTAGGATTCTCGAAATATCGAATTCGGAGAGAAGTTGGGAATACTATATACGAAGAGAATATCTCTAAGGGATATTCCTCTGGTTGACGAAAGCTACACTTTAGGGAAGAACACTGCTACCGTGTGTACCTTCATCGTCTCGATATTCCTCGGAGATATTTTTTTTTTCTTTTTTTGCTCTCGAATATGTATGAGAAAAATTCTATCGTTGCCCTTTTTCTGATGATCGGTAAATCGACCATAGCTATCGTTCTATCGACCTAAACTTACCGAGATTTATAGTCGAATAAAGAAAAAAACCAATATAAATCCTACATGATTTTTCATATATAGCTGATCGTATTTTTACTCATAGCGAGATAAATTCAAATTTGTAAAGATTTGCGAGACTCAAAAGTCTATTTATAAGATATTTTTTTTTTACTTTTACAACTCTCGATGTTTTTATGTTATAATAAAGAGTGAGAGCGAGGAGGGATGGATGGGGGAAGGAGGGAGAACACGGCTTCTATTCAAAAATCTCCTTTGCCATAAATCCTTTAAAACTTTTTTAACTTGTGCTTCCTTCTATTCGCGATTCTTCAGAAAATGAACGCTCTACCGAAGAATGCCGATCTTGCGAGAACGATCTCCCGTTCTTCGTTATTGTTAAATTCGCTAGCGAAGCTTTTCCTGTACGTAGCAAAGGAGGATACTTTCAAAGAGCAACATTGACGGAATTTTCTCTCTCTCTCTCTCTCTCTCTCTCTCTCTCTCTTTCTCTCTACACTTTCTTCTGTCTCGAAGTGGTACATTTACAGCCTGAGGAACTCTTCCTACGATATCAGGAATTTTTGTTCCAACGAAAAGTTAAAGACATAACTAGAGAAAATAACAAAAGAAGATTTGACGATTCAACTCGTTGGCAATCTGTTTTATCGTTAAAATTTCCAATTAACCAATACTCGTCTATTATTGATTCGTAACCACGTAGAACCTTTATTCCACAAAGTATTAACACGAGCGGGATGTTTGTTCACGTTATTCGACATCGTTATCTTCGATTTATTGGAGTTCATTTTGGCACGTACGCAAATACTCGAACATTGAATGTCTACGAATGAACCTCGATTGATCCATTCCATGCTAGGTACCTAGTTGGCTTTACATCGAAACGTAAAGATGAGTATTATGCACCAGTGCTTTATAGGCTCTAATTACTTTGCGAAATTAACGTGTTATTTCTTACTCCCTCTCCCTCTCTCTCTCTCTCTCTCTCTCCCCCCCACTCTCCTCAGATTTTTTATGCAGCTAAGCGATAACGCAGCTTGATGATACAGACGGAAATTAGATTACTTACTTTCTTCTTCCGACAAGTTTTCGCCTAAACATTGTAGGACGACTCTTAGATCGGAGGCGGTGATGTAACCACGATTACGCTTATCGAAGACCTGAAATATGAAAACCCTTTGATTAGCAAATCTTTACATTCATAAAAATATTCTCCGCGTAGATAAAAATTTAACCGTCCTCTCGAATAGATATAAATTAGAATTTTAACAAACGATCTGGACATGGTATTTTATTCACTTATAGAACGAGTTTAAGAGTCATACTAATAAATCATATAATTTGTAATGTTTAAATTATAAATGATTTGGGAGTAAAAGCTAACGTATGTAAGCCTTTTAATTTTATGGACGATTCATAAAACTTGAATGTTACGTTTCATCGGCTTTAATGACGGAACATACGAACAAAAGGAAATACGTTTTCTATTTTTGTACATATTACGCACTCGTGCGCAAGTAACTGACGAAAGTATGCATTTTGAGAACTTTGAACAAAAGTAACGTAGAAAGCTTTTATACAGGGCACATATAAAGACTACGTTGAAACAAAAGACATCTTTTTACGTTCGTGCGTAGTTTTCGGTACTACTTTCGCCGAGCCGACTGCATATATCATACGTATACATATGCATACTCTAAGATGTAAACTCAAAGATCATTTCAGTGTTTGCGAGTATGAAGATCGACTTTTTTTTTTTCAAGTTGCTGAAAGATGAAAAGAATTCATATTCTTTATATAATAAAAGATACGAAATATACCCTTTGGAAACTTTTTATTCGATTTATTTATAAATTCTTGTATAAAATATGTCATATAATAGGTATTTTGAAAAAGTTAAATGCGTATTATACCAAATACTATAACAACTTCGTTCAATGCTAAACTTCAATAGACGTTGAAACAATATATCCGGTATTTACATTATAACATTTACACCGCAAATTCAATAGGTTTAATTATTGCGGGTAGAATATACTCGATCCGAAGCTTAAATAAAATTCAACAAAATTTGATTGCTGGCACATATCGATTCTACTAAAACTTTACTTTACCGCAGTATCAATTTATTCGCGACGAAGAAGTTTTCACCGGTACAAACCATCGACCAAAACTCCGTCAACATATCTAGTGAAACGTCACCGTGTTTCAAGAATCATTTTCTGAAAAATAAACCGAAAAAGATATGATCCGGGAAAACTAACGACAAATCCTATACGAATAAAATACTCGATGACTTAGGTTTCACGGGCGCAAAGAAACATCGTAATGATAGAGAGATCGATATTTCGCAAAATAGAATTTTTTGAACGCATTATAGGTACGACGGTAGACCTGTTTCCCTTTGTCTAATTACGTTTAGATTTCCGTTCGAATTCTACGATCGACGATCGAAAGCGAAAGTTTTCTCCCGTCGGAGGAAATGAGAAATATAATTCTGACAAATTATTTGAAAATTCAATAATCATCGAATACATTTTATCTTATCGAGATGGACCGATAAAAGTTTTTTTTATGGATTAAGTCGATCATGAATTGGTATAGTCGTATCACTCGAAAAACAACGCGCCGACTCCTCGTTTCCTGTTACCGCGTGGACACGATCAATTAAACACCTCGAAATAGTCGAGGGTCTCTCACTAGTACTTTCGTACGAGCAAGAGTGTACTCTCTGTCCACTGTATAAATAACGTCGACGTTCGACTTCTCTACTACATTTTGCTTGTTATAACTTTGGAGAGATCGAGACTGTTCAAACGTGACAAATATTATGTGGTAAACTGTTTGGCGTTACATAACATATATATGTACGTATGTACGTATGTACTATATATCGCGTCAAACCCACGAAGTAAAGATATAAAGGAAACTTTATAGAAACGTGGGTATCTCGTCCCTTATGTATTCGCCCGAGGTCTGGTCGATACATCGAAACAAGAACCAAGAGAAAAGTTCTTGTTAGACAGAAAAATAGAAAATACAGAGAAACGAAGGTAATTTTGTCGGTATTTTTCATGGCGAGCGGAAACACTTGTCGCGCTTCCGGCGGTTCGTTGTTTCGAGGGTTCACAATCGATCGAATTAATTAGCTCTCATAACGATTGCATTTTGAAGCATCGAAATTCCATTATTTTTACATAACCAAGTTCAACGATGGATAAAGAAGACGTACGAGTACGATGATGAGATATTATTAGAGTATCCAATAGAAAAGAGTGACTTGCGATCAAAAAACTAAATATGAAAAGGGATGGTAACTATACGTAGGATATACCTCGTCAAAGTACTTTCCGCGATAGAAAGAAATTCCATAGATTTGAATATACGAGAGAATAGTGCATGAAAATGTCGAAGAGTATCAGCTGGGAAAGATAAACGAAAGGATAGAAATAAAATGGAAAATACAAAATGGTAACAGCCTGGGAATACGTATTTATTTCGAGTCAGCGGTTTATACCCTTTGCCCTAACCGGTTTCACTCCCCAATCCTAACCTTCTTCCCTTTTTCCTTTTTGCCCGTTCGTTCCAAAAGGATATATTTGTTTGCACACCGTTGTCTCCTTTCTTCCTGTCCTATCGTTATTTGCAGTTCGTGTCTATTCTCTCGGAGTCTTTTTTGTATCATATACCAAGGCTAATTTACATTCCGATCACGTTGTACCTATACGTCCTTACACACAGGAAAGCCACCCGACTAGACAGCGTATCTCATATTTTCTCGTTTAACCTTCGGACACGTCTAATTCGTTCGCTAGTCAACTCGGATTTATTCTCCTCTTACATTTTTGCATTTCTCTTATCGTTTTTCTTTTCTTTTTTTCTTTTTTTATCGGAACGGCCGACCATCGACTTTCGACGTAAAACTTTGTAACGAAATAAAAACGATAGATATCTACTTCGTCCGCAGAATGTATCTTACCGACTCCGAGTATTTTTCCGATCGGCTAACGTCAGTCCGATTACAAGAGTTTTTCAACACTCGTTTCATGTCGAGAAAGCAATAAATTTCACTATCTACCGACTTTAACGCGAATTTTTCTCTCGTTTCCCTCTAATTCACCTCCCATACCATCATCCCAGCGCGTCTGCCCGTTCGTTTTTTACCTATTTTATCTTCGTCACGCTCTTACCTCTCTTTATTTCCCTCAGTCATCCCCCTTTTTCTCTCTCGTCGTAGGCACAATCCACTACTGGTACGACGACCAGGTCGCGGAGATTAAAATATCGACTTGGTAAGTACAATACGGCTAACCTGACCCCAATGCTACCGCCCGCACGTTTAAACTCTTTAACGTTTAAACTCGAATCATCGACCAAGACAACGCTGAAAATTTCTATACCGTTATCGCAAACAAAAGATCGATAAGAACTTTTCCTTCGTACGAACCGACTCCATTTTGGGGACAACTTATATCTCGTATTCACGAGAATCGCGAGAGTATAATTGACTTTTTATTTTGTAGAATTTAAGCTTCTTTGCATCGCATGAAAGTATAATTCGGGTCTAGTCGAAACGAGTCGATGCAAAAGTTACGCTCACGGATTTTAAAGGCAGTCGCTCATACGAAATGATAATTCCAATTTGAAATTAAAGCGATGCTGTTATAAGCATTCCACGCATTTAAAGTGAATTTCTCCATTTACAGGAAACGTAATTACATGATGCACGGATACTACGCGAAGCGATCGTCGTTCGCGATGATCGACGAGAATCTATGACAATAAGGCGATCGTCTTTAAATAAATTACAAGCGGTTAGGTTTTAAAAATTCGCCAGAAGAGATCGCAAGGGAGAAAAAGGGTAAAAAATAGAGGAATAAATGTACTTCCGACTGGCACGATAACTTAAACGATAGTTTAAGCGTAGGCAATTAGGTAGAAGAAAAAAAAAGAGGTAAAGGTAGAAAAGAGGAAAAATAGGGAGTGATAAATAGGGAAAAGAAAAAGAGATAATAGAGCTGTTGCCTTTGAGCGAATACCACTAGGTATATGAAAATATATACGCGATTCTTCTCTAACACGAATTCCCGTGAATTCTCTAAAACTTTCCTCCTCTTCAGCAAAGTTTAATTTTCCGTATCGTTTGATATCGAGAGAAATAATTGCGTTCTATATCCTGCTTTACGAATCGCTGCAATTTTAATTCATTAATTACCGAATTGTAGTAGTCAGCAAAAAATGTACGCATGAGGGAATGAAATTCGAAAGGGCACAGAGAGCGAGAGGAACGAAGTAGCCTACGCGCAGAGTAGATTGGCGTAAAAGGCCGAAAAGAGAGCAACATGAGTATAGAACTATGTTCTCCACTAAAGTTACCAGCATTCGGTCGTTAGAACGTATCGTCGCATAATGGTTTGACACATTTTCTATGCCACAGGGCTGCACCTGCAAGTGGTCCACTCTTCCACTATTTCCTGTCTCTCGATTATGCAGATTTTCGTGAAAGCGCGTATATACCTAAACGCACTTAGCCACGAACCAACCAACGTAAAATACATCGACGATTTTTGACTGAAATTTTTTGCAATTATTAACGAATAGGATGAAAAGGAAATCATTACGTCGTTCGCACGTTCTCTCCTTCTCTATGATACGCGTCTTCTTTTCAACAGAAATTTTCATTCGATAGGACAAGATTTAAAAAATGCATACGTGGACGGGAGAAAAAGGAGAAACGTGACGGCTTGCCCGGACGTAGCCGAGTCCACCGAAGAAACGAGTCAACACGAAGATGACGGCACATAGAGAACATACTCTCTCCGTCGAACGTAAAAATCAAGACGAACGGGAGAAACGATCGTGCGTCGAAGCGGATTATTGGATTCGAGAAAACGAGAGAATCGGATTTTGTTCGTTTCGATTTCAAACGAAAGCAAATATCGTCGATCGTATATGACACGAAATTTTTCCAATCACATCCCGCTCCCTTTTATTCTATCCTGGCAAAATAAACAGACAGACGGCCATGTCCGAGAAATTTTTCCAAAATATTTTTCATAACGATCGAGAATCATTTTTCCTTTGATATTTAGCATAATACTTAGTTAATTGCAAATATCTCATACTCGAGTATGGTAGGACGCTTTGGAAAGGGCGCACGAGCTTTGCGCTCCATGCAAATAACCAGACGTCTGTAAATAACGGAAACTCTCTTGTGCCACCATTTGTCTATATATATATATATATGTATATGTATATGTATATGTATATGTATATGTATATGTATGCAAGTAATTAACAGATTCGAGAGGGCATTAAGGGGCGCTATAATCGAAGTTAGCGAGATTCACCGTCTACAAGGTTTAACCCTTTCCCATATCACGAATCGTATACATAACGTAGTAGGAGTATTACCGATACTATTTGCAATCTACGCTTCCTCCAAATTCAGAGACAACTCGATGATGAAGATGAAGAAGGAGGTTTCTAAATTCGGTCGGAAAGAGAATTACGTCGTAATTCTACTTGAGTTCGCGCCTCCGAATAGGTTTTTTTCTCCCGACCTGGAGCGTTATCTCGTTTCGGTAGAACGCTTGAAAAATTTCCAAACATTTTTCTTCGAGTAAAAAAAAAAAGCTAGTCGCGGAGGAACCTTTATAACCCCTCCTATTGTATTCGCATAATATCGTACTTTATGAGAACTTTGAATTTTTCAAGATGGATACGGCTACTTTAAAGCGGCTAAAGACATTCTAATTAATCCGCGTCTTTGCCGAATACATAACTACTAAGTAAATCTTGCGTAATCGACGATCTTATTAAAATCCTTCTTAAGAAGCTCATTTTTCCTTCGGAGGAAAAAGGCCGTGACAAAAATTTTATGGAATAAATTAATTCGCGAACTCGTTGCCTTCGTATAAAGGGGAGGAATATTCTCGGATAATATTTCGGTCGATTCTTATTTCTGGCTGACGATAAAACGGTCATAATTTGTTAAAAGACTTTTCCATATTGAACACGTAGGTATTTGAAGTGGAACTAAGCTATTACAACGAAGGAGTATTAAGTAACACGCTTAGATAACTTAGGTAACTTTGGTAGCGCGCGATTTAAGTTTGGGTCCTATTACATATGCATACGAATCGCGCATACTTCCGCGGTTAACTTTATGTCAAAATGAAAAAGAAAACAAAAAAAAAAAAATAAAGGAAAGAAGAGGATAAAAAGAGGAAAGCAATTCGTCGATGACAGATGGAAAAAGTTTCCCGAAAGAAAATTTCGCATTTAATGGAATAACATTATAAACGCTTATGGTTCGTTCTCGTTTCGATATAAATTAAATCAGTTTTAATTAAATTTACATCCCAATGCGTAATCCTCTCTTAATCTCGAAAGTAGAAGAAGACTATCAGGAGAGAGTTGATCCTTTCGATGCAAGTGGCAGCGACTTTAAAAGGAAAATCCAGGATATAGAGTTTTGATCCAAGCTCGATCGCATCTCATCGCGCCGGCAAGCATCGAGAAGAAGACCAATGGCGATAGTTTATCCTTCTCCTTCGGCACGCAACAACGTTTCGTCCAACGGATCCCAACTAGATTTCGCGATCGTCCTTTTATTTTACGATAAGATAAGATAAGAGTGGAAACTTTTTTAAGCTCTCAACTATTATCTCCTCCGTAGCTTCTTTTTTCCTCCCCCCTTCTTCTCACTTTCCTCATTTCGATAATACAGCTACGAAACGTTTTTGGAATAGTTGCGATCTTTCGAATAGAGACAAGGCGTAATACCCTTTAAAACTTTTTTTTTTTTCAAATCTCCCATCTTCTTTCTCGAGCGCAACATACCGCTCGTCCCTTCTTCTTCCTTAAAATTCCTTCATCTTGGTATTAACTTTTCTCCCTCTCTCTCTCTCTCTCTCTCTCTCTTTAAACGAAATTACCTTCCAACGCCGCATATAAAACTTCTTAAGTCATTTTTGTGGCATAGTTTACGTTAGAGAATCCAACCAACCGAAATGTATCGACGCAACTGAATCAACGTAGAAAGCGAATTCCTCGTCGAATTGCTTCGACGTTTTACGTTCGCTGCAATTCGCGTTATGACCTTTTTCACTTAAACTAACGAACATCTGCATCCACCTTTCTCACCTATTCCAAAGCGAGAACCAATAATAATAGTGCCTGCTAATAAATGAGAAGAAAAAAGAAATCGAAGATCGTCGACGTATCGTTGATATATATATATATATATTTTTATCGAAACAAATACTTTATCTGGATTAGAAAGTTCCAAGCATATGCGTGAATATTCCACCGTCGAAAAGTGTCCAATAAAATCTCTCGCGCGCGATTCTGTTCTTTTAATTAGCACTTCGGTGACACGGCTATTTGTAGGTTCGCGCGTCAGCTTGAATGCAATTTTACGCGGATCAAAAAAGGATGGTTCTCGTCGCGTAGTACCCACGTAGTCCGTCCTTTCCTTTCGTTTTTCATACCAACGTCCGTTAGAATCAAGAAAAATCAGATAAATCTCATTGAATTTACGTTAACGTTATGGAAAGTATACGGCGTTCGCGATATTACTCTTACTAACGAGCGACAAAATGATATAATAAAGTAAGCCCGTAATTATCTTTTCAATCTTTTGTACACGGTAAGCGATAAACGCACGAAATAAAGAGGAATTTAATAAAAATAAAATCCTTATTTATCCGAGATGAAAGCATACGTTCGAAATAAGTGTTAAAAAGTATCGATCGATGGATCGAGCAATAAGCCATTGACGCGGACGCGTCTATATTCGAGATGGGAAATCGGTGGCTTCCCTGCAAGCCGTGCGATAGAAAGCCGATGAATGATGTGGTTGCAAAACATTCGATGAGCCGTATCGTCGTGCACTTCGCTGAATTTCCGCGTTTCCTTTCGAACGTGAGCTTTGCGTCTTATGTGAATCGGACGCGCGAAGAAAAGGAAAGAAAGAACGTGGAAGAAACGGAGAAAAGAGTGAGTATCGGTTTTTCCTTTTTCCTTTTTTCTCCTTTCTTTTTTTTTTCTCGCCTTTCAAACCAACACCTTCCATCCGTTTACGTATAAAAGAATCAACATTTTGCGAACACTTTGCTCCGTCATAATCATATTATAGCAGGTACATACGTACAGAGTGCACGTACATTCGACGGCGTGCTTCGTGGATGCGAAAATTTCGAGAGAGAGAGAGAGAGAGAGAGAGAGAGAGAGAGAACTCGAAACTCCTAGGCGAGATGGGAATTACTCGAAATAAAAATGAAAGAGGACTTACGCGAAAAGCATCCCGCAACTCTTGCTCCTCTTGATCCTGATCCGCCAAAGTTCCGGAATTCTCGTCGCCGATGTTGCTGACGATCTCAACGAATTCCTCGAAACTTACGGTCCCGTCGCCTGAAAAATTCATCCGAGATATAGCAAAAGAATTAAATGAAACGAATTCGTTCTTCAAAAGGTCCCAACGCCTTTTGATAAATTATTCGTAATCCCTTTGAAATAGCTCCTTCCATCGACAAATTGCCGATTCTATAACGAGCAAAAGACATTTTCTCGTTGCAAGAGAAGAAACCTTTTATACCGCGCGTTCCCCTTTTTAAAGCTTCTTTTCTTCCCTTCCCTCGCTTCGATCGTCTATACGTACGTAAACAGTTTTTAACCTTTCGAGCGAAAAAAGCACACACTCGTCTCTTCTTTGCGTTTTCTTATCTTTTTAAACGTATTTGTACGAAACAACGTATCGACTACGAACGCTGCCTCGCAAAAGAACTTTCGTTCTACTTTCTTATGCCCCTTTTTCCTATAATTAAGAACGTTTGTATATCTAATCGAAACGAAATATTCTCGTTCGAAACACTCCTCTTGTATCTCATCGTCTATTAAATTCTCCCGCAAAGACGACAGGAAGATTAATAAGAAATTTAAAGGTGTAGGTACGGTTAAGAAAAGTAAGTAAGGCGAATATAATTCTAGAGGCTGTTCGGATGCACGATGAACCGTATTCAAGCGAGATTTCGAAAAGAACGTAACGAGTACGGCCGCGATTAAACCGTACAATGGAATTCGAGTTGGTGAAATGCGAGCAACCAAGTCGAAAGGTATTTCGTGCACGTTGCGTTTTAATCTTAAAAACGATTACGATCGCAAATACTTAATCCGGTAGAAGGAGAGGTACTACCGGTGAAAAGGAATTTTAAAGACTTTCCAAGCTGTTTTATGTTGCCCCACAGGAATCGAAAAGATTATCGACTCTTTTATTTTTTAATAACAATTAACTCTCCTCGATGTTTCGCTTTAATTATCCTCGTGGACATTTATATAGCTTCTACTCTCGACTTTGATTTATGTTAATGAAAGTTTAGTTTTCATCGTGAAAAAAAAAAAAAAAAAAAGCGATTTATCTTTATCGAAGTTCTTCGGGAGAATGGTCGAGAAAAGTGCGAAGGTGAAACGAGAAAAAGGTACAAAAGAGATTAATCGAGTTTACGAGATAAGAGCCAGAACGGAAAAGAAGACGTAATGCCTTTGCACGTTCGGTGTTGTACGATATTTGGTACGGTATTGAAAGACGGCACCGAGTGCTTTCAGATGCACTTCGAAAGACATCGTCGGAAGACGAGTCAAATCCAGTCGATGCCTTTATTTATTCCTCAAACTTTTCCTTCGCTCCGTGATCAACGGTGGATTCTAGTCTTCGAGTCCACTCCGCATAAGCAGGGTCATGCTAGAAACGAAACCCTACGACGGGCAAAGACATTTTCGTTTCCCACAAAGCTCCGTGAAAGCGACAAACCGATAAGGAGAGTCTATAAATCGTTCGATAAAGCGATTTGAAAGATGCCTGAGCGTTTTTCACGAGAGACCTTTGCATTCGTCCGTCTACCATTGATATCTACGTCTTTGACGTTTTTTCTCTCGAATCGTCGCGGTACCATAATATTCCAAGGAAACAAATCTCGATTTCTATACCTCTCCTACATCTTTTCCCAAGTTATTCTAAATATCGAACGAACGATAAGAGATTTTTTTCGTAAAAAACGACGTTAAAAAACGGCTGCACACCCGTCCGTTATCATTATTATATTTTGTTTTTGTTCTTTTATATCTTCAAAAGTACCTTCTTTAGTTCTTCGTGCATTCATTTACACGTGGTAAAATACATGGAATACGTGTCCTCTCGGTCGAGATATAAATCCTACAAAATTTCGCTTTAGAATCCAGATTCGCAACGTTCGAGTCGAAAAGATGTATTCTAGCTTTAAGGATTTTTCTTTCCGACGTGACAAAGAACGTTGAGTTGCACGTGTTCGCGCGTGGATCACTCATCGGCGGTACAGTTCGTTATTACTCTACATTTTGACGCTATTAAAAGCTTTTGGCTAATACATTATACGGGTCGCCGTTAATAGATTGAAAGCATGCGATACTCGAGTACTTTAACGCGCCGCAGCCTTTGAAGACTTGCCATCCATTACGATCGCCTCCTTCTATTCGCAATTAGAGAAAATTCCTCGCGTCCGTATCCGAAATCCAAAGAAAAGTTTGGAGACGTACGCGAGGCTATAGAATATATACGAGTCAAAACAAAATTCGGATGCTCTCTCTCTCTCTCTCTCTCTCGCTATCTATCTAACTATCTATCTATCTATCTATCTTTCTGACAGACGCGTCCTGGAAAAGCCTGAGCGGATTTGATTCTGGATAAGAACCGTTGTAAACGGGATTTGGGGCGATGATACGGTCCGACGAACATCTCGGGAATTTTCGCTGCCTACTCGCGTCCGAATTCGCCAAGTCTTCTTCTACATTTTGTTGTTTTTCGAACACGTTTGTGTATATACATATGTGGATACATATATATATATATATATATATATATATATATATATATATATATATGTATCCATGTCTACAGCAGCACATGCATATATGCAAGTAAAACATGTACATACATATATATACATATTTAGAGACACCCCTATATACATAACCGTAAAAGAGATATAAGGAACATGAGTGTGCAGCATCATGTAGCATCGTGTATATATATATATCCAAACATATGTATATATTGTGTCTTTATAATTTTGGCACGCGATATACTCTCGCTTTGGGAAGGCAGGCACGGCTCCGGGCAATGTTAAATTTCTCCTACGCGTGATACTCTCGGTCGAGCTACTTTACATGCTGTGCTGAAAATTTGCCTAACCTACGTATACACATACTTAGATATGAGAACTTAAGAGTATCGCTACGTATCGTTGGAGAGAGAGAGAGAGAGAGAGAGAGAGAGAGAGAGAGAGAGAGAGAGAGAGAGAGAGAGGAGAAAGAGGGAAGGACACGTTGATCCCCCGGCAAAGATAGTTCTAACGACTTGAGCGCCACGAGAACGACGTCATAATGGTACTTTGACGTCACCCGTGGAAAAGTGGATCCAAATTTTAGTCACGACAGTTCGTTGCGAAGGCGAAACACATCCTAGAAAGCAAAGTATAAGATCTATGGTGATACCCTTAAGAAATAACGAACCGCGCGAAAAAAAGAAATTCTCTTCTTATATTCACGTGCACCTACATATATGTATATGAAATACTTTGTACATCTGTGGATCAACGACAAAAAGTTATGTGAGTTTAAAAAAGAGATCCAACAAAATTCCAACTATTCGATTATACGAATGTTAGGTAATTGTTCTTGGAAATTAAAGGATTTTCATCGCGCGTCTATGTTTATCTCACGAGAATCTGAAAAGATATCTCGTAAAATTAAGGCCAACGGCGCGTTAAACGAGAAAGAATAGAGCAATGTTAGAACGTAACTGACATCGACTCCTCCGCCCTTTACAGAGATTTGTCTATTAAATGTTCTTACATCACTAAAGTCGCGATAAAACTTATTTCAGCTTATCTCCCGAACGAGTCACTTACCTCACGTAGAGAATAAAAAATCTGCTCGACGAACGCGACTCTTATTCCTCGAATAAACTTCTCTCGTTTCTGTTTTCTCTGAAGATTACCTCGGACACGTAATATCTTTAAAAGAGTCTAATCAAACGTGCCGGTAGCATCACGCTCTTTTTTTATCCTGAGAAAGTAAGAAGATCAAATTTGGTTTTAACGATATTGCTCGTGAAACGTAGAGACTATAGTAATAAGAAAATCAAGAAAAACCTCCAAGAGGTTGAGAAGATAACGAGACGTAGCCGATTTGTTTCGAATTTTCAAGATACAGTTCGTGTGGCGATCGAAATCAAACGAAATGAATAAAGTTGAATCGACGCGAACGTTTACTTCTTCGTATGACGTACGAATCCATCGAAACTTGTCCCTTCTTCTTTACGTTCCGCTCTTTGTCCCTACGATAGAACCCTTTTATTTTAATAAATAATACTTATATCGTTCTTTCCTCTACCGAAGAACCTGTTGCGCACGGCACGAGATCGTAACTGTTTCGATAAAAACGTTTCGATAAAACGCGTAACGTCTTGACGCTATGGCGAAACCACAAAATCGGTCCATTTACGTATTTATGAAACGTAATTAAGCTAATGTTTGAAAACGAGAAACTACTTATTTGTGTGTATTTAAGCAATGTCCATAAGAAACAATATCGGAAAGAGCTTGAAATAAGTAGATGGTCGATTTAAAGGAAAAAAAAAGGCGATAAAAGCGTATCAGACGTAGTTATTAATGTTTCTCGTTTTATATACAATCGAGTAATAGTAAGATAATCGTTTTTCAACCTCAGCCACCAATCGTTTTATTTTCTCAAACACGATAGCACAGAAGTAAGCGGCATTCATCCTTTGTTTCCACTTGTTACGGATCGATCGATGGCAATCTAGTTTTTATGGTTTTCATTTATAGTTCGGCGAATTTAATTGCAAGCTACAATATGAGCCAAGAGTGTACATACAGAGATAGATAGAGGGAAAGAGAGAGAGAGAGAGAGAGAGAGAGAGAGAGAGAGAGAGAGAGAGAGAGAGAATGAGAGAATGAGAAAAAGAAGGTCCAACGGGACGATTACGCCCATCCCTCTTCCGTCTCTCAAATATCATTCATGAAAATAACAGGACGCAGAGGACAAGTGACGTTCCACACTTTTCTTGCTTTTATTGACTCTCAGGACATCCTGCGAGAGAGGTTTCCGATTACGTTAACTGTCCGTTCGAGGGGAAATCCGAGGAAAGAAAAAAACAATATGTAGTAATTCAATGAGAGAAAAAGAATATTCCAAAAAATAAAGAAACGAAGATAAAATTGTCCGACGAAGATGAGAACAATTACCAAAGAAAGCTGTCGTTCGATCAATGACGCACAACCATTTAAAGATGCACGGGATGACATTTTCCATACCAAATCTATAAATAATAAAATAAATTAATTTTCGTAACCGCTTGACTTAGACGGATTCGTAAAAGTTTCGAGGAGTCAAGAAATTCTTAGCGATAAGTTTTCAAGAAATATAATATAATAAAGATAATCGAAATACGCGTGAATTTTAGATAAACGTCATGGCATTGCATATTAACGAGATACGCGTTTCGAATAATCGTCGAAGGAAAAACACTATTCCACTTTTCAAGCGTCTACCTTTGGCCGATTGGAAGAAGCGCCTAAATTGATTAATAATCGGACTAGTCGACGTGATCCACATAAACGAATGTCAATCGGTCCTATATCAGAGTCGACATATCGATAAAGTTTTATGAAAATCCTCTACCATCTTTCTCTCTTCATTTCTTTTTTTTTTATTTTTGTTTCTTTTCTTCTTTACCTTCCCACGAACTCACGTACGTTTGTTATTTTGTAATTCAAAATACACATATATCGGACGAAAAAGCTTTTCAAGCGTATATACCTTTGCAATTCGTTTTTTAGTTGCATACATTGAATCGTTCGTATTGAAACTACACGTGTTTCCTACGTACATATGTATGTGTATATATATATATATATATATATATATGAAGAGAAATTGCGCTCGTGAAAACTTGAAGAAAAATAAATACGTAAACGCACACACAAACATTTATCGTTCGTTTCGCTTTACTCGATCAACGTTTATTTCATTCCTTTCGCGCAATAGCAATCGAAACGATCGAGAACGACGCGTCCGTGAAAGGCAAAAAAGGATTGAGAAGCCCTGATTCGCGCTGAGTATATCGAAACCATCGAACAACTTACCATTGCCATTGTTTATCACTTTCATGAAGACCCGTGAATTTCTATCGGACGAAACTCTAAACGAGTTTCGAATTGCATTTGATTTTTTTCTCAAATTATTCGGGAGATTGAAATTCGTAATATTGAATTTCTTCAATCAAATAAGACCAAAAAATCGAGGTTTTCTCTCGTCTCATCCGGATCGGGTTTTTCGTGACGAGTAAAATACTTTAAACGTCGATCTTCGATATCTAATAATCATCTACCAGAATATGCAAATATCGCTTTGCATTGTCATGATATATCGCTTTCGCGGAACTTAACGACAGAAAAAATAACGAGTATTTCGAGTACATCCTAAAACGTCAATATTATCGTTTCTATTTGATCTCCAGGGAGGTGTCAACTACGATATATAACAGTTGGATTAGCCGACGGAACGGTCGATAATTCGAACAAGAGGCGTTCCGAATTAGACGAGTGTTGTAAATTATGATATGCATAAATCCCGCATTGTAATTCAGCTATAACATTAATGTTCGTGGTTTGCTATAACACTGACACTCGTGTTAATCTGAATTGCGAGTAAAGTGATAAATTATTTACCTTCCCCCTAAAACAAATGGGTGTTCATTATTTTTAAACGTTTCAAAAATAGGGATATTGTATCTTTTAATATAAAAAAGAAAAAAGAAAAAGAAGAGATTTTCACAAGTAACGATTACTCGTATGGCATCTGTTTAGTTATCGGTTCATCAAGCAAAATTTTAAGAATTTATACAGGCCAAAAAATATTCCAATAACATATTCGTTTGCCGTTTACTACTCGCTCGAGTCGAGTTCAGAGACTATATTTTTACTTTCATTGATTTTCACCGTCTCGTCGTCTCTTAAATTATTTGAAATAAAAGTAGGTGAGTATTCGCTACTTGTGTCGTTGAAAAAGTTAACATTTTTTTTTTCCTCTCAAGGACATCTGTGATATTTCTTTATATAATAATATTTTTCTTCGACATGTAAGAACGATACGATAAAAACGTGCCATCTTAAATTAAGGGATATTAAGGGATAATAAGGATCAGCAAACCGTCAAGGCGTCTCGGTTTCCTTGCTTCGAACAAAAAATATCCCAACTAATCTCGAAGATAACCATTCGTTATACTTACTTTTTGTTATACTTTTTGTTATATTTAGGTATACCATACTTATCGGAATCATTTCTAAAGAGTTGATTTTAGATTAAATTTTCTTTCTTTTGATCAACGAAGAACGAACTTTTGGGATATACGAGAGGACGTCTGAACGTTATAAAATATTCTGTTTGATTCGTCTAATAGATAATATCATTAAATCGAGAAGCACGATAATCGTGGAAAGTTTAAAAAGTTTAAAACTGTCGCTATCATTAATAAAACTTGCTTTTGATTCCTTTAAAGCAGCTAGTTTCTTAGATGTAAGAGACATGAACGTTCTCAACGTAACGAAACAGATTTCGACGATAATCGAGGTAAATCGTGTTTCTTCTGAAAATCAAAACTACAAGATACGCTTAACTCTTAACGCGAACCTAATAATGCACTATTTCAATATCGGGAAATAATTTGACGAGGAGGTCATTAATTCGACGTTTTGATTCGAAAGATCAATAGAACGACTCTTCGGTAGATAGAAATGAAATTGTCAAAATCAACAAGCTCGTAACGCATAACGAATACGCTTAAGGGCTTATCTATATTAAAACCGGGATGTGTTGTTGAAAATAATATCACGTCGACCGTGAATTCATTTTTTTAAAAGATTCATATCGAAAATGTACGAAGTATATTTCTTTTTTTATCTTTTTGCTTAAAAAGCGTTTCTCTCTCTCTCTCTCTCTCTCTCCCTCTATTTCCTACTCTCTACTCGTAATTAAACCGAACTTCGTCTCTCGTGCTCGGGCCAGCGATTTGCAAAAAAGTTGGTCCGTATTTAAAATATGTTTGTCGCGATAATTAAATACAGTGAACAGCATTTCCCACGCCTCGTTATCGTTTGCGCGACCACATACATACACATACGTACTCTTAAGCCGTTCTTCGCTCGTAGCTTAAACGAACCATCGAAGTGCTCTCTCTCTCTCTCTCTCTCTCTCTCTCTCTCCCTTTCTCTCTACGCTAACTCTTTTTCCTACTGGCGAATCGCCAGTCCTTAATATACCCAATTAAAAAACCACTTCTCCTCGTTTCGTTCTTGTACACGCAGCGTTTATAAACCACGAAATTGAGCTTGATATCGAATTAAGGCGAAGCTACGAACGCGAATAAAGTACTAAAACAGTAGAGAAAATATTCTTTTTAATTTTCTACCAACTTTTAAAGAACACTTCGTTACAGCCGAAAAAATTGTTTTCTTCGAAAACAAATAAAATCATTCGAAAAGATGGTATGTCGATGTCTTGTTCTTCTTTTTCTTTTCCCATAGATGCGAATGAAATGTAGATATAAGAAATAAAATTTATCGCTATCCCAAATGGAAGTATATTATTAGGTATCATCATCGTATCGAAGGTATCGTTCGAATCAGCAACAGGTTTTAAAGCCTTTGTAAGATCGTTTCCTTGGATCTTTGGCGACAACAATAGACGTATATCCTTCCAACGATATAATTGTCACCGATCTTTGACTCCTAAAAGGAATACATTTCTTTTTATATAAGCTACCGAATAAAATCGAATGCACGAGTAAGAAAAGCGAGTATGAAAAGATGACACCCACGTGTACGATGCGTTTTACGAGGAGGAGGAGGAGGAGGAGGAGGAGGAGAAGAAGTAGAAGAAGAAGAAGAAGAAGAAGTAGAAGAACCGAACCTCGCAGCGAAGCGATCATCATTCAAGACTGGAAACAATAGGCATTCTACTGTTCGAGTGCATCCATCCGAGTATGCTTTTCCTGCAATCTTACGTGATTCGTAATAGCCGTATATGGTCGAGATTGTCGAAAACTGGAAAGATACTTTGTTGGTAAGTCGGCTGATTCAAGATACGTAAGAACCGAGAAAAAGTAAGAGAAGCACGGAAGATAAAAAGAACGACAAAAAAGACGACGAATAAGAGCTGAAATCAAGGGTAGGGGTGGGCTGGAGAGAGAGAGGATGGGAGAGATCCAGAAGGCAAGTGTAGGCATGGACGAAAAGTTGAAAAATCTGCCTTAATAAAGGAGCAGCCATTATCGCGACGAACATGGCCATTGTTCGATGGAAGAAAACGTTTCGTGAAAATTACCAGCGATTAAGGCAATGCCGCCGTTTGGTAGAACTGGCTATAAGAGTGGCACAGCTTCGTGGTTACACAAGTAAATAGGATAAACCTTATCTAAAACGTATCGTAAGGAGAGCTTCTTTCCTTCCTTTTTTAAGAAACTTACATTTGAAACTCAAGAAATCTCGGTCGATGAGTTCCGACTCGTTCTAATTAGAATCGTTTAACTCGGTCAAAGATTCAGCTACTTACCGTCGATGTCGATCTCCTGCAGCATCGTATTCAATTCCTCGGCCCTGGCGAATTGTCCCAAGGAACGCATCACCCGTCCGAGTTCTTCTTTCGTGATATTTCCATCGCCATCCTTGTCGAAGAGATTAAATGCCTCTCTAAACTCTGAAAGGGTTTATTTGAAATATTAAATGCCACTCAAGGAGATTCTATCAATTATAAGCGAATTAATTTTACTCCGAGTTAAATGAATCTTGATATTAATTAAAGTCGATATCGATTCCATTAAAGTAAAGATCTCAACTACTCGAAAAGTCATCAAGCGGTTTGCCGTGAGTTAGCTTTACTTAACTTTTAAACTTTTCAAAGAAATGAACCCTTTAGCGAGAAGAAGAAAAAGAAAAGGTTACGTGTAAGGGAATCGAGTATCGAGTGACTACTCGACATTATCACGTACGCGCGTAGCTTCGCTCGAGAAGTAGGTGGTAGTTTGTGTAATTGTTCTCTCTCTCTCTCTCTCTCTCTCTCTCTCTCTCTCTCTCTCTCTCTCTCTCTCTTAGTCTCTAGTTGAAATCCGATCCCTTCAGACTCCGAGTAAGCTCGGTTCCGTTTAGAGAGAGAGGTGGAGAGGGCGAGGGAGAGAAAGGAGCGTGCGTACCGACCTCGAATTTGATCGAATGCACGAGAGAATAGTGGAGCGACTTCGGGTTGTTGCCCGAAGCAAATTCGACGAAGAGGAACTGGATTTGGATAGTCGATGCTCGAGTCAACCGTTTAATAGCCTCGTTTCATGAGCCATTGACTTTATGCGTACGTACCATCGGCTATGGCTTTTCAACTATGGAGTGCATCGTGTCTCGACATACCTCCTTCTCCCTTTTCCTCTCTCTTTTTCTTTTCTATAGGAACTCTCATTTTTCTCAAGACCATCGTATACATGTCCCTCTTATATCGAGTATCTCGTTCGCAGGTCGCGCGTGAGATTGGTATTCGAGTACCCTCATCGCCATTTTCTTATGATAGCGATCGATCGAACGAAAACCGAGTGAATAAATTCCTTCGACGAGCAAAACTTATACGAGTCAAAATTCATCTTCTTTACTCTTATTATTATAATCTTTATTATTATTATTATTATTATTATATTATTATTATTATTATTATTATTATCGTGTTAACCAAGATCGAGTTCGAGCGTTGCAACGCATCTGATACTCTGTAATAAAGAGACGCAACATGTATACACTCACCGAGTTAACAAGTTTACACGGATGCTGTTATTCCCCTTGGGAGAAACGTACATACATACTCGTGATTCTCGAAGTCCGCGAATAGTCGAAGCAACTCCTTTCTACGGTAATCTCGAACGTACATTGTCGAAGACTTCTCTGGAGAATCTCATGTAACGACGAAAGGGGCGACATTATTTCGAAAGGCGACAATTTTCGGTAACTATAATCGAGAGTTTCGTTTACGCGAAAGTTGAAAAAAATTTTAAACAAAAAGAAACAACTTGATTACTTTTGTTATAAAACACTACTTTTTATTCTTACTCCACAAGCACGTTATCGAAGTTAGACCGTAAAAATTTGTTACAACGATTCTGGAAAACTCTAATAAAGGGTTCCGTGTCTACGGGAATGAAAAAACGTTATTTAGAAATAAAAAAAGAAACTCGATTACTTTTGTTGTCAAACATTTTTTTCTTCTCTCTACTCGTAAAACTTGTTATCGAAGTTTGACAGAAAATATTTAGGACGCGAAATACTCTTTATACGTCTACATATGGATATAAAAAAGAGATGTATAGACAGCGGTTCTTTTCATTTTAGGAAATAGGAATTGGAACGGATGAATTTGTAAAGACGGGAATCACTTGTATTGTTATATCATATACGTTTCGTATCCCACACGAAATAGTTCCGATATCGATGAATAAGGGAACGATGTCGGTGACGTGGAAAAAATCAATCGGCGATCGTAACGATTAGGAAAAATATACGCTCGTATCGTGGAAGCTATTCGTTTATCGAGATAAAGCGAACAAACTTGGCGAGTTGAAAGTGAAGAGAAATCTTTTGGTCCTCCGTAAATGAATTGTTAATTCTTAGAAAACAACGATATCTCATGCGGCGGATTTAATTTATCGCGCTTTCAAATCCCACCCGTCTCAATTTGCCGCGTTTTAATGGTAATCCTTTATAATTCTATTTCCAAGTCGTGCGAGAGACACGTAACTCTTTAACGCTTTTATACGTCACACGTCGGAAATTCTATCAACGTAATTTCAACGAAAGTAGAAATCGTCTTTTTTATATATACATATATATATATATATATTTTTTTTTCTTTTTTATTCATCAACATTTGATCGTGCTCAACGCGAGAATGTAGGATACGTCGCCGGCGCGATTCTATCAAATAATTAATTTTATGAGTTTCGTTTTATGACCCGATCGAAGTTCGACTAAACGAGTAAGATATTACAGCAATATAGAGGCGAGAGAAAAAGAGAGAGAAAGGGAGAGAGAGAGGGAGGGGGAGGGAGGAAGCTGCGATAAAACCGCATTTACCTTCGCCGATAAGAAAAATCGAGATACTTAAGACATCATAAAGCGGTGGCTCGAAACTCGATGATATCGTAACGCAATCCTTCTTTCGTTTTTAACGACATACATTTTCAATAATAATAATAATTACACCGAATAGAAGCCGTTGTAAAATTGAGCGGAATGACGATCTCACGATACAGCTCGATCTAAGTCGGATAATATCGTAAAACGCGATCGATCGGAAATAATATTTGGGATTTGCGAAACAAGCAAGAAGAGAAAACTCGAATGTAGTCGTACATAAATCGAGCTGTGCGCGATCGGCCAGTTATTAAACCTATGAGTAAATAAAAAGACATTAATATCGAGAACGTTAATAAGTTAGGATCTTTACGATCCAAGGGTAACTCACCCCTCATCTGAGACTTCGTTATAGCCGTGATCTTTCTCGGTTGAGCAGCCAATTTCTGGGGTGAAGCTGGAAACGACATGAGAGCGTTCGAGGACAATTTCGTAGGGTCCGTCATCGGTACAACGGTGGACGAGGAAGAGGAGGAGGAAGGGAAAGCTGCGTCGCTTCCATCACCGCTCTCTCCTTTAACATCCTGCACCTGCGACTGCACTTGCATCTGCGACTCCGTCGAACCGATAGACGATACGATCGCGTCCGATTCCTTCGAAAGAACGGATAATGGCGGCGACGTGATCGCCGATGTTCTTGTCGCCGCCGTCATCGTCGTCATCGTCGTCATCGTCGTCATCGTCGTCATCGTCGTCTGCGTTGTCGATACGATTGTCGTCGTTCTTACAGACATCCTCGAAGGACATTCGCCCGTTTTTTCCTCTCCGCCGGTCTTCCCTACCACCCCACTGTTCTGCCTCGTCTGCAAATTCATCGATAGATTGGTCGATCAAATTTTCATCTCTTAGAAAAAAATACATTTGGCTATGGAATGTAATGAAATGCTGCTAGATCGAATGTCCATAAAATTTTGAAAGGTCACCTACGCGTGATAAAATATTCGAATTAAATTAATATTAATTAAACCCTCTTTTCATTATACTCATACTCGTGTATCACCAAGAGAGAAATTCGCTCTCACAGACTCGCTATCCGTTACGAACATGAATTTTCGGTAGATCTATAAAATGAAATTCTTTTTTATATGCGAATAATGAAATGGATCGATCTATTTACATAAAATATTGCTGTTTCTTAGGACGCGACGAATTATTAAGGGAAACGTATAAAAATCATATCCTCGAGATATCTACGTAAATTTCTATGATATCGTAACGAAAAGAAAACGTTCTTGGTAATACAAAGGGGAAAGAGATAAAGTACGAATTTGCCATGAATTAGTACAGCTCTTATCGAACGAAAAACATAATTAACCTCACGGAATTCTCCATAACTCTAGAAAGTTTTCTCACTTAATAAGAAAGTACCTGTTGCCGAGAGAGAGAGAGAGAGAGAAAGAGAGCGAATATTTTTAATTACGCTGCGACAGATGTTACCGTCTACGCGTACCGTATAGATAATTATAAAAAAAGAAAAACAATACCATTATATAATACAATAAGTGGACATTATGCGTAGAGTTTGCAGCCTGCTACGTCAACGGTAGACGGTATCGATGGAAAATCGACAGGGGGAACAGTGGAACGAGACAGCAGAAGTAACGAGGATAGATACTACTCACGTTGCAAGTCGATCGTGAAAGCAAATTAATCGCCAACGCGATCGTCACCGAAACAACGATCAACGTCGTTCGTCGAATCGAGTTAGGCGCATCGATCGAGCACCGATCGGAGTAAATCGAGTTCGGACGACGTGACCGGAAAGGTTCCACATCCTTTTAGGTAACACGTAGGTGTTCTCTCGTTATCAGTCGTGTGCTGTTCAGTTTCCGGAGAAGACAAGTTTGTCAGAAGCTAGTTCGATCGAAATAACGTAGAGTACTCTTGGTCCGACAATGAGACTGAACAATCTCGGGTAACCTATCTTCGGATGGGTCATTTTCAGCGTTATCATAAATGAAATTGTATTGACAGAATTACGTACATACGTAGTTGTGATAGGAAATAACTCGGTAAACGTTCATTTTTAGGTGGATATCTAATATACTCGATATCGATTCTATTACATCGATGGTATTCGAGTGCATGTATAAAAAGAGGGCATTCTCCCCTTTAAAATGCCGTTTCTTTCGTGTATCTACGACCTTCCGTTGCAGAGATATAATCGTTTATATTTGGTCATTCATAATTCCATTAACTCGCATCGAGGCTACTACCGATCGTAGTGGGTACTACTACGAAACGTAACGCGTAAAAATACTATTTACTACGAGCTTGCGTAAATTCCAAGAATTTATATAGGTCAATGGATCGGAGACTTTATGAAAGAAATTATGTAGGACACTGGGATTATCGTAAATATATATCTTCGAAACTAATAATCGTAAAGACTTCAAACCAAGACCATCTTGAAGGACATTTTTTTGTTTATTCTTTCGTCGCATTGTTAATAATTATTAACAATTTGTTATAAACAATTTGTACGAAATTTTTCGATTTTCTTTTCGATTAAAATCTCGAGAAACAAAGTTTTATTTATTTTCTTACCATACTAGCAATAATTAGTCAACAATTTGTTATAAACAATTTTGACAAGAAATTTTGTTCAAATTTACTTTTCCCAATGAAATTCTTTCTACTTTTTCATCGTACTAATAATTGTTTAACGAATCGTTACAAACGATATGTTGTAAACAATTTTTACAAAAAGTTTGCTATAAACAATTTGTTATAAACAACTCGTTATTAACGATTTTGTAAAAAATTGTTTATCATATAACTTTTTATGATAAATTTGTGTTTATTTTCTTACCGTAGAAATAATTATTTAACTATGCGTTGTGAACAATTTGTTATAAATAATTTCGATACGAAATCTTACTTTTTAATTAAAACCACTTCCTCCCTCCCTCTTTCTCTCATTCATTCGTTCATCCATTCATTCATTCTCTGTTTCTCTCTCATGTATTCTCTATCTCTGTGCCATATACATTCTTTTTCTATCTATGCTCAAGTGTCAACCACAGAAGAGAATCTCTCGGAAACTTTCAATTCGCATCTTCCGCTTTAATCTAATATCGACATAGCGACTTTTAAATACAATGGAAAACACGACAGAAGTCGATGCGAGAAAGAAAAAAAAACTTTCGCAACCCTCGAATTCGATCGAAAGACGTTATCGAGATTACGATTTATCTTTTTTTACCATAGATCTCTGAAACTTTTGTATTCTCGCCAGGAAAAAGAACGGAGGAAGAAGAAGAAGAGAGAAAAGTATTTTCAAGAGAGGACTCGATAATGCGGACCAGTGTGACGAGAGTTATCGAGTTTCTTCCTTTTCTACGCGTTTCCTCGCTCATTTTGAGAACGTGGAAATAACGTTAACGTATCGATCGAGTTCTCATTAAGGTCAAACGTTAACCAACAAACAAAAAGAAAATTCCTCTCTTCTTTTCTACCTCCGCATGATTGATGCAAATTACATTCTCTACCGTGGAACGTCAGCCCCCCGACGTCGTTCATACGAATACGAAAGCAAGTCGACTTTCTAGTTTGCCTTGTGATCATTGAATTGTCGAAACGAAACGTTCTCGTTTTAATGTTCGAGCCGACGCGTCAGACAAACCACGAAACGCACCCTCTTAAATCATTTTTAACTCTTAGTACGTTTATTACATTTGTTAAAGAAATTCTGTTCCATAACGGTTAGAAAATCGTAACGATTATTAAAAATGTTTCAGTATAAATACATCGTCATAATAGAAAGATCAGATGCGTAATATTCCCAACTTCTAAATAAAGAAACTTACCCCATTGAAGTCTTTTTCCTCTCCTCTCTCTCTCTCTCTCTCTCTCTCTCTCTCTCTCCCTCTCTCCCTCTCTCTCCTTTTAACCGTCAAGATTGTCGTAAGACGATCGGTAATGCTTGCAAATAGAATATGACAGGAAGAGAGACACGAGTCGCACTAGCTGGATACGTGGTATATCAGCCACGGCCTTCTTAACCTCCGGCTGGCTCTTAATTCCTTACCGAATACTTCACCATCCGACAGAAACTTCATTAACGCCGACGACGACACTAATCGCTTCGCTTGGTATCCTCGATCTCCCCACCAATCTCCCATGCACCTTCTCTCTCTCTCTCTCTCTCTCTCTCTCTCTCTCTCTCTCTGCCTCTTAGGTCAAACAATGGGAGGGACAAATGATCGCGCAGGAACGTAGAGATCGTCGAACGATTCGTGTCTTTCTTAATCGCCAACGATCACGGTTTTTATCTTCTCGACACGTTTGTACTGCAAGGATCGAAAATAAAACAAACCCGAGGCGAATAATTCTTCCTTTGGACAAATACTCGTCTAAATTGCATCGTTCGTTCATGCATATCAATCGAAAGTATATCCAAAAACTCGATTATTCTCTCAATTTGCATCTTCCCCGTTCGTCAGAGACTATGATAGATGACAAAAGATTCGAGAGACTCGCGAAAATGAAGAAGTGAATTAAAAAAGCGACGGCGGAAAGACGCTATTCGATCATACTGTCTCATCATTTTAATCGAAAAAAAAAAAAACGAAGCGAATGCGAAGAGTCAAGTCGTTATTTGACACTGCTTGCGGCAGCGTTTATTAAACATTCAATGTGCGTGCTCGCGATTAAGACGATGGATGCCAACTTATGAAATATCCGTCTGACTTTGCGTCGGACGTGTCGGTTTGGATTTTTCGTAGAAGCTACAAATTTACCGACTCTTCCTACTCGACGTATTTTCCTTCTCTGTGCTAAACGAAGAAAGAAGGTGAGAGAGAGAGAGAAAGGATCTAAAATCAGGCAAATTGGGTGTATCAAACTAAAATTCAAGAAAGACAGGATAAAGACGTAGAAATAGGAAACTCGATATAATTCATAAGCACGTGAAAAGTTTCCTTGAGAAGAGAACAATTTGTGGTAGATCGATCGATCATAGATATTTTAAAATTCAAGCATACCCGACACGATTTTCAGATAAGTCACAACCATTGGCTTTCGAGTACCTCCTTAAATCACCGAGACTTTCCTACCGCATGGCTATTATAAAGCGCGTTCGATGTGTACTCCTTTCCATTCGTTTCTCGGTTAAAAATTCGATTTACGATAATTCTTGGCAAAGGAAGATAAGCGCGATATGGTGTGACGCGTCTTAAAGGGGATAAAATTCGTAAATTATCGGAGTGTCGAAACACGGTTTAATTAAAAATGCATCGTCCGATCTAACCTTCTTTTCATCCCGTTGATAGTAAAAATCTCGAATTAAGAGCTAATTGCGAGTGGTAATCCGTTCTCTCGATGAAGCAAATTATTCATGATTAAGCGATTAATATCCGTAGGAACAAAGAGAGAGAGAGAGAGAGAGAGAGAGAGAGAGGACGGGGAGGATGGGAAACGAGTGGGATGAACTCGTTAGGGCTGTGGCTGACCGCCTGTTTACTACCGAATTTGCTGGATGTACAATGGAACGTAATCTAAATGTTGACCAAAGTGGGTGCGTCATAAATTTTCTGTGAGGTCAAAACTAATCGCTTTTGTTCGTTCCTCTGTACTCTTTATTCCGGCAATAATTCAGGATATTGGAAGAATGAGAATATGCGACAAATTTTTGAATCGAAATCCTTCTCTTGTTCTATTCGACGTTAAGAAAAATGGCATTGCTTTCGACAAGTTCGAAGGAATGAAAAGATCGTTAATAAAAGCCATTCGAATACGAAAATCTTTGCACGCGTTCGAAAAGAAACGAAACCGGTAAAGAGATAACATCTAGTCGATTTTCTCAGTCCTCTTATTCGTTGTCTTTTAATAAACGTCGTTACCGTTAACTCCGATCAAAATACAATCTAGAAGGAAAGAGTAAAGAAGGAGAGGCGATGGATCAATGAAATTTGATGAAAATTATAACGTCTGGTTGAATTTGTAAGTTTCGCGAATAGTACACTCTCACCTTTTTCGGAAGTGTATCGAGCTCAGGAAGTTATCTTTTGACTTGGAAAGCAACCTACCGATATAAGGAAAACTACGGATTTGAAGTCTCAATTTCGAGACGTACCGTTTACATCGATTCTTTGAAAGGAAATTGGAAATCGACCCGACGGAATATACATATTTTCTTGTTCGCTGTACCGCCTTGTCATCGTTTCCACCAAAGATGAAACAAAGCTAGCTTTTCTTTTGTCCTCGTAAACGAGATTTTGTCAATTGGGAATACGATAAAGCAGGAGCTTTCCCTCGTAGAATCCTTTTTTCCAAATCGACGAGGAACGATTTCAACGATTACATGGGAACAATCGTAATCCAAATCGTTTGGAAACGTTCATTTCCTTCTTTCGAAGATAAACAACGAATCGAGGAAATAAAGGATCGCGTGGAAAATGAAAAAATGTTATCTCTCTCTCTCTCCCTCTCTCTTCCCCAAGACGTTTCTGACGTAGATATGTAATATTAAACGCGACGCGAAGTAACTTTAATTAAGTTAAACGCGAAAAGACAACGACGGCTTTCACAAAGGCACGTCTTTATATGTAACTCTTCGTTTTCCTTTACATTTTCTTGGGCAAGACCGTAAGAAAGTCAAGAGTCGATTGAATATCGTCCGTGCAAAAAGGAAAGCTTTACCGATCACCGTGGAAGGAAAAAGAAAAATAAGTAAATAAGGTTACTAATTATCCATGCGTATAACTTCATTCGAAGTTGCAAATAAACAACCGACAGGCTGTCAGAGAAAATTTCAAGGAGATATATATTATGAAAAAAAGAAGAAAGGGATAAACATTGCTTTGCCGTCGGCGAGCTCGGCGTGGAGCGAAAAAAATTCTCTCTGAAATTCATCTCTATGGGACATGCGTTTTAATCGAAGAACTCGGAGGCATGCTGTCATGGACGTTACGTTCTAGCGCGAAACGATGTATTAATAATTCGGAACGACTCTCCATGTTATCCCACGAGGACTGATAAAGCACGGGAATCGAACTCGAAAAAGGATTTATATTCGGCACGCGTTGCTCTCTCTCTCTCTCTCTCTCTCTCCCTCCCTCCCTCCCTCCCTCCCTCTCTTTAGCGAATAATCCTGGAATCCGAAGTAGCGAGTGCACGCTGGAATTTGAAGGGGATGTGGGTAGATTAGGTCGAACGTTCGACGAATGTATTCCCTCCCCGTGCAAGATTTCTCCATATATCGTCCGCTTATCGCGCGCACATATACGAGGACGGTAGAAAAATCAAGCTCATAGTACGAGAGGGAAGACGTCGGAGCGAGGTCATACATTGTTGGAAAGTTGGACGAGGCGATTTATAGAGAGTTTCACTTTATTCGGACATTCGAAATATCAATGTCAATAGAAATAATCGTTCGATCAAAAAGAAAAGAGGCAATGTCCTTTATATATAAAAAATGTTCGTCGATGCACTTTATTTCGAGATTTCCAAATCGTCGTCGCGACATTTTCTTTGTTTCGTTTTTTAACGGATCGAAGTATTTTTATTTCTAAGAGGAGAATCTTTTCGAAGAAAATGTAGGTTCGTACTTGCGTTCTGGGTCATTCGGAAGGCAAGAAAAATTCACGTATTTCTCCTTTCATAGACCACAACGATATAATAAAAATACGTCGATACGTTTAAAGAGGGATGGTCAAAATAATGTTGGTTTACATTCGTACGTTCGGTAGGAAGTAAAATAAGGGAAATATTTGGAGATCTCGAGTTGAATGCGCGCATAACTGGATAGATAGGGTAACATTCCGGCGTTTTCTCGTCTCTCGTAGTTTTCGCGGAATAATTCAGAGACGGTACTAGAGAGGAGAGACGCGCGTTCACCGAAACGCGAGAAGATGGAACTGACCGTGATAGAGATCGAGCTGCCAGGGAAAATACTTGTCGTACGTACCTACGTATTTATGTATGCATATACGTATCCACGTATACGCGCGTATACATATTTACATATACATATGTATAAGCAAGATACGTAAGCACGGACAGGTCCGATTATACGCGTCTATCGACTACCGAGCCAGTACGAGCCCTGATCCGAGCGTTATTGGACATCTCTGAAAGGTTATCCCCGATATAGAAGCTCTTATTAAACCATCCACCGGGACGTCAATGACTCTCGCGATTTACGCGTCGAATTAAAGCCACGGGACGACAACGAGTCTATCTTAAACGTGCCTTCGTATTTCTACAGATTGGCGAACGGATCAAACTTAACGGCTATTCTCGAACACGCGTTAGATGGGAGAGTATTGGTAGTAAAGAAGATATATGTACGTCGTGTAATAAACATAATGAAAAAGGTGAGCGAAAAAGTGAGAAAGAGAGAAATAGAGAATCCATCGTGACTTATATAAAGCTAGATAGGTCGGTATATACCGGTAAAAGTATCTTTATCCTCCTCGACGCACTTTCGCGGAGGCTGCCTCGAAAAGCTCGATTCGATCTTTCTTTCTTTCGTTCATGTCGGAACGCCATTAGACGCGTCTCTTGAGAAACTTGCAACCATTTAGTTTTTTAGACGGTCCGAAAGTAATGGTCAAAGGTGGAGTGTAACGGAGAAGGAACAATCCGAGAAGCACTTACTCTTGTAAAACTCGAGGTGCAATATACGCCGAGCTCTTAGAAAGCGAGCACGAGCGTCGAAAGGAGCGTTCACTCCGAACGAACGAAATAACAAAAGTTTATGAGTTCTCGAATCCGATATCTCAGCGCGAACGACGAACGAAATCCTCTACAAGCGTCAATGATGAACTTATCAAATTCTTCCTCGTGCCTTTCGTTTCACTCGCGATGAGAAAAATTGCGATTGCGATCGTGAGCGGAGCCTCGAATATTCTTCGTTGCTTCGAGTAAGAGTTCCGTTCCGAGTGGAATGTCTTAATTGAATTTAATATCTCTCCTTCTCTCTCTCTCTCTCTCTCTCTCTCTCTCTCTCTCTCTCTCTCTCTCTCTCGTACTCATTCATCGAATCGTATATTTCCTACCTTTTCGCAATCATATTTTGTATTCGAATACACAAACGAGTACGGAAATGTCCGTTTATCTCGAACGAACGAAATTCGCTCGTTATATTTTTCCATGGCGAACGTAGAAATTATTCGGAAAAAAGGAAAAAAAGGCCGGTTACCTCGAAATAATAGACGTAGCCATTAGCGTGATCCGTACAAAGAGCTAAAGCGTTTCATATCGTCCGTTTGTTTTTTCTTTTTTTTCTTTTTTTTGTCTTTTTTCAAACGCAATGTGGAATACGACGCGTAATTCGCTATTGGATTCCCCGTGAAATATATTATAGTAATATAAAGCTACCCGTGCGTTAACCTTCGGTTACGACATGAAAGCGTCGCTGCCGGTATTTAAATGCTCTCCGAAAGAGACGAATTTATGAAAGTTTCATAATCGCGACACAACCGCGATTAAAGAGCTAGGCGACCCTTCGAACCACCCCGCAAAATAGGATAAAAGTTAATAATTTTCTTTTTTCTCTTTACTTTACTTCTTATCTCGAGAGTTACTCGAAGGAGAAAAGATCGAGAAATTTAAGTATGGATATTTCTTCGCTCTCTCGGCAGTTACTTCGCAAATACGTAATCGTCGAGGTTAATTAAATATAAAACGTAAAGCGTTCGCACTCTTACTCTCGCGACGTTAATATCGTTTGCATTATTTCTAATGAACGATCACATTTATTTTCCTTTTGTTTTATTATTATTATTATTATTTTAATAAGCAAATTTTGTCAACGTCCGCACCCGTTGTACAAGGCGAACGGCGATAGGATCGATAACGTGTAGTCGATATAAGGAGTGCGTCATTCGATACTACTACATACAATTACATCCACGCGTTCGAGGGATTTCAACGCGGGGTACTAGTCCATGCGCGATCTCAAATTAAGATTGCATCTTACGCCGATAGAAAAATGACGATATTTCTTTCGTTATCGTTCGATTCGTATATCCGTATTTATGTACTGACGTACATGTGTATATAAAAATACGAATGCACGTGCGGCCGACAGCACGAAACGAAATAAAAGTAGCCGTCTCGTTTCGAACGTTAACCCGATAATTTTCCATTTCCATTGGAAATTCATGCTTCAAGAGCCTCGTTAAAGAGTCACGATCGCGTACGATCGATTTACTTTTCATAAAGTTTTTATTACAAACGATTCAATTTGGACGAATTTAAAAGATTTTTTTTTTTTTTCTTTTTTTTTTTTTACCGTGAAAGGATCGTATTATATTAAAATAGATCGCGTTGAAGATAATAAAACGGATAAAAGAAGGAAGCGAAAGGTAAAAGAAAGGTGAAGATAATGGTGGCGAAACGAAAGGAAGTAATACGATTCGAAAATAGCATCGAAGACTCGAAGATCGAGAGAAAGGAACCTGAAGGAATGTCCTCCTGGACCATTTCGGTCTTGAATACATGTATGTATGCGTGCAAAAATTTGCTTGGCGTTGTTCGTTCTAAATCAGAAAAAGGCATTCTCTTCGGAGAATGTAAATGCGCCTATGTTTCCCTTGTAACAACAGAACAAAGAGAAGGAACGTCACGAAAGATATGAATTCCATCGAAAGGGAGCGACCTTCCAACATCATTTTCCAACTCGGTACGCGGATTCTTCTCGCTCTCGAATAAACTACCGCGAGAGAAGAATATATTTCTTTCTTCCGTAGATTTTCTAAAGATTCGACAAATCTCATACTTCCTTTCCTTCGAATATCTTTATCGAGGGTGTTTTTGACGCGTTCGACCCCGACAGTCATCGCTAAAAATGTCATCGAATAAAAATAAAAGTAGCGAGTGATAACGTAAAAGTGATGGACGATTACGCTATGGAAGAGTTCATGATATTAAACGCACCACCGACAAAAATATAATCTCGTATAAGTCCGAATGATTACTCGTTATACGCGATAACGAATATATTCGTTATACGTGAATACGTGATGGATACGTGAGGATCGAGGTGCCGCCGATCGGTCGATCCAGTATTAATCGCCGTTAACGAAAGGCAAATAATCGATCGAATATTTCACAAGTCTATCCCCCTGCTGTCTCTCGCGAGAATCGAAAGGTTATCCGCCGGTAAAAGATTCGTTATTATTGCCAAGGGAAAAATGAAATTTTCTAAAGTACTCTTCACGTTGACGATAAGGACGCCATAGAATTGACAAACGAGCCCTCGTGCTATCGGTGACGTAGAAACGTCTAATAGGAACATCATCAGCCTGTTAGAGGAGATAAGGGCAAAGGCGTAACGCCGTGATCGTTCATCGAGGATTTCCCCGAGAACGGATACGACGGGCATCGTCCTAGAGGAACGAAGTATATGTTCGAATAAGAAGGGATATAAAGAAAAGGATAAGTGAAAATGGAAATCGAAAGAGGAGCGATGACGATAAGATCGTCCCACGAGAGTTATCTTAATCCGTAGGAAATGAAACCGGGTAGTTAATGTGCTTTCTTCGGCAAATTCATTTCCACCAAAAGGGTGGAAAAGGTACTCCGACAAAGTTTCGAAACTTAAATATCTCGAACGGAAAAACGAAGAAAGGTATGTTAGGAGGTTATTAGATTACCCGGACAATTAGCAGATACGATATAAAGCACTGAGAAATCGATGAAACATTTTAGGAATTTAATACAATCGAGGAAAGTACAATCTTTTCTTACGCGAAGCTAAATCCCTCTTTGGGCGAACGATCGAGCATCGCTACGTTGTTAGAGATGCGGGAGAGTGAAAAGATCGAATCATTCGGAAATATAATCGAATAATCGGTAACTCACCATCAGGAATTTGACCTTGTTAACCAAAGGGGATGTCGTAAGGAACTTTTTCACGGCCGTGAACATTTTGCTCTCCAAAATGGCAGCGCTTTCGGCGTCTTGTCCGTGGGAACATCCGGCTCCGACGTCGGGCAACAACGGACAACGTCCCCCGATTCTGGGCAACAAACCTCCGCAACCTACGAGGAAACTCCCCCTTCTTTCTCCTTGTCTTTGCCTCGAGCGAATGCTTATGGCAATATATTCTCCGACAAATTGCGCACGTGCTGGCGCTTTTTCTATCAAAGTACCAACCTCGAGATTCGAAAGATCGGACGAGGGGATTTTCTACCTTTTTCTACGTTGATTTACGTCGATATCACCGGTACCCTTATCGTTGCAGTTTCGCCCGATCAAAAGGACGAACGATGAGAAACTCTTCGTAAGATCACCCTACTGAAATTCGTGCGAGAAATCCGACCGATATAAATCGAATGATCTTGACTAACGATCGATCTCGATCCGATTCTTTATTCCTATGGAAATCTTTCTTTTCTCTCTCGATCGAAGAAAAGAGAACGACGTGAAATCGGAAGAAGCCTTGACCCTCGGAGGATCCTCAAGGTCCCGACTGTATCGCGTTCTCGAGGTAGACTGAAGTCTGGAGCGGCTCGACGGACGCTGCCGGTTGCTCCAGAGGCCGAAGAACGCGCGCGCGAGAGAAACGCGCGGGGCGTTCGGGCGGGTGAGAGCGTGGGAGGGAGAGAGAGAGAGAGAGAGAGAGAGAGAGAGAAAGGGCTCGAAAGGGTAGCAGAGAGAGACAGAGACAGAGAGAGAGAGAGAGAGAGGGAAAATAGAGTGGGAGAAAACGCGAGTCTATCGAAAGAGACAACGAACGGGAATGGGAAAAGAAAGTTGGCAGAAGTCGAACCGAGTGGAATTTCTACCAGTACCACTAGTTGCTGGTTAGCCTTGCACCCTTCCACGAACAATACCCGAGACCTAGCCATTGATTAACTTCAAATACGCTCGTTAGTGACTCGCAGAATTCTGGGATCCGATGTTAACGAGGGATCGTTTATACGAACGAACAAGAATTACAAGTGCACCCGCTTTTTGCGTAAACGCGTCAGTCAACGTAACCTTTTTAATAGCACCTATTTAGTATTCAGAACGGAGAAGAAACGTATCGAGTAAGGTAAAACTCTCGATGGAAAGAGAGAGAGAGAGAGAGAGAGAGAGAGAGAGAGACGAACGTACTGAAAATAACATTGGCAAGAATACAAATATCGTCGATTAACCAACACTTATCCGCTTATCGGCAAATATCTTACTTCATCTTATCGGAGAAAGTATTGTAATCTACGATCTTTGCAAAAAAAAGCACTCCGTCGTTCTGATTAAATTTATAAAGCGTCAGCTCACTAGCGGAATTTAAAATTCGTAATTAAGCCTCGTCGATTTAACGAAGCATCGCAAATATTTTATCTCACGGTCCTTGTCTTTTTTTTTATTATAGTGAAAACTTTGAAAATATTCCAACGATGCAGAGTTACCGCGTTCGTTCGTATTTTTTGTCGGTTTTGATAATATAACAAATTGATATATAACAAATTACAAAGGTATCACGTACGCGAACATTATTCGTTTTCGATAAAAAAATTCTTTCACTTCAGAGGGATCATGCGTACGAAATACAAATGAACTCAGATTACGATCGTTCGTTCTTCGAGCGTAAATTTCACTAGTTTACTACGAATCCCAGACGGTTTTTAACAAATTTATTAATAGACCTTAAACGGATAACTTTTAATTATGTTCCGGCTCATCGACGACTTTTACGACTCATTATCATCTATAAATTCCTTGTATCGTTAACTCTAAAATCCTGCGATACGACGGAAATTGTGATATTTAATCAAATAACGCACACGCGTTACTTGATGTGTATGTGTGTGTTGTGTGTGTTGGGGAAAATTAGTTTTTTAAGGTATATACTACATTAAATCACAACAAGTAGGCATTTTTGTAAACTCGCTCGGTAAAAGCGAAAGACGTAGGTTATCGTAGAAGCATCTGCCATCTTTCGTTAAACAACCGCACTTTTTCGAGAGATTACTCGCGTTGGTAAATTAGTTTATCGTTGATGGTAAAGAAGACTGTTCGCTCTGTGTCGGTATTGCAGAGCGAAATAAAAAGGTCTTATCGACGGTTGGGAAAGAAAATTTGGATAAAAATAATTGATTTTTTAATATACAATTATATAATTTTAAAATATTTTCAGATACATTACAGATATCTCTCTGCGTCGTTACACGGATACCCTGCTCATAGGATATTTTAATAATTTTATAATTTCTTTCTGCGTAGCATATCGTTGGAGAAAATCCATTCTCCATTTCGTTCGAGTTATATATTCTTCTATTATCTCTACATGTAACACGACCATATCACAGATAGAGGTATTCTTACAGTGCACGTGATCGTTGCTCTTTAATAGTAATTGGTACAATTAGAAATCAGTACTCACGATTTGTACTCGTCCCTGCGCATAAGGCATCTCAATAATATTAGCCATATATATATATAGATATACATATACATATATATATATATATGTATGTATGTATATATGTATATATGTATATATGTATATATGTATATAGTTTATATATGTATATATGTATATATATAGCTTCATTACGCACAACCTTCTCGTTGATCCAAAAGATTGAGGTACAAGATCGACGATACTCGTTCCACGAAATTGCATATAATTAAAATCTTTGTCGGATCTCGGTCGTCGGTCCAATCGTTCGTCGCGATCGAACGAATAATCTCAATGGTCGATTATTTATCGTCGGGTGGACGCAGGGCCGAAGCCAATACTTGCTGCATTTGTATTCTAACGTCCAACTTTTTCTCCTCGGGTATTTGCCTGATGGTCGGTAATAAAGACAAGAGAAACATTTTGTCGTAATCTTCCTCGTCGATCGCTACCCGTTGACCGCTGTGGGACGATAGGATATCGTGAATCTCGTTATCGAAGGACGTCAAAGACGTTTCGCACAATTGCTTCGGATAACGTGGACACATTTTGAAGGAAGCACCGGTTTGCACGTATTCTCTGCCGGTCGTAAGAGACGGAACAGCGTGGGCCAGTGGAACGTCGGACTCCTCTATAACCGGATTGTCGCCTTCGCCTTCGCTTTCCTCGGATTTGCATTGATTTCCTGCCGTATTCGTGATCCTACGAAATACACGAAGAATCTCGGTTTTAGGCTGGCGGGGGAAAGAAATAAGAAACGATACAACTCTCTCTCTCTCTCTCTCTCTCTCTCTCTCTCTCTCTCTCTCTCTCTCTGGTTCGAATCGAAAGAGATAAAAAAATATCAAGTACGGACCGTCGTATATGAAAGAAATAATAAGTCGGTACCGTAGTTTGTTCTCAACGGTGGGCATGAGAAAAAGCAGTTGATCGTAGTACATGTACTTTTTCCGCTTCCGGCGTACCGAATCCGGTTTGAGGGATTTCTGTAGCTGCAGTTTGAACTCTTTCATGAAATAATCTCGTATATTTCTCCACTTCCCTCGCAAGCTCTTTTCTAAAAAAAGAAAATATCGGATGGAAAGAAAAGGAGAAGGGAGGAAACGAGCGAACCGCATCGTTCGAACGTGAAAATAGATTCTAACGAAAGTTCGCGCGACGACGCGATTCGAATTTTCAAAAGAAACGGACTCGGTGCGAATACGATATGATCCGTGAAATGATAGAAAAGGTAAGTCAATCGGAGAGACGAAACGATCCGATACAACGAGGAGAATCCGGATGGATCGATCGATCGATCGATCGATCGTTCGTTCGTTCGTTCGTACGTTCGCACGGCGACAACGTGCACGGATATATACCTTCCATGTTTCTCTCCTCGTCCGACAAACGCGTCCAGTTAGGTACCATCACCTGACAAACCTCTTCCCACGCGCTCATCTTGGCGTTACGGTCGTTGTACTCGCTACGATTCACGTCGTAGATCGCCGGCCTTTTCTCGATCTCCTCGATAAATCTTTCCGTGTCGAACATGTCGTATATTTTCAAATATATCTCGTGTGCTCTGCGTATCTCCCTCTCTCTCTCTCTCTCTCTCTCTCTCTCCCCTCCCTCCAACCCTCTTTCTCTCTTCTCCGTCACTCTATCCCCTCTATCCCCTTTTCGTCGATTCTCTCAACGATCATCGATTCAAAAGCTAGATTCTCTAGATAATCCTCTTATATCGAAACGCGAGCGAAATACGGGTAGAGGACGAAAAAATGGAAAGTTCGGTCTATCGAAGTAAAACGCGACGATCGATCGGGGACGAGCCGATGCGGTCTCTGCCGGTAGCTCGATAAAAATTCGACGATGAATGATTCGATGAATAACGAAAAAAAAAAATTGAAAGAATCGTACGGAAGGCTTGCCGCAAATGGCCGTGTGTTGCTACGTTGACGGCAGCTTACGCGTCACTGCGGAGAAACCGTTGCACGGCGTATTTCGTTTGGCATCATGGCGGCCAGGCGGGTGTGCGGTTGCGGTTGCGGAGCGGAATCTATGCCGCCGCCGCCGCCGCCGCCGCCGCCGCCGTCGCCATCGCCGCTGCTACATCGCGGCGTTGCCAAATCTCTACTGACCTATACCCGCGATTGAAGAACGACGGAGGAGAGACGCGCGTCCACGCGCGTGTATTTTATTCTTTCGCATTGAACCTTTCCTCTTCGAATTTTACTCGTACTCATTTTTTATGTACGCGTCTTCGTACGTACATAAAGACGAATACATATTTATACGTACGTTTCGTTAACGTTAGCGCCCGATATATCTCGCGTTCGTCTTTGGTCGGTTCATACGTTCTCGTAGGGATATATACGAGCGAGTATCGCGTAGATATATCGTACGTCGGCGATCGCGGAATTCGCACCGATCGAGTTACTTTCGCGAGCAGCGTACATACGTATATACATGCATACATACATATATATATATATATATATACGTGATAACATCCGGTGATCGCTACGCGCTCTCGACTCGTCTTCTTGGCATTTCGTGGACGAAAATACGTGCCGCTGCCACGTCGGCCCCCTTTTAAACCGCATCGTCGTTTGTTATCGACCGTTACGTCCCTTCTAGTCGTTGTCACGGAATCGACGCGGAACGTCGATCGACCGATAATAAAGACCACGCGTCGTCCGCACCGATCAAAAATTGTCTACGTTTTCGATCTCTTTCGACTCCAACTTTGACCGTAAACGCCTTTCGCATCTTCGATACGAACGATCTATACGCGCCGCGCGTATGCATCTCTCTCTATATATATATATATATATATATGTATGTATGTATGTATGTACGATATATTCATATCAGAGCATCGTCGAGGCCCGAGCTACCTTGAGATGCGTATCAGCGAGAAAAGATCTCGTTAATGACTTTATGCGATCTAATCGTCGATTACTCGCTCGGCCTCGCGTGCCGAAAGCGTTCGAGCGTTTTTCTGCACGAAATCGAGACACGCGAATTTCGTCGAGACAATTCGATGGAATCGTTCGACGTAACCGTAGAGAAAAAATTGTTCGAAACCGTTGGATGCATTTTGGCAAACGCATCGTTCGAAAAAACTCCGGCAATATTCGTCGTGTAATTGAATTATTTAAGCTACGCAGGGATTCGCCGATAAACCACGCGCCAGATTTCAACGGCCAATGGGAGTGGAGCTTTCGTATGGCGCGAGCGACTCCTCGCACGTATGGGAATATACGTTTCAGAACGATACGTACTCGCGTAGGTGGGGAAGAACGGATAGTAATGATAATGGAAGAAACGCGCGTGCAGAGTTCCTTGTTACCGCATCTCCGTTTCAACGAGCCATTAAAACGATCTAACGCGATCGCTCGTACGAGCAGGATTATTATTCGAGCGGTATATATCATGCGTCGAAGAAGAAGGTCGACCGATTCGTTCTTCCCTCCCTCGCCCCCTCGAATAAAATTCAAATTTTACAATTTATTAAAACATTCGCCATTTTGAAATGGCTAAGCGACCAACCAACTATACGCAAGTATATTTTTCTTCCGAGATAAACGCAAAGTATCTTCCTTGCTGTGCACGGTAATCGAAAACCCATTTGGATATCTCGTATCGCGTTCCGTATTATCCAACGCGCAAAGTGTAACTTTTGTACCTTATCTCGCTTTAACGCGTTGTAATCGTAATCGTAAAACGAAGAATGTAGCCACTGGAAGTCGAAATTGCACGTTCTCGCGAGTCTACGAAAGATGACGGTAAAAAAGAAAAAAAAAACAAGCAAACAAAAGAGAAAGAAAAAAAGAAGAAGGAGGATATGGAAAGAAAGAATACGTAGAAATAAAAAGAAATGACGAGTGTGTGGGGCAACGGGGTGGCGAAAAGAGCGAGAAAAAAAAGTTGGGTGGCACAGCTGCGGTTATAACAAAGAGTAGGGGATACGCCCAAATACTGGGAGGATCGGCGAGGTAGGGTGAGAGCGAGAGCGAGAGAGGGAGAGAGAGAGAGAGAGAGAGAAAGAAAGAGATGCAGAGAGTATTTGCTCGCGTGGGGAGTTCGCGAGCGCGAGGGCGGGGTGCAGAGGGAGGGAGGGAGGGAAGGGGAGAGAGAGAGAGAGAGGAAGAGGGAGCAAGCTCGCGACAGGATACGAACGATGAGAGAGAAAGAGGGCGAAGGGTATGGAGGGAGTAGGGTAGGTTAAGAGGGGAGAGAGAAATAGAGACGGACACAGGATACGTCGTTAGAGTCAGAGAAGACGGGTTATCCTCCGGGCAAGCGAGCTCGTATCTCTGGCCTTCGGTCCGATCCACCATCGGGGTACTCCCATCTATTCGTCTAACGCGTCTACGAGAGAGAAGAAAGAGAGAGTACGTCTCTCGTGTTCTCCTGCGGTGTAACACGACCGAGGTCCTTTCTCGTTTGTTCGCGCGCGCGGTTAAGCTCCAAGAGTCGTATCGATCGTCCATCATGCCTGCCGAGGATTTCCTTGGAAAGAAATACAAGCTCTCCAACAGCGAGAACTTTGACGATTTCATGAAGGCTCTGGGTACGTAAAAGATTCTTTCGCGGCGGCCGATCGTGCGCCACGAAAATCACGATTACGGTTTCGCATGAAAGCTAGATTGCTCTCTTCTCTTCTCTTCTCTTCTCTTCTCTTCTCTTCTCTTCTCTTCTCTTCTCTTCTCTTCTCTCTTAGAAGCTCGACCTCTACGTGTCGGGTCGATATAACGTTAACGTTGCAAAAGTTTAACGGAATTTAGGTTACGTACGAGAAAGTCTTTGATCGTCCGATCGCACGTAATCGAAATTTTTACATATTTACGCGTATTTATACGCGCGTATAAAAATAATCTAATATTCGCATAAATTATTCTATCGTCCGTCGCGAGTGCAATTTATCTTATCGCATATATTTGTCTTACCGAATAAAAAATATCGCTTTGTAAATAAAAAATATTTATGCAGGGAAAATATTTTGTGTCAAGACGATCGATACTCTTTCTGTAAATGACGTAAGTTTAAACGCGAGATACCGTCGCTTCGATGAAAGATCCAAGATATTGTAATTAATATTTGCGGAGAGCTTTGCTTCGTAGCGAGATCATTCGATGCTGCTCAAATTTAACGCATTGTATATTTATATAACGTCGTCGTAAAGATAAGTCGTTTCAACGATTGACTCGCTTATATATTTTTACGTGAATCATTGCGCACGGATAATATCTACGTGCTGTAGTACACGAGGCAGAGAGAGGAGCCTTTCGTATCCGAATCGATACGAAGATACAAAAGTCTTCTAATAATGGAACAATAGATTTTCTATCGTTAAACTTCATTTGTTTCCGTTCGATTGCCATTGTTATATCGTACGCTATGCGCTAGATATTGTTATGATTAAAATTCGTCCGGTCGAACGCAAGAGAAGTATACGCGTACGCTATACAAATATGTATTTACGATGGAAGAAGGACATTTGTTGCCAAGTGCGATACGGAAGGCTCTACTCTCTCTCTCTCTCTCTCTCTCTCTCTTTCTCTACGAGTATAATATATCGTACGTGTGCGCGTATATGCGTACGATCTAAACGTTGCTACTTAAAATATTCATTCTAATCGACGGACTAATTTAATCGACAAGCTGTTATATTTTCATCAAGTACCATCTTTCGTCGCTAATAATCGAATACTCGTGCGGAAGTAAGATAGGTAGGTAGAGGACAATAAAGAAAATCGAATTAGCACGCTTCGTAAAAGAATTCGAATCAATGCGGGTGCATTCGTTGGGAACGTTGATCGAGAGAGAGAGAGAGAGAGAACACACACGTTCGACTAAGCATTCGAAAGACGAATAAGATAATCAATTTTAATACGTTAAACTATGCTCTCGTCTTTCGTACAACGACCTGACCTCACGTTTAATTCCCACCATCTCGTCCACGCTGGACGCTGCATAGTCTGATTGTGCTTCAATTTAGTACTTGAATTAATTTATCAAGGAAGATTAATAAATCGCAATTGCTGGTCGAATCGTTGCTGGTAACTTGTTCTCCATGTGCGCGTATAGGTATATCTACACTGCCGAGAAACGGCAATAGCGTCTAGTAGGGAATATACACCCCTTTCGTCTTATCTCAAACTTGTTTTTTAATCGAACGAACAAAAAAGAACTTTATTTTCATCCGACGATTATTTGGATGATAGTTTCGTATTAAGAAGGCGTTGAGATACATTCTATACGCGCGTAGGACATTAACGACACGGATCTTTGATCTTTAATGGCGAACGCGATTCGAGGTATAAAGGAAAAAAACAAAGAACAAAAAAGAAAATGTATCTTTACGAATCGAGCGCGTTAAACCTAATGACACGAGGACAACTTCGATCGTGACACGTCTTGGTTTGCTATTTCTATCTCGCTCTATTTGGCGCAACTTATTGTCAGATGCGCATAGCGGTACAAAGTGCAAAGTCAGGGTCTACAACCGAGCGAGACTTTGAACTTGCGTTAAAAGTCATCGGATTTTACGTTCGAAGGCATATCGCAATCACCTTCGCGCGTGTCCATAGAATAAAATATGACGTATGCGCGCGCGCGCACGCGCGCACGCCTAACGAATCGTTCCAAGAAAGAACGAGCTACGAATAAAACGAACGTACATCGGTAAGAATCGGTACGTTAACTTGCCAAGCTCCTCGATATATATTGAGCTTAAATGACGTTTAATAAGTCCTCGACGAGAAGTCACTGCCCTTCTTCTCGTTTTACTCGACGAACGCTCTCCCTCCCTCGCATAGGCTTTCACTGAGAAAAAAATCGATGCACTTCGGCCTCGTGAAACGGTATCAGCTTTCTCGTAATAGCTCTTTCAGTTTTATCGTTGTAATCGGTTATGATTTCTGGCCACGTAACGGCGATGTAACGTCGCGATAATCGAACTTCGTTATCGTTCGTTAACTTTCATAGATTTGGACAAAATGAATCGAAACGTATGTAATTTTATATCTTAATGGGAATGAATAACCGCATCCGGGTTACTCGATTTACATTACAATTCTTCCGCCTTTAACGATTCGACAAACATTTGACGTTCTCTCGTTGACCGTTCCCACTGCGATCGGTCAAATTACAAAGTTTTATCTCGATTGAAAACTATTACCCATCTACGGCGAAGAACTATCGCGTCATCGCGCGATAGCGTTACGCTCTGGCGAAATGAAATTAATATTTAAACGGGTTTTATACGGACTCCGTCCGATCTAGCGAGAGATTCGATACGAAATCTTTCGATGAAACTTTGAGAACGAACATTTCCTATGATATCGTATGTAAGAACCCCATCTGAATATGAAATTGCAGGTGTGAGCCTGGTAACGAGGAAAATGGGTGCCAGTGTGAATCCGGTCGTTGAACTCACGGAAAACGACGGCACGTATATTTTGAAAACTAACAGCCCTTTCAAAAGCTCCGAGATTAAGTTCAAACTCGGCGAGGAATTTGACGAAGAGACGCCCGATGGTAGAAAGGTGAAGAGCGTTTGCACCATGGAAGGCAACAAGCTGTTGCACGTACAGAAAGGTGAAAAGGAAACAACGATCGAGAGAGAATTCACGCCGACGGAAATGAAAGCGGTAAATATCTCGTTTCCCATTGAAAACGGATTATTTTCTCGTCGAGTAAGGTAAAAGACCGTATGTAACGTTGGGGCATAATTATCGATATAAATTATTTGGAAAATGTGAATTATTAATAATTAAGGAATCATACGTCACTTCAAATTGCATCGTAATTGGATAATTACAATTTCAAGTACTTGATGCTATATATACGTTATTTAATGACGAATTACGTGACTCGCACGCGTACCGGGTACAACCGCGTAAAACTGACCCAAGAGACGCGAAATCTATCTCTTTTCCTTGAAAGGCTATACGAGTTATAACTCGCGTACCATTATTGAAATTGCCTAAATCTTTCTATTTCTTTTTCCCATTTTTTTTGTTTTCTTTTTGTTACAGGTGATGAAGGTCGACGATATAGTCTGTACAAGAGTGTACACCATTCAGAACTAATATTCTTTCGGACGTCAAAGAAAACTTGGCTGTCCTCTTCTTCTATTCATACAGTAAACATACCCAAGAATTTTACTCGTAAAAAAAGCTTCGAATATATAGGAGATGTCAACTCCTATTTATCGTTAAGTGATGAGAAATACGTTCCAAAAGTTCGCTTAGTATTATGTACGAAATACAAATGTTACACACGTCATATGGTTTAACGTTGATACGTCGTTAAAATTGCATGCGAAACTGTTTAAAGCTTATACGATATCGAGAATAAGTATAATTCGTACAAAAACAAATATCGATATCGTTACCGGTTCTTCGATGTCTTTGGCACAAGTCTCTCAAATACTTGTTTCGTCACGTATTATACGTTTATAAGTCGCAGAGTTTTTTTTCTACCAATAAAAAATATTACTCCAAAAACTTCCTCATCCTTACTTGCGTTTTATTAAAAATACGAAATTACGACAATTCTTTCCTATTTCATATCTATTACCGGAGAAATCTGAAAAGATTAAATTATATATATATAATATATATATATATCGAAGGAACGAGTTACATATATTATATCGACCTATTAATAACTCTTCTTACATAATATTCGATATAACACGTATGGCTTTCCTCGGTTTTCATCATATATTGAAAACATAGTAATCCGCAATTGTCGGTTCTCAGGGACACTTTAGTGGCGTAGGATAATGCTTTCATAGCTGGCTTGATATGCGCTAATCTATAACTGGTCGTGGCTACGGTAGTACATTGAAAATTGTCCACGAGTTCACCGTCGTGAGGTAGTTCGATATGACATATGCCGCCTAATCCGTTGGTACTTATTCTAAAGAACGGTGCTTCGGGAGACAATAACAGCTAAGATTGCAAAAAATAAATATTGTTTCTTCTTACATTAAAATGAATCATCTCGTATAGTTGCGCAAGAGTTACCTCTATCACTTCGCTGGTCGGATCGAGCTCGTATAAAATATCCTTTAATAATTCCGTTTGCAACACAACCTTATTTATAACGTTTTCTGGTTCTAGATGAAAATCCAGTAATTCATCTGGATGCTGAGTTTTCAACGAACAATCGGTTATAATGCCATTTTCCTCTAGAAGTATGCTCAATGGATTACCGATACCCTGGATAAATAAAAATTCGTATAATTGTCGCTACCGGAGAAGAATAATAAGTCGTTCATATTTATGAAGAAAACATTGCGTACTTTGTAAAACAGTTCTAAGGCGACGCTACTTCCTGTCATATTTATATTACTCCAAAACATGCAAAGACATTCGACGAGAATGTTTAAATTTATTTTGAACATTACATCCTCCTTTAAATTAAATTCTACAAACATAACTCCTGGAATATAAGCACTCGCTTGCATACACTTGGCATCCTCCACCGTTAGTTTTAATCCATTTTCTGTAGCAAAACAAGTGGCGGTCTAAAAGAATACAATGGAATTATTGACAAGCGACGCGCCGTATCCTACAAACAAGATAAAAACCTTATACCTCTTTGAAATTTAATGCTTTCAATAAATTGACTATCGTTTTAAGACTACCCAATTTTGCGATTAATTTGTAGTCGTCGATATTAGGCGTCAGCATGATCGTTAAAAGATTGATACGATAAAAAACTTTGAAATTGTTTCGACGTAATTTGCTGATAAGATAATTTCTCTTTATCGACCGTGGCTAACCAACCGGCTAAAACGTGCTTACAGGTAAATATCGCTCTATTATTTAATACCTGACTCCTAAAATACGGATAAGGAATAGAGATAATTGCGGTTACGTTATTTGACGATAAAAACAAGTACTTTACCTGAACGAAAGACAAGTACAAAAATTTATCTCGGGAAAAAGCGTGTATATGGATCCTGAAAAACCTTTCACTTGCAACAACCAACGAGCATTATTCCTGTCGTAACAGTTTCCCTTAACGACCGCCGGAGATGGAGAGATATACGTTATACGTCCTTCCTCGTGTAATTCTAATGCCTTTTCAAACACTTCACCGAAAACATTATACAGACTTAATAGTATTTTATCTGAAACTACATATCACGCAAACGAAGTCATATTTATTGTAATTAACCGTTATAAAAATACATTTTCCATTTGCAACATTTATTCGATTTAATTCATCATTTTTATAGACACTTGCATTTGCCAATCCTTTCAAAGTCTTCGACCGATTCCTTCAATAGACGATCGACGATTTCCTCGTATTTTACACTGTACGGGTTAGGTGGAAAGTCCTTTATCGATTCGTTATCGGAATCCATCAAATAATTTTCTTATACAAATTATTTACTATCAAACGATACTTTTTATAACCGAACATTAATTATTTTATACTCTAGATTTTGCTAAACTCTCGATAGTTTACGGTACATCCGAAATGATACATTTAACCTATAAACCGCATACGACCAATCGTCTTGCTCGACATGCGTTTATGATACTACCTTCTACGGAACCAATGACGGAACGAGGTGTCCCTTCTGATCGAATTACTTTTCACCTTTAATTAAGCCCGAATAATTAAGGAGAAACAGGTTTTTTTTTTTTTTTTTTTTTTTTTTTTTTTAATACTGAAATACACAATAAAATTATATACCGTGTCATCCGTAAAAAAAGACTTAATATTACAAATACTGCAATTCAACGTATAATGTTTTACATGATATAAAAAATGGTACGAAATATTAGATGCTTTTTAAGACATATCAGGCATTATAAAGATTACTTGAGACTAATATCATTCAACTATATCTGTATTCTACGTCGTTAAACCAAGCACACATTTTATCGTAATATTCTGTTTCGCTAATGAATTTTATTTTAACGCCATGTAATAGCGGTCGACTACACCAAAAAATTTCTTCAGGACCTTTATTCTTAAAGTCGTTGTAAATAGTTTTGTTATAATTATTCAATGATAAGAATCCTCCCACGTGCACATACATACCAGGTTTTAATTTTTCAATGTTTTCAACATTCGCTGTACTTCTTTGATTGTTATTTGAATTCTAAAAAATATTTTAAGATTGTTATATATATATATATATATATATATTCATTTCACAGTTATACCGAAATATCTAAACTGTTAGACCTTAATAAAATTTTTATTCTGGATATTCGTTTACCTGAGCTTTGACGTGTTTCATCTTGTTTTCCTCTAAACGTTTCTCATTAAACATAACGCTTAATATTCCTGTACCATCGTCGACTACAAAATAATCTCATTATAGATTTCTATCTATAATTTTAATATACTTTTAATCTACTTTACCCAACACTTCTATTTTATAACAATACAAGTTTGTAAGATACTCATAATTAAACTTTTAATCGTGTAGGAATATAATTGAAATAAACAACAAAAAAAAATTAATATTTAACAGATATAATTTGTATTGTTTCAAAATTAAAAGATTCTAATACCTTGTAATTCGTAATAATTTCCGAAATTAGAAATTTCTAGAATAATACCAATTATATTTATAAATCCTATTTCAATACATGGCATATTTAAAGGAAAAAATCTAATGTTTGATCCTTTCATAAACGGTATTAATCGTCCTATCTCTATGATAAGCAAATTTGGTTCGACTTGTGTTACTGAAATAACATGCTCGTTATTGATTAAGAAATAGAAATAACTATTTGTCCTGTAATAATTACAATTTTTTAAATAAATTTGCTTACCACGGTTGTATCCCCGAAGACCTGTCCATTCCTTTTCTTTCAAATTTTCATCTTTACTTGTCGAGGTCATCGTTTTATATTTCATATCTTCTTGCATTATAGTTATTTATTTATCTTATTTTTTTATGTTCTTTTAGTTTTATTGTACAATCAAACATATATGAATTACTTTAATAATTCAATGAAACGCATAGTGAGATTAAGCAGAACAGAATTCTATAACCCTATTAAATCATATTTTCAGACAAAATATAATATATTATCACATGTCGTATCAATATTATCGATATAAAAATGGCAAGTTATCAGTATAATTTAATAAACGGGCAATCGATAAAGATTAAATCTGATTAGTCGTTAAATAATAATGTTGATCGAACGATACTCACCGCCAACTTTTTTTCACAAATTTACGCGATTACATATCACTTTCCTCCGAGAACTCTTATGTATTACCAAGAAACGCTTTAGTCTCGCTTTCTCATCGGTAGGGGGCACTAACATCGATACTCTATGTTTTTTTGTTCCCTATATATATAGGAAATATTTCTATACGCTGAAGATTTAAATTACATTTTTTACTTTCCATTAGAATACGGATAAACTCGATATTAATATTAATATGAAATCTAAGCTCATGTTTGCATTAAAGTTAATATGGTAACTATCGGTTATCACCATTTATTGTTTCAACTAATATAGCAAATATGATTTTCTTAGATCGTATCTTCAATTAATACAAAAGGATTTTACAATTACACTTTTAACTATTTTCCCATATATATATATGTATATATATATATATATATACATATACATATACATATCACACACGTGTGAATAAAGAAGGATAAAAACATATATTTCTTATAAATTTTAATATAGAATGTCTTATTACACCAGAAAGTATTCTAGTTGGAATTATAAAGTAGTGCCCAAAAAGGAGAAAGTTCAAAGCATCATATCGTATTGTGCACTCGTGATCACATAACATTGGCTCTATGAATATGTACACTGTATAGTATATTATATCATGAATAATTTCCTTAATTTGTGTCCTGAATGGAGGTGTTATACTTTTTAAGACATACTGCAAAAATAAAAATTAGGTATTTATGAAATAGATGACAAATATGAATACTGTATGAATTTATTATAAAAAATTAATTACCTTTCTATAAGAGATGCACGCATAGTCGATGTAATAGCAGCTGGTACGCACTCGGAAAGTTTAAAAACACTTTCAATAACGGAAAGTTCCGTTGAAGTTGTATCCATACCGCAAAAAGAAACCCAATCGTTTACGACCATGCCTGCAGCTATAACGTCGCTACCTCTATTGACCGTACCTGCCTGAATAAATGAATTGTATGCAAATAAATAAATATATATATATACTTTTTTTAGTATAGAAACGAAATTTTGTCTTACAACAAGTGGTACTTGTAAAAGTGAAGACAACTCGTCTTGATCCTGAATAGAAGTTTTTGGATGTACTAAACCACCTTGATTAGATAAAACCGAGTATGATCCAACAAGTACGTTACTAGCTACCGTTTGTCTAAATACTTCAACGTTCAAAGTATCCGCTAAGATTTCTTCGGTCTCCTATAATATATATATGTACATATACATGTGTATATATATATAACATTTATATATATTTTAAAGTTTGATATCGCTATGAAAAAATTACTCTATCGAGATCAGGGTGGACCAAAGCTACATAATCGTTGCAAGCGATAACGTTTCCCAAAGCAGAGAGTCTTTCTTCGACCCTCTGTACTTTTACGCTATCTGGTAACGAATTTCGTATATGTTGTAATTCTGTATCCGTGGTCGTATTTGGAACTAATAATCCATTTTTGTTTCCTAGAAATAACTATTTGCATTATACGTTCACCGTTGCTGTTCATCGTTGCCGTTAACCGTTGGTTACTTTTGACACATCATTTTTGAAAGACATACCAACGCATAATCGTCCGATAATACGACATCCTGCTACCGACGCGTGCACTACAGGAATCGTTTCGGCCAGTTCCGCTTCGAATACACTGTAAATAATAATTTCGTAACGAAAGTTCGTTACGAAGTAACTTCCTAAGTTGTATTTTGATAAGTCGAAAGGTTATGACAGACGCACATCGGGAGGCTATACTGCGGACGACGAAAAATAATCGTCTAGGATTGATTTTTCGATCGCGAACAATTATTTGAGAAATCATATAAATTACCTATAAAAGTTTTCGGAACCACCAATTGCCACCAAACAATACGAATTCGTCAACTTTGAAAATACTCCAATTTCATTGTTGTTTTCAAATTGCACACGGACCGCCATAATTAATAAAAGATGTATTTACATCGGCGTGACAAGGGAGAACTTTTTCGAGATCTTACGTTTACTTTTGATATAATTTTAAACGTACGCTCTAACCTACAATTAACAATTCTTTTTAGCGGAAGGAGCACGAGGTAGCCACCAGTAACCACTATAAAAATAGAAGCATGTAAGCGACGACTTACAGAGTAACAGTACCTGCTGCCGTTTTTCGTTACCGCGATCGACGTTGGTTGCACCAGCGGTGACGCTACGATCGGATTGGTCGCGCCTGACGTTGTTTACGTACCCGACCAATCAGCGGCCAGCATCGAGCGATAGGAACGTCCAATCAATTTTCGTCTATTTCCCCACGGGCTTATTCGGTAAACCGACCAATAAGCGTGTCGATTTTAAATCTTGCGTAACTCGTTGCAACTTTTATTTATTTCTTTTTATTAAAGTTACATCATATTTTCTTCCGTTTGATCGACGCGACGTGTCGTAAAGTCGTGCAATAAATTCTAGGAGATGTTTGGGAACGAGTAAAATGAAGGTCTTCGACGAGCGATGGGTGTTAATAGTTTGATTTATTTCTCTCAAGTTGGGAAATCGGTTCCTTAAGTTCGTCGTATACCTGCGGTCGAAATTAAATACAAGTACTTCTTTTGCGTTAATAAGCGCAGACTTTGTGATATGGACAACGGTCTGTACATTACGTTTATTATATAGTACGAAACACATTGTTCCTCGTTCTCGCACTTGCACTCTCGTACGTACAGAAACGCGCGCACACATACACACGCGGAAAATACACACGTTCGGACGAGCGCGCGTACGCACGCACGCACACACATACGCACACAACCACCCACGTTAACGCAACTCTCATTATACGATCGATACTAAAAACACGATCTTCCTTTCTACTGATACAATATATCGATAAAAATAGTAACCGATAAAAAAAAAAAAATCATTGTTTTATCAACAATACATCGTAAGCGTTTAGAAGTAAAATTTCTATACTCCGTTCGTTCGAAGAAATCGGATCGAATCAACCAGTCCGTTTAAGAACTTTACCGACTTTTTCTCCCTTTTTCCTTCTCGCCTCCTCCTCCTCCTCCTCCTCCTCTTCCTCCCCCACGAGCCTAGTCGTAAACTCAATTACTCTCGTGAGTTAGATTCGGCCATTTCGAAACAACATTCCTCGTATCTTTTTTCCACTTGATTCGCTCCAAAACTCAGTCATTTCCTTATATAATATTGGTATATAGCCGGCAGTGAGACGTTTCCGACAGATTAATTAGCGAGAGATTAACTATGAACATTCGTAGACGGGCATTCGAATTTTTCTATGGAGGCCTTGTGCAACAATAATGTGTTAGATATATTTCTAAATGACTCAACAAAACATTCCGCAACGTGAGTAATTTGCCTTCGAATATTTCGCTTTATTACGATGACGATCAATCGAATACCCAAGCCTACGAGAAAGAGAGAGAGAGAGAGAGAGAGAGAGAGAGAGAGAGGTAAATTCGCTTCGATATTACACACTATAGATTCCTCCCTTTCCAACGCAACACGCAAACTTTTCGATCTAAACGAAAAGTTTTGTCAGTGCGACGAAATGCAGCTTTTAATTACGTACTCGAATAAGTGACTACGGCGATACCGGAGAGATGGTCGATAATTCAAGCAATTTTCCGATAAACATGAGATAAAGGGAAAATAATTGTAACCATGTCACTCGTACAACATACTTTTCTACAGCTTCATTATCGAACATACGATAATCAAACTTTCGTCGTTTTGATCTTTCCTCGATTAACGTATACGAGATATTATTTGATTTTCGCTATCCGTTTAATCTCTTTAAACGTTTGTACGAACTTACTATTAGATTTGATTTCATTGGAGGTATGTGAGAAAGCATTTCGCACTTTGAAAGACGTGACATACGCCTACATATACAAGTATAATAATAATAATAATAACGATATAAATATTAAAATTATTTCCCTCTCCCCTCTCTCTCTTCCTTTCCCTCCCTCCCTCTCTCTCTCTCTCTCTCTCTCTCTCTCTCTCTCTTAGTCTCTCTTAGTCTCTCTTAGTCTCTCGTTCTTTCTTCCTTACTGCAACACGTGAGCGCTTTCTTCACACGTCTATAAATAAAAAAAGGGGAAGAGAGAGAGAGAGAGAGAGAGAGAGAGAGAGAAAGAGAGAGGGAGAGACGCACGCATCAAGATCTTCAGTTACCCGGCTTGAACGTGGTATACTGCGGCGGCTTCTCGATCTTGCTAGGATGCTTCAACGTAGCTAAGCGATCTGGTTTGAGAAACAGCTGCTCCCCCTGCACAATGTTTATCTCAGAGAGAAGTGTGGAAAGAGATAGGTGTGGAAACGATGCAACTTAGTTAAGGACGCATGGTGCAGCATTTGTATATGTCTCTTTGTGTGCGCGTGTGCGTATATGTATGTATGTATGTATGTATGTATGTACACAGGCAGGAGAAATACTTTTCTACGGTTCGTTAAGCTCGATCCTTTCGGTGAGTAAAAACGAGCCAACGATTCGCTCGCGCGAGTTTCGCATCAGGCAAGTATATACGTATGTAGGTATATATGTAAGTTCGCGTACGTAAGATCACTATCGATCGAACGTTAGCTTTCGTTCCTTGCTTTCTACGTACGAACGTGTCGGATAGGATCGATGATATCGTATCGGGTACGATCTAAAGAATTTTTCTTCGACGAAAAATGCCAATGCACAAGCACTTAGCGCGATACGCGTGCGTGCACGCGTCTGTGGTTGCGATTATGCGTCTATCGAGGACATTTTTTAATGATAAACTTTAAAGACCGCACGCGCACGCACACGCACTTACACGAGATTAAAGCTTTCTCAATACTGCCTCGTACGCGTTACACGATGCTACTTAATAATATTCATACGATGCACTCGATGAGAACGCTCTGCGAATTCCTCACCGCTACTATATTGGTTAGCTAACGGACGATGATACCAACGATCGATCCTCTATGATATTAACTATTATTTTCATTTGCTTATTAAGAATCGTGGTAACAATGCCGATGGACTACGCTTGCTGGTGCGTCATACTCAAAAGGTTCGGGGTTGGGTGAGGTGGATGGAAAAAGTGCGTCGAATTATCTATCGACGATTCTCTGTACATACATTTCGTAGGATCGGAATATACAAAGTGCAAGTTTCCAAGGACATGCGCGTTGATCAAGAAATATATAGTTATACGTATGTAGGTACGTGTCTTTTGCGAATAATATATATATATAACATTACCGATATCGTCGTTGAATCTTGCTGTTATCTCGGCTATTTGTTTTTCTTTTATTTTTTTTTTTTTATTTTTTCTATATATTATTCTAAATGCACGGATTCGTGAAAAAGCGCAGATTAATGCCGTCAAATAAATCCAAGTAAAATAGGAACGATATTACATATGAATTATTCGAAAGAAATTTTATATATATATATTCAGACTTTCATTTATATCGGACGTTGTAACATTTACAATATTTCGAGCAACGATCAAATTATCGCTCGACACGCATTTAAACGTTTAAGTAATAAACAAGTATCCCTCGCGCTCTTAAAAAAATTGGATTCGCGTACAATCTTTAAGTTAGGATCCAAATTTTGCAGATTTTTTCAAACGTCATGCTTGTTAACGGGCGAGGGAAAGAGAGTAATAAATATTGCAGTACTCGATAATCCGCAGATGTAAAGGAAAGTTCTGCGAGTTTTCGTAGATCGATGACATAAAACGTCGGATTAGCCATTTTGACGATAACGAGCTTTTATATCGATTTTAATATCTATATATGATGTGTGAGTTTGTGTATATATATATATATTTTTTTTTTTTTATAATCATCACATATATTCTCACAACCGTATATCAACTAGTCGGTTTTTATTACGTTTTCGTTTTTTCTTTATTGTTATCATTTTATTTCCTTTTAATACTTTGATCCGCCAAATTTAAATTCAGCCAAGTCAGTCTTTCGTTCTTGAATCCCGCAGGACTCGTGGCTGCAAACGAAAACGGTACTTTCTGGATGGGCGAGGAAAGAAAGAAGCAATGGAATATAAATTAGTCGAACGAAAACATCTTCCATAATGACGTTGTTAATGCGGAGGTAAACATTTAAGCGTGCCGAACACATAAAGTACATGCGGCGTTGATCGGAAAGGAGTACAGGGCGACTAGTTGCAACTAAAAGCATGCGTCTAATGCATTTTACCAATTGTATAAAATCGTCGCAAGTCATCGATCATGAATCGCGAGAAAAAGAGAGAGAGAGGGGAGAGAGAGAGAGAGAGAGAGAGAGAGAGAGAGAGAGAAGAGATAAAAATGCACTTGGCTAGCCGCGTAAAGATGTCAGATAATTTCGTAGACATCCTTTGAGACATCGAACATCTAGTGAAAATAGAGCAGAAAAGTGCTCCTCCTTCTTGTTCAGCATCTAATTTACTCCATTCCATTTTCTTTTGATCGAAACAATGAATTCTTTCGTAGCTTGGACTAGTATAGATTCATTTTTTTCCATTAACGAGAGTGGAAATAATGAGATCTTTATCTCAAATTATGTTTTTATATAGACATTCAACATCGATTTAAAGAAAAAGCTATAGCAACGCTGGAAAAACTTTGGAACGTTGTTCCTATACCAAACGAATCACGTCGCAGGTCGATATTTATTTTCATGCATCGTAACAAATAGAAATAACACGATAAAGAAGAATCGGTGATACGATTCGACCTGTACATCCAGTTCTCGCAATATTTTTCCGCCTAGTCGTCGCGTGATTCGCTCTGTATTTTACTTAAATAACTATAAAGTGCATCTCGAATCGACTACTTTAACACGTCTCGTAGCCCAAATACGAGACTTCGCATCAACCTTTCGCCGTTATTTCGCGCGAAACTTTTAGGCCATGCCAGGGATGAATTTTATCATTTTCTAAAAAAAGCTTTTTAATACGATAAAGCTGAGAGAGCACGAGGCGAGCATGACACCTAGAAGAATGGTTATGTCATTTTGTACGAACAAGGATATAAAAGAAAAAAAAAACTGTTTCGTGACATCATACAAATACGTTTTCTCTACATCTTCGATTTATTTGTTCGACGCGAATGACCTCTCTTCGGTTTTCAAAAGGATTTTTGTGATACCTCGCACGCGTTTCTAAAAGCACGCGCGCGGAATTACTAACTTTTCTAGACATTCGCATTCCTCGATCGTTGTTCGTACATTTGAACTCTCCTCCCTTGCAAACGAGAATTTGCCCTCGAATGGATGCAAAATGTCATTTTCAATGATAAGCTTTGGTGTTTCGTCGACAACGACTAAGTTAGAGTCGCTCTGCCACCGATCGTGCTATTATTAATTTCGTTATGTCTTATATTCGTGCAACTCGCGCTGACCTGTAAGTACTGTGGTCCGTGTGGTTGCACGTGATGGCGATGCCTCTCATAATGTTGTTGAGGATGTTGCGGATCGTGCTGGTAGCACTCTTGCGGATATTGCTGCGACGGGACGGGCTTCAGAACGTGATTGGCTCGTTTCTCGGGAACAAATTGCTGACCTGTGCGTTCCATCGTATCGACGGTCAAACGCGGATCCTCTATTAGCGTGTTGGAAGCTTTGGTACTAAAAGTTCGAGGAGATTCGATCGGTTAAACGATACATTTCATATAGAAGTTTTAATAAAAGATCGAAATATCTAACTTTACCTTTTGTAAATTTTACCTTTGAGTGTGTCTACGAAGCGAAACGAGTCCCAAGCTAAGCGCTTAACTTATTACTCTTTCATTCTTGTCTGCTTCGATTTCTAATCGAGCCGCGATATTTGATTAGATATATATTAAACGCGTTCAAAACGAGTAAACGTAATCGAGTTGTATATTACGCTCTCCCGCGTGATCGAAAACGTAGAGTACGTTATATACGCGTCGTGGAGACGCGCGTGTTCCTTTGGCATTCGATAGACTTTTCATTAAAATTTCTCGCTCGCACGTTTCCGCATACGTTTGCGTACAACGCAAGGAAATGTAACGTGCTTACCAATGTACTTGCTGCAACGCCGGTGCTGTATTTCTGGCTGTGCAACATCTATCGGATCGTAGGAAACAAACGAATCCCATTATCAGTACCGAGAGCACGGTGAAACCCGCGACGGCTCCGATAACGAGTGGAATCTGAATCATAGGAAAGTCGGTGCGATTCGAAATGTTCAAGGTGCAGAGTGTTTTGCCTACGTTTGCGACTACGTGTTTCTTTTTTTTCTTTCTTTTACTTCATTTTACTTTACGACAAAGTATTGGATAGGGGCCGCATTAATCGCGAAGATAGGATTCAAAATACGTCAAAGCGAAGTGTTTCTTTCGTTCGACGAACGATCGAGGAACGTCGGTCGGTCTTTGTTCCTCGATGGTTCGCGATTTAACGACAATTTATCGTACGTAATAAAGGGTTGTGCCTCGGCAAAAGCTCGAATTAATATGTGTCACGTATTCGAGGATTAACAACGTACCGTGAATAATAATTACCTGGCCTGGTTCGTCGACCCTTAACATTAAAGCTCTGCGGTCGCTTCCACGATCGTTCTCCACGATAACGTGATATAGTCTTTGATCCTCCTTAACCGTACTGGTAAGTTCCAAAATCGCTACGTAACAGTCTTCGGACGCTAGTGGCTCCAAATCCAGAGCACGATAACGAGAGTTCGTTAAAACCTCGCCTGTGGATAAAGCGTATCGCATCAATGGGAAATCAAAATTCCACAAGATAAATCTTAGAAATAAAGTTTGCCGAGCAGTTCTGGCTAAAATAATGTACTCTCGTCGAGGAGCGATATATATATACACACACATATATACGTAGGATCGCGCGTTGAAAATTTTAACCAGCTCTGGCTCGGTCGCAGGATATTTCAGATGCGGACCGATCGTAATAATAAGCGTCGAACTTAAACGCAAGAAGCTATTAAAGAAATATTGGCAAGGAAAGAGGATTTTTAGGAAATGGATAATATATACGAAGCCTGGAAGGAGAAGAGATAGATACACGATAGGTACATGCGTAAATAAAAGAAATTAGGCAAACGAAAGAATCGAATATTCTCGGGGGTAGATCGAAGTAGGAGAAGTTGTCTAACCGGCGTAGAGTCTGGTGCTCCCCCATTCCCATGCAACGAGACGAGGCTTCGGATTGGAACAGAGTCTGATTTCTAATCTCGCCGGGCTGCCTTCCGTCGCTGCTACGACGAACTTCTCCGTGATCCCTGGCTTCACCACCTACGAGACGACGATCGACGTAAAGTGCTTTTCAAATTGCCGATATTCGAATATCGAGACGGCAAACCAGGCGGAAGTGGGTTTCACGACTCGCGTCGACCGAATCGCTCGTTAAATATTATACGTTATAGATAAGCCGTACGACGCGCAAACGCAGAGTTTGAGTTCGATCGACGATTCGACGGCGATTTACAAATTTCCTTGGCGTTCCTAAATTTACCGTCCTCTCGCGTCGACCTAGTAGTTGTTCCTCGTACCGAATTTATACGATCGCCATTGCCTACGCGCGCACGTAACATCGTTGTCCCAGGAATCTTTCACTTCCACGTTGGCATTCAGGGAGGCAACGAAAAATAGGAGAAAAAAACGAAACGTAAAATTAAAAAAAAAAAAAAAAAAAAGAAAGAGAAGGAAAACAAACGAGCGGAATTGGTTTGAATGAAATATGGGTTTATATGTATAACGGCCCCGTTGAATTTTAGCGTTGCAACGCATCGATTGGATATTAAATGAAGCGGAAATCGAAGCTTTGCCCAGGCAGCGACCCGTATAAAGTTGACTGCGTGCGAATGTCCGATGAATTAAGCGATAAAAAGTATAATCGTAACACGCCAGATATCTTTTCTCCTTTAATCCGAGCGACTCGAGTCCCGGGTATTAATCGGTAGGTGGATAATCGCAAAAAACTGTCGGTCATATCTTGCGCGAAAACTTTCGCTTCGATGCACGTCACGTCGATCGGGTACATTACACGATATAGTAATTTTCTAGCAGACCTTGGGAGTACACGGTTCGGTGAAATTAGAATCGATAGTCCCACGGTGCACCGGGGCAACGTCAACGTGTACTTCTGCTCGCGTATATATCTTACCCTGGGCGCGCCAACCACTTGCAAAGACACCGGGTCGCTTTTAACCTCCCTGACGTGTCCATTGATCTTGTTCGAGGCTAGACATATGTACTGGCCTTGTTGCTCGTAAGTCACGTTCGTGAGGATCAATCTTTGACCGGTTCCGCATTCCACTGGCATTCGATTGTCGGGAAAGATTTGGGCCCATCTAAATAGAGAGAGAGAGAGAGAGAGAGAGAGAGAGAGAAAGGGAGGGGGGTGGGCGAGAGATCAAGATAAAAAAATGTATACGTCGGTTTAAATCCATCATCGGTCGAATCGCCCCACTATTCGACCAAAAGCACGCAGTTGACGAACGGGCAAGCGAAACGAGCGATTTGAGAGGTAATTAACGTAAATCATACGCGTAGTCTCACCTGTATTCGGCCGGCGGCATCGCGTCGGCATGACATTCGAACGATGCACCGGAATAAAGCAATGCCGTAGTCAACCATTCCGGGCCGACCGAGCTGATCGTCGGTGGATCTGCGTCCAAAGCGAGATCGATCCTTTGATATCTTATTCATGACCGACGAAACAAACGGCGTTCTCTCGAGCGTATGCGCGTTGCCACGGCAAACGGTCGTACACGCCGTTTGCTTGTTCGAGACCACCGAGAACGAATCGTGCTTCTATAAAACGTATCTTCCCGTACCTAACGGACTCCGTTAGTAGTTTCGTTCAGACGTTAGATAAGGAACGACTATTAAGGCGAGGTATATATAAAATACGTGGAAAATGAACATTTTCAAAGAACCGCGAAAGAGATACGAAGTAAAAAGATGGTAGCGTAATTCAGTGGGGCTGCTTCTCGTTTATAAAGCACAATAAGCTCTCTCTCCTTTATGTACCAAAATGGCGAACATTATTTACTTTCGAAGGTTATAGCGCGAACCACTCAAGAGCTTCCCCGTGGAAGATGCCGCGTTATCGTAAAGGGAACGAACGTAAGCGACGGTACGAGTGCGCTTGATTAAGTTTCGCCATTAATAACGTCCCGGAGTTAGGACGATCGATGTCTGGTAGTTAGTCATTTTTCTTTTCTACTTTTATTTATCAAACTAGTTTCGTAGAAAAGAAGGAAAATAAATAAATAAAGAATATCGAGAAAACGTGCTCACAATTTACGGACACTTGTACCCTTACGGGGCTACTTTCACCCTCGGTGTTGGTCGCTTCGCAGATGTACTCGGCCGCGTGGTTCCTATAAACGGGCGAGAACAAAAGGGTCTCCCCGATGCTGGCGATATCGGTAGAGATGACGCTAAGGTTCTTCGTACGCCTCCAAATTATCGATGCCGGTGGATTTGCGTCGGCCAGACACCTTATCTCTAATTTATCTCGTCCTTCCTCCAGCTGACCGTTTGGCACACCCACCAATCGTGTTTCCGGTGCGTCTGCGTCAACGACGAATTTCCGTTAGTCCGAGTGTTTCGTTCGTGTACGAAAAAAAAGAGAAGCGTTATTAAAGATTTTAATTCGACGACGATGGTCTCTCGTAAAGACGTAAGAAAATTATTCGATAAAAGGAGAAGTTCCAACGACATTCCCCTTAACGAGCTCCTATACGGTGATATTAATCGATGGAAAGATGGACGACCGAATTAATCGAGATATACGAAGCATCTTCGGCGTTCCCAATCGCCGCGGTCCATTATTCGCAGCGACAATTACAATTTCCGAGCGGTCAGGCAAACGCGTTAACGAAACTCGTGACCGACTTCTGGGAAACGTCACCGTCCTGGATACGCGTTCTGACGGTTTCGCGAGAGTCTCTGTTGAAACCGGAAATGAAAGACGTCCGTTCCTACCTTCCTCCACGATCCTCATATATATATATGTGTGTAGTGTACGTACGTCGTCGAGAGGGATAGAACGATTAATCGATTCTTTAAAGGTTTGCACAAATTTTCAAAGAGGTACGACGAGAGATCGAGGAGGAGATAAAAAATAAGAGATAAAAAAATCGAATCCCAATTTTCGTTTGGATGCGCACAGCTACCACGCAGCTGTTCATTTCACGTAACAGTGACTTCGAAATACGCGCGAACGGACACCCGCTGACCCATTCACAATTTCTGCTGCATTCTCTCTCTCTCTCTCTCTTTCTCCCCCTCTATCTCCCTCTCTATTAACCTCCTTCCTCTTTTACCGTAACCATGGTTCATAAACGTATCCTCGCACATTGACTCTCGTGCGTTCGTTCGTTCGTTCGTTCGTTCGTTCGTTCGTTCGTTCGTTCGTTCGTTCGTTCGTTCGAACGTACGTATACGCGCGTGTCGCATTCGCGTACGGTTCGTAACAAAAGTTTTCTCTCCGGCGGCATAACCCATGGCCATTTTTACGGTTGAGATTGATTTTTGTTCTTTGCGACTTTCAATACGATCAATTATTACGAAAATGTGAAAAGCCGAAGGTAAAATAATCAGAATTGATTTCGTTATTTCCGACGTAAAGGTTAGTAGGGAAATTTATTTAAACGCGTTGCGTTGTTTCACAACGTTGTTTCGGTAACGAAGTATCGATCGATCGAAAAATCTTTTATTCAATCGTAGCTATACCGTGAAAAATCACGAAAACTAAAACGCCATTACCATACCGACCGATTCAGAGTTTACTCAAGAACGACTACGAAATAGGAGCGAGCGAAATCTCGCTCAAGTTTTTCGCGCCAGGTGCGTTCTCGAAAACTCCATTCACGGCATACACCGAGAGGTCCTATCAGAGCCGGTTCTAGTGCCGACCAGCACCGGAAGTAAGCCCTCGAAGCGATTCTAGAAAGACACAAGACCCCGCTGAACAATGAACGACTTGGAATCCATCTTAATCAAACGTGTAAATATCTTCCTCCTCGTAGGGACCGGACAACGTCTCCCGCGTTGTTTCTCGAAGCGATACACTATTTCTCGGTCCGTTGCATAAGAAAATCCATCGAATAAATTCTCGATACGTCGGAATCGAAGACGTTATTGAAATGAAAAGAATAAATGAATAATAGATTCGTTTTCTTTAACAACGAGGAAACGGAATAAAAATTGACCGCGATACTGTCTCACGGATTCGTATTATCTCCCGTTGAATTTCAGGTTAGATTTCATCGATTAATTCGAAAGAATCGAAGGATATTTTATTAAAACGCGCAGAGTTCGTACGATATATATCCTATATCCTATATGTACGAAGCAAATGTCAAAGGAAAGGTATAAAACTAAATGAGAAAAGTAAAATAAGGGAAGAGGACTTAATCGAGATACGCCATATCGCTTTTTATCTCGGTACCAAGCAACGATTTTGATCGGTAGAGCGAAGATTCGTTTTGCACGACTAATCGTAGTTCACGGTATTATCGCTCTTCCTCGATGGAAAACCGTCCATTTTCACGGTTCTTCGTTTCGCGTATATATGTATCGTAAGTTCGCTAACGTATAGCCACGGTGTAAAAGTCGTTTGAAGCATCGACAAAGAACGACTAGCCGGAATACGCGCGAATGAACACCCGCTGACCCATTCGAATCAGCCGCATCCTTTCCCTTCCTCTTCTCTCGCGTTTTTACCCTTTTTCTCCCTTTCTCCATCTCCCTTTAACTCTGACGCTCGCTCGGTGAGCACCTGAAATGACGCTGTGGGTGACGAGAGACGCGACACGTATAGAGACGCCCGCGCCCGCGCCCGCGCTCATGCAAATACCTACACTCGTTGAATTCTCGATCGAAGTACCATCGGCACGGAATATATCTGTGCTTTGAGGCAAACTTTTCAATTTGCTCTGGAAAGTCCCGCTCGGCTAATGCTCGTAATCAATATACGCGTACGTAGCCTTTCTCCTCCTGTACATATATAGATATATGTACCCGTCGCACGTACACGGAGAGGTGCGCGACCCATGCGTTAACTCGAATTCTCTCGTGTCCGGTCGTTGTCAAAACGTTGACTCTTTATATCTATGGTGTCACATGGAATAATTTCAAACGGCGGACCGCGTATCGCACTTGCGATCGAACAATCGCGAGATCCTCCTCCCATACGAATCGTCCGACTTAATCTTTTCGTTCCCACGCGAAGCAATTAGATATCGCTTAGCTCTCTTTAGAGAAGAAAATGTCGATTCGTTCGACGTAGAATTTGGAACGGAGGTCATCTAAAACGAATTAATAGCGGCTCGATTGTTCGACTTGCCATTGGAATCGATTACTGCCGATTAGTCGCCGATAAAAGAGAACGACGATTTCGATGACGCGGCTTAAATTCGCGTGCGCGCGCTTCGATGAGAATATAAAGGGGGGGAAAAAAAAAAAAAAAAACGAGAGAAGATTTTTCTCGTTGCGCGTGGCAGCGTTTCAAGCTCCATTATACATATGTATTATAATACCAAAGGCCAAGAAAGCATGACGCGCGTTCATCGTGCCGACGATGAGAACGAAGCTACTGCATACGTCACGTACTCTCTTCTTTCCTCTTTTTCCTTCATTATGCATTCTCTATGGCTGGCGTGGTCGTATAGAAAAGAAGGAAAAATTGAAGAGAGAGGGAGGGAGAGAGAGAGAGAGAAACGCGAGCTTAATCTCGCGCCGCTGACCACGGTGCACATTATTTCTAAGACTTCATCGCATTTAAAATAAACGCGGCCGAGCGCGTACGGATTACGAAATCTAGGCGAAAAATCCATATTCCTGGTCTAGCCAGACTTCGTCGTATAAATGAATTAATTAAAGTACCTCCTCGCACGTTTCGAAGAAATCCTATTGTACGTCTTACCTCGTCTTCGTTCGTAATTATTTTCGTCAAAAGAGACGAAAATATTGTCTCGTTCGATCGGATCGCACGCGTACAATTTTTTTATTCTAGGTAAAACTCTATCGTTCCGTTGATTCCTCTAGTTGACGTTTTATGGCCCCGAGCGGAGAGTGCGATAAAGAGAAAACAAGGGGCAAATACTATCGAGTAACGATCGGTACCGACGTAAATTCGATCGTCTATATTTGCATTGACTGTACGCGTATATATTCAACGTATCTAAAGATTACGTGACACGATTATTCCTCTCGCCGTAATATTTGGAAAAGAAATCGAGGAAAATCCTAGAGAAAAGAAAGAACGACGTTTAATCCTACGATCTTTCGTTTTCTTTCGTTTAACGAGATTAACCCCTTTTCGCTTTATCCATTTACCAACGAACGGCGGCATTGTCCCCATATTTCCCCCTCCCTCCACGGCACACCCTGTTGACGTGATTTACGATTATGCTAAAATTTACATTCATTCCACGGAGACGTAAAGCAACAGGGGAACGTTTTACGCTCGAGTGATTCTGAAATCTGACTGCTTTCCACCCAGGCTGACGTTAACGCATTTGGGGCTATTTCGAAGGTTACACTTAGATCAACGTTAAATGCGATGAGAATTGCTGGGGGACCTTACGCCGTCGCCGATTCCATACGCAAACAAGAACGAAGGCAACGATCTTGATCGGGACGTTTATTTTAGATTAATTCGCGAAGAAGATAGAGATATCCTATCTACGATCTGGATTTAGAGAAATAAGGATGCTCAAGGTATACTCACATTTAACGTCGAATCTCACTTCGGTGCTGGAGGACATGGTGGGATTGGCATAAGCAGGATGAATGGCGACGCATCGGATCGGTGCTCCGTAACGTGACCGCTCCGCCAAAATCTCGCAAACACTGTAGGTTTCCCAAGTACGGGGATTATCTAGTTCCGTCGAGTTTACCTGAGGCCTCAGCGTCCTGATCTCCGTCTCGCCGACGTACCTACGCGCATTTTCCCCGAAAATTTGCATTTCCAATGACGCTCTGTAACAACACTGCGCGAGGGTACGATCCCACGATCGCGCGCTCCCTCTCTCTCTCTCTCTCTCTCTCTCTCTCTCTCTCTCTCTCTCTCCTTTCCTTCTCGTCCTCTTTATAGGCGTCGCTATTTTCGCTTCTTTTTTTTTTCTTAGTACCTCGCCATGTCGGCTACGAGTAACATTTCTGCGTTTATCCCTTAGAAACTCTCTTGAGATTCAAAGCGTCTCGAACGGTAACGACCAGATAGAAGGGAAAAAGAATTTTCTATACGATTATATATCTACGTTATTATAAGTTGGGTTTTTAATCTTTTAATGTACGTCCAAATTTAAATTAAATTTCAATTCTCTGTCCCTCCCTCTCTCTCTCTCTTCATGTTAATTATATTAACGCATACACACATTCTGGACATTGCACGTATGCAACCGTGTCAATTAAGCTAATTCCCAGAGTGAGAGGAGCTTGGCAAGACAGCTATCTCGTCTAGGAATCTAGTGTTGAATTTGTGACAGGAATCGACGATCTTCGATTTAGTCGAATACGTTTGGCTTATTTATATTGCTTTAAAATCGAGCAACGTAAATTTTTGATAGACCACTTGACGTCCCGCGGTCCTTTCGAAACAACGAACGAATAAATATCTTTGTCCGTTTACACGGATGCAGATGTAAGCCTGCTCTCCTATAGAGGGGGAGAGAGAGAGAGAGAGAGAGAGAACAAGTACAAAGACTGGATGCACCTTCGAGCTCCTTAACTTCGACCAGATACGATGCAGAATGGATCATGATTATTCATGAAGAGCGTGCACTGGCATCGACGAGATTCTCGATGCATTACGTCGCGGAATTTTCTCGAAGGGAAAACTAACAGCTCCAAACGAGAGAAATAGAGAAGGAGAGAGAGAGAGAGAGAGAGAGAGAGAGAGAGAGAGAGAGAGAGAGAGACATCGATGGCAACGGTTTAATCGGACCGATGCTTCTTGGTAAAGAAAAAAAAAAATTATTATTTCTGTACGTCGTTGAAGAGTTTGTTGTAATTGGAAATATTTTAAGGGGGCTGAGGGAAGTGAAAAAACATATCGGCGCCAACGGTAATTAAAAACGATTTTAGTACATTCGAATGAAGTCAAAATGATGTTCAATGAGACGGAAGAAATCATGAGGAGAGAAATTGATAAAGAATAAAAGCTAGAGAGGAAGAAAGGGGGGGGGGGGGGGGGGAAGGGAAGGGAAGGGAAGGGGAGGCCAAGAGTTGTAACGAATTAAGTAGTATCGAATCTACGTGCAACAATTACGAACCATTTAATTAGAGGCGGAGGATTCCCATACCGCGCTCTGCAAGTGAGCGTAGCGATCTCACCTGCTCGGGCTGTCACGTTGCTGCCAGGTAAAATAGGATGGTTGTCGTACTCTATCTGCGGTCGCCGAGGGCTGACTGGAACGAGAAAATTAGCGCGGATTAATTCGCCGTACGTGGCTGGATTCCTGTGGATAGTTATATGCGTACGTGAGCGAGCGAGTGCGTGCGTGCGAATGCACCATATCTGTTCTCTGCGCAGCATGCAGAATATCCGTTCGCCTATCGCTCTCAATCTCTCTTCTCTCTCTCCCTCTATCTCACTCGTACCTACTGCTCGTTCACGTGGCATGGATATTGTACGTTGCCTCGTTATTATTACGTTATGTTTATCCACTTTGCTCTTGATCGTTCTCGCGTTAGGGGGAAGAGAGAAAGAGAGAGAGAGAGAGAGAGAGAGAGGAGAAACACAACGCGAACCTTAGTTCCAAATACGATATTGCTTTGGATATATTTTTATTAAGACAGAATATGATTTTACTCGGGCAGGTACGTTTCGTTGGCAAATTGCTTCGTAAGAATAGAAAACGTCAACGGAATTATTTGCGAGATTATAATTACGTTTGTTAAATCGTTAATTCCAATCAACGCCGACCGACCGGAAAGAGAAGCAACGTAACGAGTTATTGTTTCGTCGTGCACGTTATAAAATGGATTGTTATTTTTCGGAGAGAAATAACATCGTCGATGAAAGCAATCAATGAAAGTTTACATACTTATAACGATTTGTTTTTCCGAACGACGTAAAAATTAGCACAGATTTGATCTGTATTTCGACAATTAAATGAACATTTTCAACGTTTCGTTTATTTCGCAAATATTATTTTAGATCAAGGGACAGCGCATTTGAAATTTCCTCGGTAATTTAGTTGGCATTAAACTCGTCTAAATCCGCGCTCGATCGGGCTGCAACGGACTCTGATTTATGACCCTACGAACTGCGTGGTGCGCTTAGTCGATCGTTCCTCGGTTAAAGTCGATCATGACTTTTCTTTCCTTCGAACTATATTCTCGTATTATTCTTCAACGGGAAACTTACCCCTGACGACCAGTCTAGCTTGATCCGATGCTAAAGCGTCTTGCGTCGTGAAATCGCTGGCAGTGACTTGGCATTGCCACAAACCGTCGTCGAATTCCAAGGTGGCCGATCTGACCCAGAGCGAGCAGTCTCCCATGTCCGGTGAGCCCACCCACTCGTACTTCTTCAGGTGCATTCCGATTGGCTGCCAACAAACGAGTATAAAACATTAACTCTGCTACGATCCTTGCCACGCGCGACGGATCGATCTTTTCATCGCTCTCAGCATTTTGTTTCCCAAGATACCTGTTTATCTTATCCGAAGATACATTCATCTTCGACAAACGATACTAGTACGAGGAGTAAATACAATTCTCGTCAATCGCTTTTTCTCGCGAACCATCCATCAATTTCAATGTTTCGCTCGAGCCAACCTAACGTGGAAAGATAGAATAACCGAGGGAACGAATGAAAGAGATGGGGGGGGGGGAGAGAGAGAGAGAGAGAGAGAGCGCTTCATAAATTCAGCTTTTACTAAAGAGTTACATTCGGAAATCCGTGTGGGCTTCCGCACGAAAAACATCGCCCCAGACTATACGCCATTGGTAAAGTCGAGCGAAAACCGCGTCGTACATTGTCGCGTTAGTACCGTACGTTTACGTTATCAGGAATAATATATTTCGGAGAGAAGTGGTAACTGGTGCGCCGTCAGCATTTAACAAGGGAAGTATCTTCGTTGTAATCGACGAGAGGTAGCGTTCGTTGATCGTTAAGCGTAACCAGAATTCTCTGGGACACATTCTCTTTCTCTCTCTCTCCCTATCTCTCTCGTTCCGTTGATAGCGACGCGTTTCCCTCAAAATGAATCATTGGTTCTAGCCTCTTTCTCTCTCTCTCTCTCTCTCTCTCTCTCTCTCTATCCTCCACTAACCCTCTTCCTCTTCTTTCTCGCAGATTAATTCGCTTCGAAGTAGGAAAGTGCGGCCTTAGCAAGTTTCGTAGTCATAATGTGGCCGTAATTCAAGGATCGATTTTGCAGAGACCCCATATAATCGTACTCGTCGCTTCCTCTCCACCTATGCTCGACGAGTTATCGAGAGGATATACGTATAAGCCGCACGCGTTTACGTTCGCGGTTACTCGTCGTGGACCGTATCACATCGGATAGAACCCCTCTAAATTCGACAACTTTTTGCGGGTAAAGAACGAGCGAGGGATCGATGAGCGAGTGGTTCTCGATATCGAGATGTGATGGATTTAAAACACGTTCTTTCCGTGATGAAACTCTTCGGAGACGTTACGATTCGAATACGTTTCGTTTTAAGGACGAAACTTTAAGTAGGAAATTTCTATAGATTTTTAGCGCCTCGATATTTTTTCCTCTCTATATGTATATATATATATATATATATATATATATATATATATTTATCCAAGATACAATATAAATTTCTCTGAAGATTTGTCATATAAGTAACTTTTAATTCGATTAAACGAAGAGAAAAGGATTGGCAGAATGTTGGGAGTAAAAAGGTCGTTTATTGTCGGATTCCATCATGTCGCTATATCGGTACAACGACGACGACGCAGAGTTCCCTACGGAACGTATGGTTTATCACTCGGCGGCAGACACAATAATACAATGGGAAATCCTCGCGATGATTATTTGCGCCCAGATGAGAAAGGGGCACCGGCGTGCTCTCAGGACGAGAATAATGAGTTGCTTTTCCCCCAGATACTCGACGGTTCGAACGGGATCATCTACCTGTTAAGGTTGTATACGTTTACATTAACATTTTTATATTTTCTATATGAAAAAGTACGATACGGCGTCATCAACGTCGAGAGGCACAGTGGATTCGAGCTCTCTCTAGAACGAGTACGAAACGCGAGTTATTCGAGTGTTTGTTCGAGCCGACTTCTTCGCGCAAACCGTACGCGTAGCTTTTCCCCTTCATCGAATTCGTTCTAACGTTTTGGACGACGATCGCCGATCCGTAAGAGAACACGTACGCGTACAACGCTTCGCCGAGAGTCGACAATAGAGAAATCGGGATAGCGCCCGTAAGAGGTACGCCCGGTGCATCGCAAATGTTACCATCCCTTTTCTCTCTCCCCCCCCTCTCTCTCTCTCTCTCTCTTTCGCCTAGCTTGACGTAGATGAGGAAGTCGAGAGCAGGGAAGTCATAGTCATTCATTTAAAGGATTAAAATCCGGGCACGCTTTTACGTGAGACGAAGCGAGAGATAAAGAGAGAAATAGAGAGAGAGAGAGAGAGAGAGAGAGAGAGAGAGAGAGAGAAGAAGGAAAGGGCAAGTACGATCGTTCACTTACTTAACAGGAAGGGCCCTTATTCTCTTTCTTACTCGTACTCGTCGCTTTTCGTGGCGTTTCTCTATCCTCTTGCTTCCTTCGACTTCCTCTATTTCTCTCTCTCTCTCTCTCTATTTCTCTCTCCTCTCTCTTTCTCTCTCGCTTACTCGCTCGCTCGCTCGCACGCTCGTTCCTCTTCGTTCTCCAGAGAGGCCACGACCAGCAATCAGCGTAATGCACCCGCAGACACACCCCACTGGTTTTCCCACCACTACATTCGCCTCCTCTGCACAATCGTATAGCACGCATCCACACACATCGACGAGATGGAGTAAGTTAGAAAGTGAGAGAGAGAGAGAGAGAGAGAGAGAGAGAGAGAGAGAGAGAGAGAGCGACGGAAAGCTCGCTATGGCGAACGAGGGAATACGGAAAACGGCTGGAGGAGCAAACGTCCAGGATGTATGTGCCTCTCCTTCCCTCCCTCCCTCTCTCTCTCTCTCTCTCTCTCTCTCTCTGGACCTTTAACCCTGATAACGCGAAACCAAGTAATGCAAACGCAGTAGCAATCTCTTGGAGAGCCAACGAAATAGATCGCACGACTTAGATCGATAGTTCGAACTTTGTCTCGCACACTTTACCTCTTCCAGCTCTCACCATCTCTCTTTTATCTTCGATCGAAAACCAAATGGAGTACCTTCGGCAAGTTCGCGAACCGAGTCGAGTCGTAAAGTTTTAAATTCCTGGCGCTATCTTCTCGCTACATTCGTACTCGTGAAATTCTAGTTCGATAAGACTCGAGGTTGCTCGACTAGAGTAGCGACTCTCGGAGTGAAAATCTTTCGAGAGTATAATTATTCTAATGGGATGGTCGATCTCGGAGAAACGGCAAAGTTCTGGGAGCTTTGAGATTATAAAAAATTCGTACGGCGACGTATACGCGAAGACGTAGTAGACACGTAGGAGAATAGAGAAAGGTAACTAATCGGAATGGAGACGGTAAAAGACAGAGGGCATAGTTCTTTTTACGAGGAGCCTTCACGGGTGAAAGACGAAGCACGCAAACGTAGCAAAGTGGAGGGAATGCTTTTTCGTAATCCATTGAGAACGACCCTACACACGTCCGTCTTCCTAAAGTTATTCGCTCTGCTATCCGAGAGAGCTTTTCTAAGAGAGCTTCTTTGAGAGAGCTCGTTCTGTTCTTTCGTAAAGTGCTCGTGGCGTTCGTTACGCGTTTTCTCACGAAAAAAAAAAAAAAAGAAAAGAAAAAATCTTGGATCGGTACATTACACGAATAAGATAAAAGATATTCACCAATTTATATGCGAGCGGCGTTTGAAAAAGATTACAAGTTGCGCGAAATTTTTGTCCACGTACTTACGTAGGAATCGTTTATTTGGCCGTTTGCCCGAATCCGTAATTTAAAGAAAGAAAGGTACATAACTTTTGGACGGCAGTGACTTTGGGAGAAACGTTTTCCGATCGAAACCGTCTTACGCTCTCTCTCTCTCTCTCTCTCTCTCTCTCTCTCTCTCTCTCTCTCTCTCCACCCTATCGCTAAAATCGATCCCGTTCGACTTTATATCGATACGACGCGATGAAATTGCATAGCCGCTAATGCCAAGAGACGTAAAGGAATCGGACTCGATAAGAGAAATCCCTGTTCCACGAACAACATTCCTCCAAAGCCTCGTCGAATCGTTAAAACTTCTACTTGGCATTCCAGTTTTGAAGATCTTCCCGAGTCCGCCTACAAGATGAAAGCACGTGGACCGAATATAAAGCGTAAAGATTACGCTTTGGATCTTCTCTCGAACTACGACGAAATAAAGGCACGTCGGACTCGTGCTCGTCTTATTCGTTAGAGAAACCTTCTATCTCTCGTTAGAGAACATCTAGGCGTTCTCGCAAATTGATCAAATTCAATACGTTACCGAGATGCGCGTCTAATCCACCGTCAATTTTGTCAATTCTTTACGATTGTCTCGCTAATTATTTGTATATTTTATAAATATTCATTATCGTCGAGGAAAGAGGAAGGAAAGAAAAAGAACAAAAAGAAATAGAGAGAGAGAGAGAGAGAGAGAGAGAGAGAGAGACATCGCGGGAAGAGAAGGAAAAAGTACGCTCGGCCGAAGAAATAACGAGAGATCGTGAGTAGCATAAATCTTGAGGCTTTCGGAGCCGATCTCGTTTCAGAATCATCCACTGCGAAAAGCCTTCTCGTCTGGATGCCCGAGATGGTAATACGATATTGCCCTTTCTCTTCGATCCTATCGAGTCTCGAGAGCGGAACGCACTACCACCCAATGATATTTGCATTGTTGTACTCATCAATGGAAGACGGATTCGTTGTAAATTTTCAATAAAATTCGCGAATACGAGCGAGCGGACAAGTGAAAGGAATATGAAATGGAATTAAATCTATGGATATTTTTAATTAATAACTTTCTGAACCCTGTCGAATTTTGAACGAGTTGTATTTGAAAAGTCCGAATTTTGTATTGCTTGCATTCATTTTAAAGCTCGTTTTAAAGAGTACGAATCGCATTTTCCTTTACGTCTACCTCTAGAAAAAGGTAAAACCCAAAGTTCGTATAAAGGCACTCTTTACATTTGTCTAGTTGATCTCGATCGATCGATCCAGTCTCAAGTTTTACGATCGATTTTTAAATATCGATAAAGTTATACGCGTAAGAAATTTTGTTCGTATCAACGTCTCTGATAATCGTTCGATAAAAATGATTCGTTCCGATCGAAATAATTCAGCGGACGAACTCGATATTTTCCCTCTTTTATTTTCCTCGGTCTCAACGGTACGGAAAAATTTATGCGAGTTTCCGCGCGGTCGACACGCGGCGGAAACGCCCACCTTCTACAAGATACAAAGGTCGAACGGACGTTGGGCAAAGTTTACGAACCGTAAAAATCGTATACCTACCCGACGACGCTTCGTTCTTTCTTATCGCCCTTATAATTAATTTCCCTTACGGATTGCGCGCGAAACGATGTTTGCGACGTTCGCCGTTGTTACCAGATGAGAAAACCTACGTTTCTACGTCCCTGTTATTCTTTTCTTTTTCCCTTTTTCGTTTTCTTTACAGTACCTACTTTACTCGGACGCGTTAAACGTCGAAGACGAGAGTTCCGTCTCGAGCGACTCGCGACGCGTCGAGTGTCAAACAGCGTCTGTCGCCGATGTACTTTGCAGATACAAAGCGAAGCGCCGAACAGCGGGGGAAAAGCGAGGAAGAAGAATAGAGAGGGGAGGGAGGGTGAAGAAAAAATAAGGAGAAGCTGAAAAATGATTCGGTCATATACTCAGCGGTACATAAATCTTAATGAAAAATCTGTCTTGTTGAATATCGAGCGGTACGGGCAGCCTGCCGAAGACGCGAACCGATAATGGAGATGGATCTGCGGATGAGAGAGCGAGAGCGAGTGCGAGGGAGAAAGAAATGAAGAGAGAAAAATAATTCCGTCCTACCCTTGTGCACCAAAGTACGTTTCGTTGCTTCCAAGTCATATTTCGTTGTGGCAAGAGACGTTCCGTTGCCTGCCTTTGCCCGCCTTTGCCTGCCATTGGCTCCGTCGTGTCACGAACGGAGGATATTTACAATTTATGCGCGAGAAGGACCCGAGAGAGAGAGAGAGAGAGAGAGAGAGAGAGAAATATATACGGATATATAGTCAAACCGCTCGGGAAAACCGCAACGGTATATCCGCGTTGACATTTTCTCTAATCCAGATGTCATTAAAGCGGATTACTAGGGAGAATTAATATGCAAATTAATGCACGCAACGGGCCCGCTTCATCTCTCTCTCTCTCTCTCTCTCTCTCTCTCTCTCTCTCTGTTTCGTCCTTTGCGCGCGTCAACGCGTACGCGCATGTACAGGCGGAAACGCTGAACGCATATGGGAAAAGAGTCGGTGAGATGCATGTGAGTCACCGACGACGAGCATTAGGCCACTCGAAAATCCTATTTACTTTACGACGGCTCTCCTACATTTCAAAGAAGTAATCTCTCATATCGCGGTCATAGTACGTCGAATACATCGCTGAAAGATTAAATGATAAATTTCCAAAGGACCGAGAGAGAGAGAGAGAGAGAGAGAGAGTCGGTACTCTAGCGCGGAACTTATCGGGCGATCGTTGCCACTTATCCACCCACTTTGCCAGAGGCCCCATAAAGGCCTCCTCTTTTGTTCGCTCCCCCTCGATGGCGTATCGCGAAAACGGCCGACCCTTCTTTTTGTTTCTCCTTTTTGTTTCTACTTGCGGTTTCGTTTCGGGTGTACCCGACGGATATATATCTTTCTCCATGTGAGAATTTTTTTATTGAAAATCGTTTGCCAAAGGCAAGCAATCAAGCAAGGGAATAGACAAACGACGTACCCAAAGTATATATCCATTGTGTACGCATGTAGATGTCTCGAGGAAACATTGGGACGTATAAGAAAAAATATAGAGAAATAATGACCTACGATTTGGACCTGCACTCGAGTTAATGCTCGAGCTACGAGAAAAATATCACGAATGCGAGTACCGCATAGAAGGGTACTGCATTAAACTTGTCTCGCGTACGGTCAAAAGATTTCTTTGCGTCCGTAAACTCGGCCCTGTTCAGCGTTCAAAGCAACCAAGTGGTAGACTGCTGCTGCGATCTCTTCTTTCTTTCTTTCTTTCTTCCTTCCTTCCTTCCTTTTTCCTTCCTTCCCCCCGCCCCTCTTCCTTTTCTACACTCGTAGATGTTTCTTCATAGAGCTCGGCTTTTTACGCCTGGCTGGCAAGTTTTTTTAGCCGAGGCGTCGTAACGACTTCAATTTAGTGCTACGTTTTCAGCATATTCGCCCCCCGTTACTCGTATCTTTTCCTTTTCCTCTACGTTCGTCATCCTTAGATCCTTCCTTCCTTCCTTCCTTCCTTCCTTCCTTCCTTCCTTCCTTCCTTCCTTCATCTTCGCGCGCGTCTTTATAATTTGCATAAATGTCGCGAGCTCGTTTTCCTACCTTTTCAACCGAAAGTAAGAAATCCGCGGATACAAAGCTAACGGAAAGGAAAGGTAGAATAAAAAGGGAAGGAAGTAATCGGTGGGAAAAGCTAAACGAAAGGATTGGTCCTAACGTCTAAGGTCCTCCGGTTAAATACACCTTTAATAGGGTTATTATTATCGTTAGTAAAACACTGTTCGTTACGCGTACGACGTACTTTGGGGGGAAAAAGTTTTCGGTAAGCGCACTTTCTTTCTTTGACTTTCGGTTTAAATCCCCACGGACTTATGCGAAATAAGCTACGGTCGTCCGGCGTTAATAGCTTCTTCTTTTTAAAGCTTGAATAGAATAAGTTACCAATTCACGACTTGCATAGAAATTTCGCGGTAATCGTGCGCGTGCGCGTTGCGAGTAAAGAGAGATTCTTCGAGGCAAGACGAAGACGACGTTGTCGGCCCCCCCTTTACTCGCGCTTCGCGGGATCGTAAGAGGTAGGAATATAAAGAAACTGAGTTAAAGCGCGTCTCCGTATGGTACGATAACGTACGTACTCTTTCAACGTTTTACTCGACGATAAAACAAAATTTATATAGCGAGCTAGACGATAGAGAGCGTACCGGGCAAACGTTTTCGAGAATTTTCTTCGGACGAAGAAAAGAAAAAGTATGAAGGATCTTTTACTTATATTGTTAGGATCTCATCTTGCTGGGAACAAAGGAATCTTATCGTTAAGACATTTATCGTGATCTTTTCGAGTAGGACGAGCAAAAAGAGAGAAAGAGGGAGAGGGAGAAAATTGAATCGGTCACCTCGTAAGAACGACGAGACGATTTACGACGTTTTCCAGTTACTCCGGCCGGTTCGAGTTTCTTTCTGATAGCCTGACATTGTACTCCGTAAGACCGACCCGAATCGTACCGCGTTCCTTTCGACGCGTTTCGACCGACGACTCTCTGCGGAGAACCGTGAGTGTGCCCGTCGAGAACTTAATTACGGAGAAAAGACGATTATGGACGAGTAAAGGATGGAGAAAGGTGGGTGGGGGACGAGCGGAAAACGGAAGGTAGTCAAAAGAGGGATGGAAGCGAGGGAAGCCGACCCTTCTTCTCTCTTACTTCTCCTTCTTTCCTTTTCTTTTTCTTTTCTTTTTTCTTTTCTTATACTACCGGAGCGCGCAAGCGAGCAAGCGAGCGAGCAAGCGAGCAAGCGAGCGAGCAAGCGAGCTAGCTCGTCCCGAGAATAAAAAGTTACCGCGGGATTAATGGTAACGACGATAATGAAGCCGAGTGTCAGCGACAACCGGTTAATCTTTCGCCGGACAATGATCGCGAGAAGAACGATGCTACGCTGCAGCTTCTAAAGCTCCACCTTTCTTTTTTTTTTCTATCTCTCTCTGGCGAGTCTCGCAACGTTCGATCTTTCCGCGAATCGTCATATCCGTTAAAAAACATCGGATGAAAATCCATTAAATATCCGTCAACCGTGAATACGTTTCCCATATTTCCAGTTATCAAATTAACGCAAATGGACTGCGTTACGGTTCGCATGAATTATTATATTTCGTTGAATTATCTTCACGATTACATTCGGTGAGCACTAACGTTTATTAAATAGGAATGAAAGTTTATCGACATTTTCAACGAGCGAGCGAGTTTATGAAAATTTATGAAACTTTTCGATGCAACGCGTAATTAATTACTCTTTCCCCCCCCTCCCCTTCTTTTAAACGAATTACCTCTAATAAAAGGGAAGAGAGAACAAGAGGTAACCTTTTAAAAAGTATCAACCATCCTAACCCCTTTTGTTCGTTAGTGTTCTTTTTGACGAAAAGTCAGATTTATCTTTCTCCTTACCCTCTTTCGAAGAGATATCTCCTGTAGAGAAGCTTTCGCGTTACGGTGGAAGCGATAAACCAGAGATAAATTGGGAAATTCTGCTCGGCGCTCAAATCTCAAGTTTAATTTTCCTTACTCGCGTTTGCACGGCATACATCGCGAGGTTTGCATAGCACACAAAGCGGCCAATCAAATGTCTGCACGTGGGGGAAGGAAACAGAGAGAGAGAGAGAGAGAGAGAGAGAGCGAGCGGACGAGGTTCTATCTTTCCTTCGATTCTTTTTTTTTTGCACGCGCGAAAGAGGAAACGGAAGGAGAAACACAGAGAGAAACGGAAGGAACGGAAAGAGTTTCTTGCTGTTACTAGGATTTTTACATCGTCTCATCTCCTACCTAATTAGAACGGACATCGACGGACACACGTTTCTGTATATTTCTATTTCGTTTCGAACGCACGAACGACTTTTTCTTCTTTCTTTTCATATGAAATTACGTCATTTTTATCTCAAAAGTATAGTACGTTGTTTATATATATATATATGTGTATGTATGCGTGCGTGTGTGTGTGCGCGCGCGCGTGGCATACTCTACCTCCTCTCCAAATGCTTGGAACTTGTCGAAGTACCTTCCATCGAGCTTTTAAAGTTCGACGTTAAATTTTATTTTTCGAAACGTCCAGAATCCTTTCTACGCTGTCCGTGTTTTTCAAAAACCAAAAAAAGAAAAAAGAGAAACTGTACGTCAACGTTTTAACGAAATACACTCGTTTTTCATCAACAAAAAGCGTTCGCGCGTGTACTCTACATTTTAACTATACCATATGGACGTTACGTAAGCGAATTAAGTGTCTATTCGATGCGCGTGGACGTACGCGAGCGTATCACATGGGAAAAGAGAGAGAGAGAGAGAGAGAGAGAGAGAGAGGGAGAGAGGGAGAGAGGGAGAGAACAATAACTCGAGTTTGAAGCAAGTTGGAGATAGTTGAATGAGACTCTCACTCTCCCTCACTCCGAATCCGATCTAAACGACTGTTTATCGTCGGTCACCGCGTAATGTCCACTTTGGAGAAACACAAACTTATCTGAAGCAAAGTTTACCGCCTTAGAGAACGAAAACCCAGGAAAAGTCGGTTACCAACACCGTTACAGCTCGCGTCGCTTTTCTTCGAAAGGCCGGGCGATACACGGAAACAACCAAGTCCTTCGAACTAGGAAACTTCTTGCGAAGCACGCTCTTACTCTATCGTTTTTCCTTTTATTTGACATATATAACTCTTGTCTCACTTAACCGTTACAAATTGTTTTTGTCAGGTTCGTTAAAACTCTTCTCTTAAATTACTTTCGTGACATTAAGCGATACAATTTTACGATATACCCGTTATATAAGAATAAAGATGTAAATATTTTTCAATGCCTCGTCCGTTATTCCGTTTTATCCACTTTACGACACAAACAGAAATCCAAGCTTGTACCCATCGAAAGTTGGTAAGTTTTATGAATAAACGATTCTAGTTCGACAGCGAACGTACCTTTTGATCCTTCTGCCAAATGCATTGACCTCTCTTGCCGAGCACGCGACAGATCAACTTTGCATCCTGACCGGGATTAACTTCCGTGTACTGCGGCGTTTCTTCGAATTGCTGGATCCCGTGACAAACTGTAAAGATAATAATTAATTCTATACCGAACGAGATCTCTTTTGCTTTTTCCCCATCTCTCGTTAGGATTACATAAAAATTCATCGAGTCGAGAGGAACGATTATTTCGTGCCGGTGTAACCTTACGTCGAAGGGGTACGATTGTTTCGAAAAAAAAGAAATAAATTCGTTTTACGTTTCCTTAACGAAGGGGGGGGGGGAGAGAGAGAGAGAGAGAGAGAGAGACAGTAAGGTCAGTCGTTAAACGAGAATAAGAGAATAGCGACTATGTATTTCTTGTAAATCGTAGCTTACTTTACCAGGTTATTTAACCCAATTGCCTCTCATTAAGGCAGTTATTTAATACGCAACTTTGTTAATTTACTTAACTCGCCATGCTCGGAAATTTTGTTGAGAAAAAAAGAGAGAGGGAGAGAAAACAAAAGAGACGTAGCTCCATTTATCGCAATATTTTTTTAAAACGCTTCCGTAAATTTTCGATAATCTTCGACGGATTAACTCGGAGTGAATGTTTTTTTGATATTTGCAAATCTCGAAAGTACATAAATCGATAAAGTCGATTTCATACGAGCGCAGGGGGAAGTCAAAGCTTCGATGATACGGCACAAATATAGACAACGCATAACATACACATCCAGTTGTTGGATGTATATATATGACGTTGGCAACGTACAGTGCTTTCGCAGGATTGCAATGTTAAAAATTCAATTTTTCACCGAGGCAAAAATGATTAATAAAGCGCGCTACTCGCATATACACGAACTAGCATGGGAATAAGTTTGCAAAATTAACAAAGCGCGCTCGGTCGGCGAGCCGACCATGTTTCGCGAATCTCGCAACGATATTTGCGTATTCGCCAAAAAGAAAAAATAATTCGGCCGGCTGCCGACCCTATTCGTATTCTTCTCGTCGGTACGAAAATAAACAAGTAATATAGTCTTTTATTTCGACATATCATTCGTCATCAAAGATTTATCATAGCTCGTATATAATAGAGTCGATTCGATACATCGATTAATGCAATTTTCTCTTTCGAGAAGATTGGAACAATAAACGTTTAAATCAATTAAAGCATGGTATATGTAAAATAATAAACGAGAGAGAGAGAGAGAGAGAGAGAGAGAGAGAGAGAGTTGCGAGACACTAGCAAAGCGAGTTAAGCGAGCAAACTCGAAAACACGAGCGAGGCGTCGAAAGACGGTGATGCGTGGATAAGGCAAGTAACTTCCGCAACAGGTCGCGTAAATTCGAAGCTTAGAGTCTCCTATAGACGCTAGAGTTGTTAATTGTGTTTGTACGTCCGTCTGCAATCGCAGGACGTGCAAATATATTTACTCGAACCAAAATTCGAGTTTCCCGGTACTCGGAGAGCTTGGCGATCGATAATATCGAGCCTAGTTACGGTTCGTTCGATGGAAATTTTCAAGACGGACGTTCACGTAAGAATAAACATTCGAGTATTAATTGACGAGAATCGATGACACGAGACGAGTTCGTTTTCTCGGGGAACGAATTTGAAAGTTTACTTCGTCTTTCACGGATCGACAGATCCTTCGAACGAACTTGAGCGGTTTGTTACGTAGAAGCGTGGAAAAGGTAGAACGCAAGAGGAGAAGAAGGTTTGGCAGTTTAGTCGTTAATTTCGTTGCGTCCGGCCGGTACGAATACTCGTTCGAGTACTCTCCTCCTCGGCGAAAGAAGAATATAAAGAGTTTCTCTCGAACGCGGGTTCGGTGCAAATTTGCCTTGGGCGCGCGCGCGCACGCGACCGATACTACTCGAGAGAGAGAGAGGAGGGGGGGGGGGGAAACAAGCATTCGCCATCTGGAACCAAAGGAGAAAGTTACGAGAGCGAATACGAAACGGTGTTTTCGTAAAGAGGAAATTAGCGTAGGATCGCACTCGTAGTTTCTACGTAGGACGAAACGAGAAGGAAGCGCGCCCAACCTCTCTCATCGCTCTGCTCACTGCCCCTCCCCCTCACCCACCACCTCTCCCCGGTAAATCAAAGTTAATTAACGATGAACGCAAAGATAAAGTTTTTTTCAATTCGATGGAACGATTTTCGAGGATGTAAAGTTCTCCGTTATTACCGTTTCGGCCTGCATTGAGGAGGAGAAGGTGCGGGGGGAGCGGTTAGGGGGCCGGAGTTCCAGACGCGGTGTCGCGAACTTTTAAAAGCATTCCGAGATTTTTAACGTGGCCCAAGTTACTCCCTTAAAACCGAGGAGAATTTTATAGTCGATTCGAGCATAATTTCATCGTAAATTATACCTCGCAACGTCGGCCAACTTTTTCTTTATGCTCCCTTGCGAACCGAACTTCTCGTGTTCCGTGGACGAGGAGGAAATATGGCGATCGCATTCGTCCGAACGGTACGTAATACTCCCGGAAACAAGGTACAAAATCTCTCGAATGCGCCGCAATTTTGACAAGTTTTATGGAGAAAGACGTTACGGAAGGAAGATGCGCCTGGACAGGGGGGCAAAAAAAAAAAAAGAAAGAAAAAAAATAGGGGTACGAAGGAATAAGAGAGAACGGAGTTAACGAAGCACTTTGCTCGACCGTCGCCCGAAGCTTTTCGTTCGTTGGTTTTTGCTTTTTACGAGCGCGCGCGGGCGAGAACGAGGAAAAAAATTGGGGTGCGCGCGGCCGAGTGCGAGAGGAAACGTAAAAGAATAAAAAAACAAAAAAAAAAAAAATAGGAAAAACAAAATGTTTCGTCGACGATCGTAGGTATACTATTGACTTTGTAGAACCGGCGTGTGCGCGAGTCGAGCTGATAACTGGAAACAAATTTTAGATAACGCGATATCGCAGCGTCAGCCATGTTGACATTCAATCACGATAAAGCACCAGCTTCGTCCTGAGAGTTTATTTTTGATGCCGTCGCGGGATGAATTTAAATGTAAAATCACGAACGGGCACGGGCACGGGCACGGCTACGGGAAGAATAAAGTAATTCAACGATTCGAGGGGAAACGTTCGTTCGAATCAACGACATCAAAATTTAACGGTTATCGCAAAGCCATTTGCGACAAAAGAGTGCGGTCTCCCGTTATTTTACGAGGACCGACGCACTCGACGAGCGACGTAAATACGAAAGCTTCGATATTCGCCAAAGTCCGCGACGATCCGGCTACGCTTCGTCGAACCTCGAACGATATCGCGGAAGAATCCTTCGCGTATACCTCAGGGACGGGGTTTCGATCCTGTTTCTCGCGAGCGAAGAAAAAGAAGAAGAAGAAGAAGAAGAAGAAGGAGGAGGAGGGTGTGAATCCGGGCGTAGAAGCGGAACGATTTCATCGGGAATAATGGAATTAACGACGCTTATAATGGAGCCCGCGTCGAAGTGGACAGGACGTACATATGTACGGCGATCAACGCCGTAGAGAGGTAAGCTCCTCCGGGACTGGCAAATTAATCGAAAGTATTCAGGGAAAATATCAGTGGTAGCGAAAGGTCGGTAAACGCGCGGAGTCTATGTAAATGGAGAATAACGCTAATTGGTTTTACAAAGAGGGCGTTATCGGTAACATCCCCGTCCTCGTTGTTGGCTATCGTTGATTCGACGCGCGCAAAGTGCGCTCGGCCGCTTACGCGTACTTCTACAACGAACGATCATCTATTAACATGTCACACCGTCTGTCAATTAAGCATTACCGGCACACCTGCCGCTTTCTCCGATATTCACAATATCCGAACGACGAAACGTGGAATATACGATATCGCGTGATCGGCGCTTGACGGCGATCGAGAAGAAAAAAGAATGCTTGGAAAAGTGGGTCGATCGTACGTACTCTCCAAGTATCTAATATCCGTTGAACTCGTGGACTTTGAAAGAGCGTTTAAAGCGATATCTGATACGGTACCCGCTTAACCAGGATCTAAGCCGAGGATAAAACGGGAAAAGAAGGAGAAGAGAGGATTCGAATGGGTCCCTAGATTTTTATCGATATTTATCGATTTTAACTCGATCACTTTCTCGTTTCGTTAATTCTACGCGAGATACCCTCCCCCCCCCCTCTACCGACAGTCCCGAGAAGCGTTCTCGTTCGAAAAATATTTGAGAAATAACCTAGGGCCGTCGCGGAGGCCGCTTTAAAAGCACTTTGCATTCTGCGAACCTCTTAGCGAGTACGAGCGGAGGGGAACGCTCGTCACGGACTTTTCTCGTCATTTTTTTTTTTTTTTTTTTTAAGCATACACCCGTCGGTGACACCGAGAGTTTTCTTACCGCGGAACGAAATGGAAATGAACGATTAGAGACGATAAGAGGATGACGATGAAAGAGTGCGAAGATTTTTCTCGTCAAAGTGACTTGGAAATAAATGACGAATCTCTTTGAAGGAAAAATGGAGAGACGGTTTCGCGAACCTCTAGACGCGAGAAGCGGCCGTAATCGCTTTGTAACTCGTGAACGTACGCGCGATCGAAATGGGGGATCGGGGACGGTTTCGGAATCGTTTCCCGTGAAATTGCTCGCATTTGCGGCATTACGTAGGCCATTTGCCTATATCTCGTTCCTATCGTTAATTCCACCATTCCACGGTACACGCGTTTTTTTTTTTTTTTTTATAATTTCACGCGTCGATCACCTCGCCTCTTTCAACTTTTCTTCTTTCCTTGGCTTCTTTTTGATCATCATTTTCGATACTCGTTATCGTTGAAAAGTCGAGTCCTCCTTCGATAGGGCGCCAACTACCGTACGTCCAAAGATCGTTAGAGCTATTCGATGAATTTAAAACGAAATATAACTAATTAACAGATATCGCGAGCTTCCCTCGTCGAGTATCGTGTCAGAGCGGCCGTATCGAGAATGAATCGATGCCGTTTTAAATTCTCGCTTTAGCTCTCGTGCCCTCGTCGATTCGCGCGACCTACTTCAAAACATTTAATAAAACATAACGAGGGAGGAAGGGAAAAAAGTTTCGGGAGGAGGAAAGATTCGATATAAAACGAGTTTTATTTAAGCACGCTTCGAAAACTTGACTAATACTCGCGGATCAATGGTCGAAGTAATCGTAACGTTCGGTACGGTACCTACGCCGAGGCACGACGATCTATTAACTGCGGAAAACCAGAATGAGATATTAATAATTGGACGTTTCAAAAACGAGTTAATGCGAATCGTTCGAACGGAAAACTGTAACGCGTGCGAATTTCAAAACCGCCGAATTTATATCTACTACCCGCGCGTATGAACGTGTTCGAGATGCGAATGTATTAGAACGAGAGAAAGAAAATTGCTATTACCAATCCGAGTCAATATTTTATCATACCGTATTCGATGGTTATATTCGTTATTACTCAAATGTGCTGTTACGAATCAATTGTATTCGCGCAAAAAGAAGAAGCAATTAGGCACACACGTACGTTCCAATTGCTTTTTCGAGGTTGAACGATCGATATTAGTAGTCCGAACGCTTCGATACATCGAGCGCGTACCGCGCAATTTAAGTGAGATAATGTAATAATAATGCTCGTTATTGCGTCGACGGTAAATCGACTGGCTCCGTTTCGCGAATTTACGTGACAGCCATTTCCGATAAACACGTGAAAAAGCGTAAAAGGGGCATGCGTTGGCTCGCGAAACGATAACTTTCTCACGACGCTCAAGTTAGCGCCGCGTTCCCTCGAATCCACCCCGATAGGCTATTCGTTGCGTTGGGTCGACGTTGGAGAATTACGTTGACACTGAGAAGCACCGATTTGCACGATCAAGGAGAAGGGAAAATGAGCGTTCGAAGAACTAGCGGACTCGACGGAACGTTAATTTCTTTCGCGAAAACGGAAATAAATCGAACCGTGGGAAATAAACGTTAGATAAGTTTAAAACGATTATGCCTTGATATTTCGACGAGGAAATTCGATTTCCAGTCGACGGATCGAGGGGTGGAGAGAGAGAGAGAGAGAGAGAGAGAGAGAGAGAGAGAGAGAGAGAGAGAGAGAGAGAGGGTGGGAAGAGAGAAACGTTTCGCTCGAAAGGGCGAAACGGCACGCGCGTACACCGTATTTACCGGAGTACGAAGTGGGCGCGTCGTCGAGATTTAAACGAAGCGTGAAACAACGAGCGGAGTTAATCGGAAAAGTGGCGCATCCTACGGTAGTCTCGGATTCGAAGTTTAATCATGAATTTCGAACCAAGTGGAGAGGACTTTAAAGATTCGAATCAGGTCGGAAGAACTTTATTATCGCGTTAAGAAATTTCGAGGAAAACGGTATGGAAAATATTAGAGCGCATAGGTCGTTGGGTTCGGTCGAGATATGACACGAGATTAAATATAAATCTGGACAAAGACGATCGTGCATTCGTTGGGGCAAATTGCGTCGATTCGGATAAAAAATATTATTACGACGACGACGACGACGACGACGAACGAACGAAAGAGAAAAGACCGCGCGCGGCTTCTTCGCCGGGATATTTCGACATTTTACCGCGGACGCAACGGTGCATGCGACGGTGCACGTATTATTCGTTTCTCGCAATCGAAGAAAAATACGATCGAACACGCGCGTGACACGGCACCCGATGGCGCGGACGCCCCGCGGTGCAAAGAAATTGCAACGTTCCAATTTCTCCCAGTTTCCTCTCCCATCCAATTTCTCTCTCGTTCTCGCAGAATTCTATTTTAGCGACCCGATTCCAAAAGGTACCCTAGTAGATTTTTGCCATTTAATTCTTTAACGGTTCGACTTTGAACGACGCCCAAGAAGCGTCGACGATTCGAAAGCGGATTTTCCTTTCTTTCTTTCGCATAAAAATACGATCGTTCGTTGCTTAAGGAATCATTCGAATGGACTTCCGTAATCGCGCTTCATTCGTTTACAACGAAACGAATGGTTTGAGAAAAAAAAAAGAGATAGGAACGTAGGAAAGAGAGAGAGAGAGAGAGAGAGAGAGAGAGAGGGAGGGAGGGAGGGAGGGAGAGAGAAAGACGAAGCGACGCATTCACGAAAGTAGACGAAGCTAAAGTAAATACTACGAAGGGGTAGGTAACATCGGAAGCTCGACAACTCGAGACGCAGTAACGACGTTTCCGTATCTCGAATCTCGCTACGTAAAAAAGGGCTCCGCTTGCCGACGGCTGTAAAAAATTTCGCGAGACTCATCCTCGTTAGGTGGAAGGATCACCGGGACGAATCTTTGTGTCCTGTCGAGCCTCGGGTAAAAAAGGAAGGAAGAAGAAAGAGCAGGGAAAAAAAAAGAAACGCGTAAAACGAGATCGAGGAACGCGCGAGAGACAAAACTGCGTACGCGCGAGAGCGTTTCAATTCTCTCCTTTTCGAAAAGTTCTTTATACGTTGAGATCGTTATAAACTTAAAAAAAAAAAGAAAACATAGCGCGCGACGAGTATAAAAAGATAATGGAAAATTTTTTTTCACCGGTACCTAGATGATTCATACGCAAATATTTATGGTTAAATATAAACTTTGCCCCTTTTGCCGAGCCATAGGACGTGCATACGAATAGCATAGGAACGTTTTCGTTAATTAGAATCGGGACATTGGCGAGAACGAAAAGAGAGTCGTGGATCGATCGGCACAGGTGAGAAGGCGCGTCAAGTGTCGCGAGAAGAGCGAAATGGAACGGCCTCGAAGTGTCTCGCTTTGCGTACGTTCGCGTTTTGCGAGATAAATGGACAAAGCAGGGCTCGGAGGTGTTGCGATGACATCATCATCGGTGGAAGAGAGGAGAAAAGTAGAGTACCGCCACCACCGGTAGAACAAGAGGAGGAAGAGGAGAAAGAGGAGCGAGGAAAAGAGCAGAGAGAGAGAGAGAGAGAGAGGTTGCAAAGGGGTTGGGCACGCGATAATTCACTCTCGACCGCGCGGCAGCCTCTGGAAATGGAGTCACCGCCGCGCCGAGCTCCCCAACCCCACTCCTCCTCTCTCTCTCTCTCTCTCTCTCTCTCCCTCTCTCATCCCAGAGACTCGCAGTCTGCAGTCGCGACGACGGAGCGGGAGGCTGCTCCCTTAAACGGGTTTGTATCCTCGATGAGGGCCAAATTAGGTTAGCACGAAAACAACCTATATACTCTCTCTCTCTCTCTCTTCCTCTCTTCCTCTCTTCTCGCGAGTTCTACAAAGCTCACGACTGTAGCCCCGTTTCTTCTCTCCCTCTCTTTCGCTCGAGACAAATAATAGACCAGAAAATGTTGGTTATTCGAAATAATCAAAAGACAATTTACGTTCGAAAAGTGAGAGGGCAATCGTTTGCCACGGAGTTTCCACTCTTTATTCGATAGTCCGAAAGAAAAGCTCAAATACCTATATCATTTTCTTTTCCTATTTATCGGAGACGAACGATCGAGAGAGAGAGAGAGAGAGAGAGAGAGAGAGAGAGAGATTTCCGCACTTATCTCGACATTCTCACGGATATAATCGCTTCGACCTAACGATTTAAATTTCAACTCCCAACGGTAATCTCGCGTAATATGCTCGCGCACGTACGAGGATGAATTATTCAATAGCGTTACTGAAAATTACCATAGCGTATCGCCGAATTATTGTTGGAAAGCGATGAATTCGATTACATTTGGGGCGGCCGGTTAAGCCGAAAGGCTTCCCGACTTACAACACGGAGTAGTATAATCGGACGGTACAGTAATTTTATATTCCAAATGTCAGCCAGTTTGGAATTTCACTGAGATTCGATGGAGAACAAAAATATACGGCAGAGTGCAGTGACTGGGTCGAGAGAGAAAGAGAGAGGGGGGACAGAGATGGAGAGATTGGTCAGAAGACAAGAATATTTTATGTTTTGTGTTTTGATATATACAGCCCGAGAGAATTAAATTTCCCCGTTTCACGTGCGCATTCCCAGCGCACCACTCGCGTTTCTCGTCCTTTTTCACTAGTCGATTCTTTTTCTCTTTTCACTCGAGAGGGAGAGAGAGGCCATACTGTAACCCGAGCGCGGAGACACGTCCGAAACGTAACGCAGATTAATCTGTTTGTTGATCCAACTCGTACTCTTTCTCTACTCCCGTTCTCTCCGTCTCGCGGGCACGCGTCTCTCTTTGGTAAATGATGGAAGGCGTTTCATCATATACCCTTCAGCGTATATTTTTGCACCGTCTCTGTTTTCGTTTTAATTCCTTCCCTCTTTCTCTCCTTTCGTGTCCCCCTCGCCGCTCTCTCGCGTTGCGCGTTTTTCTTTCGTACGACAAAAGGTACAAACTTCTCGGCTTCCATCGAGAGGCGCACTAGAGCTCAACGGTGCACCGTAACAAGGAGGAGGGAGATAAACGGCGGGACGACAGAGAAAGAGAAAGATCGAACGAGGAAAGGAGGACGAAGCCGACGGTTGTTGAGCCGGCTTTACTTCTTATTTCTCTTCGAATGCGCCGGATCGAACGAACGCGTGGCTCGAACAAAAGAGAACGAATGCGCTTATAAACGGTGGAACGAGAAAGCGAATTAATTGATCGCGATAGTCGACTCCAGCTCTTTTCTTTTCCCGCCAAAAACGTCTCCCAAGACGGGTAGGCACGATTAACGTCAAAGTTCTCTCCTCCGTCGGTGGTGGGTTAACGACGATCCAACGGTGACGCGAGACAAACGCGTCCATCCTCCGAAACTTTTCTACGATAGAAGCTTCCACACGATCGACCTTTCTTTAATTTTTTTTTTTTTTCTTTAAATCCGAGCGCAGCTTTAAAAATCATAAGACGCGAACGACTTCTCGAAACGTTCGTTTCTTCGGAAGAGCGAATGAGAAACTACCGAGATATTCGATATCGGCTCTGGAAACGTTGGTATACTTGGTCGGTGGTAAGGATACGTAAAGAGGATCAAAAGTTACATCCCCGGGAGATTCGTTGCGTTACTACTGGATTCAAAGTTATAGAACTCGCGTATAGGTACGATACATACGTGCCATCCTCGCTCGCGCTCTCCTTTCTTCTACGTTTCTCTCTCTCTCTCTCTCTCTCTCTCTCTCTCTCACGGATCGATTCTTCGATAACGCGAAAGACGTTTCCGAATCGTACCCGGTGTATCGAGATACTTTTGATCTCGTTTAGCGCTTTTATCGGCTTCCCGGGTATGTAATAGCGTAACCCTTTAACGTCGACTTTCGAGCCATCCCCGAAAGATCCATCCTACTTTTTTCCATGGCCAACGGACGAGGTTACGAACGGATGGTCGGATCTTTCGACGAGGAGCCGTGGGACCGTCGACGACGCGTTCCTTCCAAGTTTCCTATTGAAAAGTCCCAGGGATAAAGAAGAGCGCAGCGACGGAGAAGGTACTTATCACGAATCCAGCATAATAGGGGTCTTCTTTTAAAGCGGCCGAACTCGAGAAAGCGACGAGCTTAGGTAATTCCATAATTGGGACGTACACGCGGTCCATTAGGATGGTAGTAGATATCCGAGTGAATTCGCGAAGCACGAAACGGCCTGTGTATTTCGTTGGCTAGGTCGCGAATGCACCTCCGTGTTCCCTTGAGAAAGCAAAAGCTCGCTCGGCTCTCACGTGCAAACCCATAATTAATATTAAGTAGCAAAGTCTGGTGGCGTCCTCTCTCGAAACCTCGACTACGATTTACCTATCGTTTATTATGCTTTGCCGCCGCAAAATTTCGACCACTCCTTTTATTAAAGAGATACGATCGGCGCGCGGCCTTGTTCGCGTTTTAATTTGGATCGCACGCGCTCCTCCTCCTCCTCCTCCTCTCCTCTTAGCCCTTTTCTCCCACCGCTCTTTCGAGCGCCCAAACCTGTACGCGGCGAATACGACACGGTTAACGCGCTTAGACGCGTTAAGAACGTTAAACCGTCCCAACGGTGAACGTCTAACGACGATAACCGTGACGCTTCACCGACGATCTCCAAGTGATCTCATCCACCTTGGTTCGATGAACCTCGAACGAGTGTAATTAATTGATTACGAAATAAAACCGCAAAGTGACCGCGTATGCGAGCAATTCGGTAAAGCACGTCGTCGATAGGAATGTCTCTGCGCAAAAGCGTGAGAAAGAAAGTTTTCGGTTGGCAATCTCTCTCTCTCTCTCTCTCTCTCTCTCTCTCTCTCTATCTCAGTGCAGTCTGCCATTAGATAATATTTATTCAAGGCGCGTTCTCGCGCAACGCGAGCGGTCGCCTTCGGGGACGAGGTCGCTGAGCCGCCAACCGAATGTAAAATAAAAATATATGACATTAACGCACCGTCGCCGTCAGCTTTTAGCATTATTCCAACGGATTCTCCTCTCTCATCTCTTTCTTCCTTTTTCTCTATCCTTCTATCTCACGCTTTCCTATCTATCTCTCTACTTTTGCACCGTCTCGCGCGCCGAGAGAGAGAGAGAGAGAGAGAGAGAAAACTCTTGAGCGAGAAATCACACAGCTATGCGCTCACGTATGACCTTTCGCGGAGGAACGACGAGGCGTGATCCACGTTTAAAAGGACGTGAAAATACGCGTACGCTTAAGGGTATACGTGGACGCACACGAAACAGTGTCCATGAGGGTTCACTCGATCGTAGTAGTATAGCGGTGGTATTATATGTTTCTAGTGGTAGTGGATGGTGGTCGGTAGAGGCGACTACGGTAGCGGCTTTTGCACTTCTGTCCCTTTTCTACTCACGTCCCACTCGTACTTTATTTGCTTTGCAGCCGTTGGAAGAAAGAAGAGGAAGAGCGAAAGAGCGAGCGAGAGAGAAAACGATAGAGAACATTTTTCACAGAACCGTGTGCTTTCAACTGTTATTTCAACGAAAATTCGCCAACGGCTCGCCATTGTCCCTGGCTGTCGCTACTACAGCGGATTCCAGATATCGTCGCGATTTTTTCCCCGCATTTCTCCTCGCTCGCGTTCTTTCTCTCTCTCTCTCTCTCTCTCTTCCTGTGCGAGAGCGACATACACGAGGTTACAAATATATAGGCATAGACGGACTTTCGGGTCTCTCTTTTTCTCGCTCGTTCGCATCGACTTTCTTTTTCTTGTCGAGAAAGGCAAATAAGAATGGATGACTCTATTAGCGTACACGGACGCGGGCCACACACGGACGGTGGGTCGAATCGGTCATACGGAGGAGGAGAAGTCCGAGCGCGGCGTTCGTTAAAGTACCGGTTAATCTTGATATATCGCTTTATTAAAAAAGTATTAAACGCCGGTCATTTGGCCGGCGAAAAAATTTATGAGGGTAAAAAGCTCCACCGTTAGCGTCGACTCGTTGCTTAATCTTCGGGCAAGCACGAATCTCGCTGATCCGAGAGATTTCGCGGCTAGTGTCGTGCGATGAAGGTACGAGCTTACGATCAGATATTACGGTCGGTAATTTTCGACGATCGTTCTCTGGAGCGAGAAAACGTTCCGTTCGCTAGGCTCCGGAGCGATAAAGAAGCGAACAACGTAAAAACGATTTCAAAGCTAAACGAAAGTTCCCCTCGTCCTTTCCTACTTTACAGAATTTAACGGTGGAAAACGTTTCTTCGTTTGCAGAGTTCTTTTTGGGAGAAAGGGAAACGGCTTTACGAATGACGATCTCTTTAAGGAGATTAGAGACAAATTGAATCTTTCACCGTCCTCGACCTTTTTTAACGACCCAACGACCCCTCTGACCCAACGGACGAAAATCTCGAAGCAATTTCTTGTCGTTCTCGTACTAATCCACGATCTCTGCGTCATCGTTTCCAAGGATCCCGAACGAACGAACGAACGAACGAACGAACGAACGAACGAACGAACGAACGAACGGAAAAAGAACATCGAATAGTCGAAGGTCGATTATAAATTCTCGATAGATATCTCGTCCCACGTAAATAAACCTTTTGAGAGAGATAGAAATCGAAAACATCGCTGATAACCGCAAAGAAAGCTCGACGATATCAAAGTTATTCGACGTGGAATCGTACGTGTTTCGCTTTGAAAAATACTACATCCGCTCGATGCTCCTGTCGGGTCAAAGCTCGCACGAGTATTTACTTGTTTGCTTTTCATTGTGCTCCGCAAATATCCCTCCTGGCCTCTCTCTCTCTCTCTCTCTCTCTCTCTCTCTCTCTCTCTCTCTCACGACGTTCGACGTTCGACGTTCGACGTTCGACGTTCGACGCTCGACGATCGACCATCGGAGCGCGCGACGCCTGAGAGAAAGCTTCATCTTTAATTTGGACGTAGCCCGTTTCATTCGATTACGCGACAAAAGGATCCTTCCTCCTTGTCTTCGAAGAGCGTCCGATAGATTTTCTTTTGCGGCTTCTATTCGGGCGAAACGGGGACGCGGCCAGCAGCCACCTTCTTTTTCAGAATTCAACCACGAAGATATCTTATTCTAGCGAGATAGGAACGTCGCGTTACGTTTTCTATTTTCTTTTCCCGTTACGTCTCCGTTTCTCAAAGCGGAATTCAAGCATCGTTCGTTGTTACCCTTTGTCCGGTGGCGTTGCCTTCCGAAGAGCCGCGATCGTTTCGTTACTTTCCAATATTTAAGGCGTAATTCCGTCTCGAGTCGGAAACGAGCTCCGAGGATTTAACCAACGTCATTCTCTTTCTAACGATCTCGAGCGTTAATGCCGGACGCCTTTAACGTGCGAACCAAAGTCTTTCGGAAAAGAGTTCGAACGTCGAAAAATCGATCGGAACGCGTACGATGTAGTACGTTGCTTCGTCACTGTCAACGAGCGCGCATCGATATTCTTCTATAGTCGTTAAAAGATTAAGTCGCGTCAACCCGAGGTCGTCTATTTTTCTTCTCTCCTTTTTCTTTTCCCCTCTTCGAGAGCGTCGTCTGAGGTAAGGCTCCGTTGATAGGGTGTATCTATGTATCTTCCTCGGCTAAAGATATCGTCTTAAAAGAGAAAGGAAGATAACTCGAAGGCTTGCTAGGTATTATATCCGATATAAGTCGTAAATAGTGGCACACGTATAAAGAAGGCAGGAAGGAAGGAAGGAGGCTTTTTCACGAAGGTTAGAAAACTTATTCAGAGCATAAGGATGGTTGAAAGGAAAGTACCCTGTGGGAACGTCAAAGAAAGCAGCGTGACTTATCGACGGCTTTTACCGCAAAGTGCAATACCACTCTTTTCATCTTTCCCTCTCCCTCCCTCTCTCTCTCTCTCTCTCTCTCATTCTACCTTTCCGTTTGATCCTCTCAACGAGATACGAGGTCTCTACGCGTGCGAGCGGGGTACGGCGAGACGGGGCAAAGCGAAAGGTATCGCAGAAAAAAATGTTCAAATATCCACGCGCTTCGATGTCTCGATTCGATACTCCCTTCTATATCCCTCTCGAATACCTATGATATAGCTGTCGCGTAACGACACGTACGTACGTACGTAAGGTACGCGCGTGTACGAAAGAAAGAAATCTACGCGACATTTAATTCGATCCACCATCTATCGGACTCGTTCCTCTAACGAGCTAATCGTCGAGTCAGGATAATCGCGGATCGTTATCTTTGTGATTCTTTTGAAATCTACAACAGACAATCGATTTACTCTCTCTCTCTCTCTCTCTCTCTCTACTATTTTACTCGCTACGTTGGAGTAGGAAACGTAAAAAGTGTGTCAAGTGTAATTTATACGTTTTGCGACAACGCGACATGTTTTTCTCTCTTTCTCTTTTTTGCACAATTTCCTCTCCCTTAATCCGTACACGACGACAGAGAATACTCTTTGCGTACGCAGGACCGTATTTAAATGTTTTTAGAAAAGAATGTTTCAACGATTCGGACGTACTTGGCAGATTTTGAAGATTCTTCTCGAATGGCACGCCGAAATGGAGCGGAACGAGAAGCTCCGAATAAGCCGCTTTTCCATGCGTCCGCGATTTTATTATCGAACCGGCGCTTTAGCAACTCGCGAGCCTCCATCGATTTCGAGGATCGGGAAAAGAGCAGATTTTTATTCCGTTTTCGATGGACCATCGACGAGTACGAAACGATCCTTTCTCGATCCTCGAACGCGTTCGTTTCTTTTTTTCCCCCTCTTGCCAATTTGTGACTCCGATTCGATTAAGAAGATTCACGTAATAATTTAACCGTTGCGAGTAACGTATATTTTCGTGAAACGCACAACGAACGCATTATTTTCATACTAGATTGATACCGAACGAGAGCTCGCGCGGTAATATTTAATCCCATAAATCGGGGAGATCTTCTTCGGAAGGTACAAAGTATGATACGCTTGCGACTTAACTAATAAACGCGTTACTGCGAGACTTTACGATAATTGCGAGGCACGCAGTTCCTCGTCTTAAAACTAATTACCTCGAAAGTCGGAACAATCGTAAGTAAATACCGTGTTTCTCGCAATCCGTGTGTACGCGTTAACGATACTAAGATAACGTTTCTTTGTTCAAAGTTGGAGAAACCATTCTTAGAGTTACATCATTTGTTTAGTCGAATCTCATTAAAATTAAGTCAAGAGTAGATATCGTATAGGAGTAGAAAATTAATCGTACGAATTCGACCTCCCTCTCTCTCTCTCTCTCTCTCTCTCTCTCTCTCTCTGTTTCTCTTCGCCTTGAAATTTTTAATCTATGCCATGATAGTACTCGGACGAATATAAATTTCCAGCGATAAAGGTAAACGTATGGAGAAAGAAAAATATCAAAGGCGATAAAAGGTATTAAAATTTCTAACGATATCGCGCGTTTTATCGTACAAAGGACGCCTTCCCTTGGCTTTCCAAGCTTCCAACGACTTTGGACTAATTGGCGAGGCAAGTGACGCGTTGATTCCGATAAAAGATTGGCGCGTAAGCATATTCAGTTGGCCGATTCTATTCGATACTGTAATCGCCAACTCGCAGATACTCGCAGAGTATGGCAGAGGATAGATGTCCGATGGCTCAATCCGATATACATATAGAGATACTCGTACATTAAGCCTTGAATTACGTGACTCATCACACAGAGTGAAGCTTAATGTCAGAGCTTGTTAATTACGTGCCGACCTACCGTTCGTGGTACTCCTAATGCCGGTATGGAACGAAATAGGAAGCTTCTCTCCCTCTCTCCCTCTCTCTCTCTCCCTCTCTCTCTCTCTCTCTAGCTCGTCAACTATATGACACGTCAAACGATAAGCCACAAAGTTATGCCGCCATCGTGCCGGAATTGCGCCGACGAGCAGGATAAATTCGCCGAGCGTCCATGAAAAAATCACGTTTTCGGTTTTACTTGTCTCCCGCGTTAGCCAGGAAGCGAGAGAGAAAAAGAGAAAAGTGAAAGAGAATCGTTCGACGGACGCGTGACCGATCGTAAAAATTGGCAAGGACGTTGATTGCTTTCTCGCGACCGAACCACGAGAGATACTGGATTGGTATCGATTTTCTCAGTACCGTTAAAGTCCTAATTAACGACACTTGGCGCTACGCTAATATTTTATTGTAAAAGTTAATAATTCGATTAAAATGACGTTATCGTCGATCGCGAGGTAACAGTTCGTTTAAATCATAGACGTTAATAATGTGGTTAAAAAACAAACAAACAAAGAAAAATTAATAAGCCGAGCTTAGCGCGGACGTACTCGAAGACGGTAAAAATTGCTTCCACAAAGTGGAAAAACTTTTTTCCACCGACTTCCTCTTCCAGTCTCGCCGTGATGTAAGAGAAAGGAAGAAAAGAAGAAAATTTCACTGTCTCCTTTAAAGTTATCGCTGACCGTGAAGTGAGTCTTCACGCAACCCCAGAATGGAAGAATAACGAGAGCAAAGTAAATGATAAAATATTGCGGTAGAAGAAAGGTCTCGCCGGTGGCTCATTAACCCTCATTTGGAAAGCGAGCTCCGCGCGTTTCACCGCTTTTCCTCTTTTCCTACAGCTACGACGGCGGCTCTCTCTCTCTCTCTCTCTCTCTCTCTCTCTCTCCTTTTCTAAAAAGGACTCCCGGCTCCGTGAGAAAAGAGAGGCGGCAAGCTTGCAAAGCTCTGCTCTTTATACTCCCATTAGGCACGACGAGGACCGGAATAAATCGTTGGCTTTTCTACTTTTTCATCGCGAACGGTTCGACCAATTTCTTTCGAAGAAGGTCCTGCTTCGACTCTTTCTCTCTCTCTCTCTCTCTTACGCTTAGACGCATAAAACCGTAGATAAACGGACGGCTCGAGTTTGACCGTAGTCGAACTCTTGAAACAATCGACGGAAAAGTTTGCTCAAGGAGAAATTTCTGGGGCAAATTCCTCGACGATTAAATATAACGATCCTGTGCGCGCCATGTATCCACGCACGGATCTATACACATATACTTGGTATATAGAGATTTGCGTCGAATAGAAATTCAGAGAAGAAGGAGGAGATTCTCTCGCGTTAACGACGGTCCTTCCTCCTCTAATTCTCCTCTTCAATAGGACGCTTTATGGAAGCGTGAAACGCTTACGAAGTTTGTCTCCTCTTACTCCCGTTAGACGTTACCGGAGACTGGGGATAAATCATCGCCATTTCTGTTGTACCTCGTAAGGATATCCGACTCGCTTCGCTGATCATTTCTCTAGCGTGAGATAGCCGAGATTTAAATGACAATGAGAACGAATTCGTCAAGGTCGAAGCAAAGACGTTAAAATATCGAATTGGCCCCCCGAGTTTTCCGATGGCGAAACGTATTTACCCGTCCTTCGCGAATCTCTCGCGATAATTTGGCGCGATCGAATAGCGTTGAACGAGACACGACCAAATTTACGGTCGCGTTCGATCGTATATCTTTGGTCAGTCCGTTAACTATGCGGACAATCGATTTTCCCGAGAGTTCGAAGCAGGAATAATGGACACAACGGTATGCACGAGAATGGTTATTAAGCGAAAGGAATGCCCACAATTTCCTCCGTAGCGATACTTTACCGAGCGTAATAAATGCAAAGATAACGTTCAATAAAATGGATCGTTCGATCCATCTTGCCGTTTATAGTACGTAAAGCGGAATGCGTCGAGGAGGGAAATTCGGAGTCCCACACGAGTGCCACGACGCGACTGTTTCGTTCTTCCCTCGTCGTTCTCTCTAACGCTTATGTTTTCTTTCTTTCGCGTCCTACTCCAAACCTTATTCCTAGACGTACTCGTGTACATCGTATATAAACAAAAATAATCGCTCTTAGGAATGCCAACACTCGCGATACCATCACGGAAGAATTCCGTAACAAAAAAAAAAAGTTATTGCCATCGGTATAGAAATGCGAGAGCGTCTCGAGACGATGTGTGTGTGTATCGTTTCTTGCTTCGAAAGTGAAGGAGTCTTCCTCCTCGTCTCTGAAATTCTCAAACCTTGTCGAACTTTTCTTTCCTCATTTCCCCTATCCACGCCTCCGCACCTTCGTACTATGCTCGAGAAACTTTTTACAGCCACATACCGAAACTAACTCGACTTCGTCGAAAGAGAAACTTTCGTTTGCACCGTTCGATCGAAGGACGCTACGATTAACAAACCCAAGTTACCCCGAGAAACGAATTCGTCCCGAGGATAAATAAAAAATTCCATCTATCCTTCCTTTTTCCTCGATTCGCGTCTATATACTTTTTCAGATCCAAATATAACTGGTTCCATCTAACCGAAGGTAGGAAAATTTATATGAAAAAAAAAAAAAAAACTATATATAGGTAGAAGCAATGTTTGAAACGCGAATGCCCGTCGGTAGACGCGCGTTAAAGGATATTTCGTTTAAAGGATAATCGTCGCAAAGGGACCACCGTAAAGAGAGTTTCATTTAACCGCAAAACGATATGCCGACGCAAGGACCGAGACTTGTACGCTATCCCAAATTGCTCGCTCTTGCACCTTGTGACGCGACATTACGCTTAGCGTAATAAACGCACGTGCTTACCGTCGAAACGGTATTACCGGATCGCTCCGTGAGACGAACGAAAAAAAAAAAAATCACCGAAAATGATCTTCACTTTTCGTCGGTAAAACCTCGGGATAAAAAGTTTTCCAACGATAGAGAATCGCTACGGATTGTTTTTGCGACGACACCGACGACTCCGACGTCGGGAAGCTCCGCGTTATTCGGTCTACGGCAAGATCAAAGGTCGCTCCTCGAAGGCTGCGGTTTTCGAAACCGCATCGAGCGCTAGATAAAGCCAAGCTCGCGTACTCGCGATCGATGGAAGATCGTACAACGTGTATTACGATCTTCGACGAGCTTCGTAATTGATTTCCAAAGACGGCCGAATATCCGCAATGAAGTTTGCCGTTGCCGTTAGAAACTCGCGCGTACAGTTTCCAAATGAGGGGAAACAGTCGGAAAATTTCTATAATCCGAATTCTCTGGATCACGTCTCGTATTATTACCGTGCAAACGCATCGAATTTGGTCGAGATCGAAATATACGCGACTCGGACGATAAAGTCGGGGGGGGGGGGGGGCGCGCTTTTATACTTTCCACGACGACGTGGATCGTTACATACGTACGTTCCATCTACTCGCCATTGTCACGATAAAGGGGAACGTGCGAGTTTAAACGAAATTATAAGGTGGCTTCCTCCTTTGACCTCCTTTAATTCTCCTTCCTTCTCTTTGTCCTTGGATTCGTTCCGCGTTTCGAGGATGGGATATAGTCGTTCGTTCGTTCGTTCGTTCGTTCGTTCGTTCGTTCGTTCGTTCGGCCGAGGAGAGATGAAGAGGGACGTGAACGGACGGAGAGATGGACGGGGAGAAAGGTGAGGTATCGAGAGGCACGATGCTCCGGAGGTCGGAGCTCGGAGGTGGCTTAATTGCCCGGTAATTGGCGCTGTCTGCGCCACGGCGACAATAGGACGCGAAGATTGGAACTTAACCAAATGACATAGACGCGCCCGGAATACGTTAACAATCATTCCATAATAGACCGTTCGTGCCGCCACGTTGGTCGGGGGCCGCGCTCTCCGCGAAGCGCGGAAATATCGTTCCTAAATCTACCCCTAAATATCACCCGCCTCGTATCATCGCGCGCTTTTACCTTTATTTTACATTATTTTCTTATGCCTCGATAAATACCGTCCTAATTGCGAAGAAAAATTCGTTACTTTGGAGAAACATCGCCCGTACGGTCGTAACGGCTGAGTATACCTAGACAAATATATATATCCGTATCGAGTGCATACATACTTTGGCGCATTAAACGCATTCCCGTCGCAATTTTGCCGCGTCAAACGTTTATGTAAAATTTTCCTCGCTCGAGCATCGCTCTCGAGTATCGATGCTATAAAAAGAAGCGGAACGAGGGAGAAAGAGAAAAGTACGGCTTTTCTAGAACGCGTCGAACGCGTCGAACGCGACCCGGAGGTGGAACAACGACGAGAGGGTGCAAAAGGAGGAGTAAAACGAGAAGAAGAGAGAACGAGAGGCGATGGTGTAAAGAAGCGTGAGGCACGGTGCATGCAACCGCAACAACGCTATTCGCGTGGAAACGAGTAACACGAACGTCGAACGACGTTGGCAGTTTGAAGGGCTTTAACGATTCGATCGTTCGCACCGCGATTTACGCCGTTCATTCCCCGATCCAAACAAAACCTTACGACTCGTGCGCGCAAAATAGACATCTGCCGCGAGCGTATAAAAACATTCACGGAACAGAGCCGAAATGGAGATAAACGATCGCGCCTGGGTGTGATATGGTTCGAGGATGATACGTCGTCGAAGACGACGAGTCGATCGGAAAAGGAAAGTACGGGGGCAGTTGGAAAATCGAATTGCGTCTATTTAATCGCGGCTAATTTACTAACCCCCCCCTCTCTCTCTCTCTCTCTCCGTCGAGCGAAGCGCACCCACGTAGGGATCTCCTCTCTCCGCGTTTATCGCGGCGTGCTCGATTGATTTCGACGCGTGGGCCGTACGTGATACTTGATCCGACCGATCATTTATCCCGCTCTTTTCCTTTTTACCATTTAATCGCGCCGGCGTTCGAAGGAAAACTTTTCCAGGCCGTAATTTCAAATTCGAATGAAATTCTATGGAAAAATGTCGAGTACTGCACGACGACTTCCGCGTCTTTCTTTCAAAGTTTATCGAAAAGTCATGGCGTTTCTTCGTCGAAATTTCAATTCGCCGATGGGCTTGAAGGGAGACAAATCGTGGGAGGGGAAAAAAAGAAAGCATTTTATTTAACGATTTATCAAACGTACGCTGCCTGGTCGAAAGAGATCGCGACTTTCCTTCGTTACAGTTATCGATTAACGTTTCATAATGCGGACGCTCGTTAAGTCAGCCGAGTCTCGCGGGACGCGGCTGACTCGTTGGAAATTATTGAAAAATCAGAACCGCGTACTCGGGCCGCGAATAGTCGCGATATACCTACGCGTTTGCGTGTAAATACGCGTGACGTTTTATCGTTTACGAACCTTTTGAAAGTTTTCGCGTGTTACGCGGCGTACAAAAACAAAACAAAAAAAAAGGAGATAAAAGGAGAAAGATCGAGGAACGAAAAACGTTACACGGTACGTGATCGAGTAAGAAAAAGATGCAACGCTAAACGCGGACTTATCGTGCTCGTACCTAACTACCTATCCACTCGACGAAAACTCGTGTACGTACGAGCTTTCATAAAGAAAGAAAAAGTAAAGGAGAAACCGATGTTCGCTCGTTCGTTCTCCGAGCCTTTAAAAAGATGCTTATACAACTACGTATCGCATGCACGTATCCACTTAGCCGGATAAGCACTTGCGCTTTCTCTACGACCATCGATTATTACGGTTAATGCGGGGAGAATACACGCCTCTCTCTCTCTCTCTTTTAAACTTCGATCGATGAAACTAGTACATCCATCTTATGGAAAGACGAAAAACAACTTTGCTCGATCGCGACGAATTTATTCCGAAGAACTCGCGAGAATGAATAGACGATTCCGACAATAAGGATGTATCGTCCCCTACTTCAGACAGTACTCGTTCGCTTATCTCTCGATTATTTCTTTTTCTATTTTATACGAAACGCTATCCGCTCTATCCAACGTCCTAATTATAACCAGCGAAATTGCATTGGATCGAGTAACAAAGAGGTGACGCGCGACGTAACGTGACGGGATCGTAAAGCCGAAGGCAATAGGCACGCGTCTTTTTTTCTACGTAAAAGAAAAGTCAAGAAAAAAGAAGAAGAAAAAGAAGAAGAAAAGGAAAAGGAAGAGAAAGAAGGAAGGAAGGAAGGAAGGAAGGAAGGAAGGAAGGAAAGTCAAAAGCCAAGAAGAATTCATTATCGGCATCTTTTCTGATACGCCGTTAAATTCACCGAGCGACTTGTATACAAACGACGAACGCAATACGGTTCACCGAGCCGATAAAAATAATTAAATCGCGCTTGGTTGGGGAGGGGGGCGGGTGAAGTTGGAGGTTGAAATTAATTTGATCGCTTTAATGAGCTCGCTTTTCCAGTCTCCGGCCGCGCTCCCAGGTGCTTTCTCGCGGTGATAGCGGGGGCAGCGCGGCGATGCTAGAAACGGTGCTGGAAATACCGCTGCAAGTGGCGGCAGGAGTCGGCCCGACTTTTTTCCAATTAATAACCGGGAGGAAACGTCGGCCAAGTAACTAGTTTTCCGCTTCGTTCGTAATATAGCCGCAGAGGATTCGGCTACGTTCACACCGAATCGGCATATCCGACTAGACGAATACCTCGCGGCTAAAGCTATTCTCTCTCCCTCTTCGTTCTCATCCACATCGCGCTCATTTTGATCAACGAAGAGCTTCGAAAACGATTCCTGCCGGAGCCAAGCGCCCCGCCTAATTAATTTCTATCTACCGAAAGATAACGGAAGATTTATTGGCTTTTGATCCGAGCTATTTTCCCCGATACGATGTCACGCGATATCGAATCGATCTAGCTAACCGCGATGGTGCTACGTGAAATATATTTGTAGAGACGATATGCGACCCGATTAAATCGACGCCTCGACTCGCTCTTTCGTTCAAAATCCAATTGCAAACGTATTCCCCGGTCGAAGAAATTTCTTCTTCGATCGGCCGATACGTTATCACGGGTGAAAATTATGCGAATTAACGTTTAAAACGATCGCAGATTAAACTCCATTCCATTTTACTTTTCTTTTCTTATTCTCTTTATAACATTTTTCACTTCAAGGATCAAAACAATTTTTACATTTTCTCTCTTTCTGTTTGTTCGTTGTCAGAACGCGATACCCCCACCCCCCCAGAATTCGCCGCAAAGAGAAATTGGAATAATTCTCAAAGTTTCGTTTCTTTTCTCCTGATAAATAGTCGATTATTTTGGTAGGTATCGCACTTGGAGAGAGGCGACCCGTGCCAGTGACGGCCGCTGCGTCTGTTCGCGGTGACTCAAGTGGATTTCCCATTTCCAGCACTTTCGCCGAAAATACTACCTCTCTTTCCCTTTCCATTCCCTGGAAGCAGCGCCCTTTGGTAAAGGACTTTCAGATTTAACGAGTAGAGAAACTCCCGCGCCTCTCGAAATCGATATTAATCTTTCGATTCCAGCGGTAACCTCCAAGGATTCTTGAATTCAGCCAAAGCCCTCCGGCCGTCTCCTAATTTTTTGAATCGGTCCATCTTCAAGTTCGATATAACGTTACGCCTCTTTTATTACATCGAATAGGATTCTTCGTTCCTTCGATGGATATCTCGAGTCGTTGATCGAATTAGAAAGATGGTGGCGTTAAGGAGAAGCGAAATACGAAAAGTAAATATTTCTTCTACCATCGAACTTTTCTTCCCCATCTTTCGCACCATAGTTCTACTCGAACGATAGACGGACGGATAGACATATAGACGGATACTTTGCGAAATCTTTCGACGCGAAAAATAATAGAGGCGAACCAAAGACTAAGGGAAAAGAAAAACTATCGCGGCCACGATAATGGAGCACGCTTCGTTATTTTCCGAAACGTAAGTGCGTTACAAGCTTTTCCGGTAATTACATTAGCCGCCGCCACCGCCGCCGCCGCCGCCGCCACCACCGCTGTGTTTCCCATATAAATTACGCTCGAATTAATTCCTCGATCTTTCACGTAGCCTTGGCACGTTAATTAAAGAATACTAAAAATGGCTTGAATATCTCGGGAGATTTAAGGTGATTCGAATAATACTTAATTAATGGTTAATTAAACGCGGTAACGATGGTAGTTGCGAACGCTAAGAAAAATAAGTGGCGAAGGTCGACGTCTACGACGACAGTAGCGGAGAATGCGTCATAGCCGGGCGCGGTGGAACGAGATAGTTATAGTCCGCCGGTAATACAAGAGGTTGTGTCTGCCGTACACCCGGTACGACCAAACGACTTTTCCCATCTTCTTTCGTCTACTGTAAAAGTAGACGATACAGGCTTTTTGGCGGATCGGAAAAGAACTTTGTCTGTCTTTTTTTTTTTTTTTTTTTTTTAATATCCTGCGCGCATAATAGGAACGTTATCCTCGAAATGTGAAAAGCAAAGAAACGCATAGTATCTTTCCCAAATTAGGTTCACGAGCTTCGCGGACGTATATAAAAAATCTTAGTTTTAGAGCTATAATCTAAATTTAGAGAGAAAATATCACTGTTTGTTCTTAAACGTCATGGTATACGCGCGCTTAAAAGTTGCGAATGCGAAAGAAAGCTGGCAGACTGGAAAATTATTTCGTATCAAGAGAGAGGGTCGATGGCAGCGAAGATCATTTGCAGCGAGCATGACCGGGGAACGATAGTCTCTCTCTCTCTTGCTCTCTTTTTCTCTCGTTTTTCCTGGCAGTGTTCGTAGAAGCGTTTCACGCGACTACTCAACCCACGTTGCTTTCCGTTCCTCCCTTCCTTCTCCCGGAAAACAAACGAAACCGCTCTTCTCACAATTATATAGTTTTAGTTAAAACGAATTCTAATGCGCATAGTTTACGAATATTATTTCGTACGCCACGGACAAGTTGAAAAAGTATTCCCGTTATGATTCTTTAAAAAGGATTCATTCCGAGCGAAGAAAAGAAATAAAGAAGAAAAGGTAAAGGAAAAGAAGTCGAGGAGAATCGGATATCGTCGATCGACTCGTACTCTTAAAACTCGACCTTCGTCTTGATCTTAACGAGAGAAGACTTTTCAATTATCATTTGTCCCTCTCCTCTTCTTCATTTTCTCCGTTTATCTCCGAAAATGAGATAGCTATAGGTATCTTATCTACATCTATAACTATATACGTATTTGAGAGAATTCTGGTCGAGCCGACCCGACTAATTTCTTATAAATGACTTCCACTCGAGTGGTTCGTGGCAATTAAGACGTCCTTTGTCTTAAGAGGACGCGCTTTAGACTTTGCTTGCCGCGGGAAAAGAGCTGGACGATTGGAGAAGGAGAGACACGAGTGGTGTACCTATACACATAGACACGTACACGTATATGTATAATACATATTACATATATATAGCGCGAGTCTTACTTAAAAGAAGCGAGGAGAAAGAAGGAGTAAAATGCCTACGCATAATCCGTTCCTGGGTTCCCTTCTCTTTTAAAGAGGTGTACGTATGCGTGGCCCGCTTCGTTACGTATTAATCTACGCTCGATTATACCCACGAGTGCAGACGGAACCATAATTCGAACGACGACGGCGACGAATCTCAAAGTGCGCCTATCCTTCATAATTCAAGCTACTCCGCGTTCAAAGCATTCTTCGAGAATAATGAGCCAACCACCGCGTAACGATGAATATTATCGAAGATAACGAAACCTCTTAATGGATTCTAATTCGGACGAGAAAGCGTACTCGGGATATCCCCCCCCCTTTCTCAAAGTCATTTTCTCTTATTCTCGGAGCATTTTCCGAAAACTTTTCGGTCGATCGAATGTTCGATAAACGTCCCTAAGAAATTAGTAGGTAATGTCGCCTATTTGGAATTTTGTCAACGAATCGACGTTGACGAATAAAAGAACGAAATCTTAAAGATTTGATATTTTTCTTCGCTGAAAAGTAAATCGGGCTAGGTCGTTTGGGTTAATTAGGATCCGTGAAACCGAGAGAGAGAGAGAGAGAGAGAGAGAGAGAGAGAGAGAGAGAGAGAGAGAGAGAGAGCTTGATCATACAGAATGTACAGAAAGCGGAACCCTTCGCTTCATTATGCACCGCTTCAACGTAAAAAGATAGAGGAAGATACTGGTCTGCCTTTCTAATACGCACAGGGTGTGCGCGCTTTTTATTGAAAACTCGGCCTTCTGCATTTAACGTGTAAAAAGATGATACCCTGAATAATTACAATGCAGAGTTCATTAGAGCGTATCCGTAAAAATCATGCCTTCGAATACGCGTACCCGTATAGAATCTAAAAAGCTTTTTATGCAAGCACATCTATGTTTTTGCTTCGTTAAAGGGTACTTGAAAACTTTGATCACGGTTAAGAGGTATTCCATACACGTTGCGATCGCGCACGTTTTACATACACATATATGTATATATACGCATATAGACATTTGGCAAGGTTAATATTATGCTCGAGACTACTTTCGTTCAATTTGGAAGGGTAGGAAGCAAAGACGGATCGCGAAAAGATAATTAGCCCGATGGAATTTCTATCCCGATTCTTTTAATACTTTTGTCGAGGAAAGCAAAAAAGTTGGCGAGAATGGGAACGCGCAAAAATCCGAGAAAGAACCGTAACAATCGCATAAAACTAATCGAGTTATCATCCCGAAAAGAAACTCGGTGAAATTCTGGGCCGGCGGTCGTTAAATTTCTCTTGGTCGTCCAAACGGGGTACCCCAACGTCGCCTACCACCACCACCCCGTGCGCTCCGTGCGACCTAAGTTTAATTCCGCGGAATAAAAATCACGAGGTAAATTGGATTTTTTTGCCACGTCCTTTTAATAAGCGTTATTTCGCTTCCACAGCGCGTGTAACGAATGTCCACGGGAAAGTCCGAGCTCCATAACTTTACCCGCATTTCGTGCGGACATCCCCTCCCTCCCTATCTCCCTCCCTTCTCTTTCTCCGTCTCCTTCGTCGCTCTCTTCTTCCACCTCTTACCGTCGTTGCTACCCAAAGACCCGCGTAGGTGTCCTCTCTACCGAGTATGAATTAGAAACATTGTCCCAAAGCGAAAAGGGTCTTCCTTGAATTTTAATGCTCGTACCGGCGCCGTCGTGTATCCTCTACTTTTGCGGACGACTAAGAGAGAGGGAGAGAAAACTCGTTGTAGTCGCGACGAGTAAAGTTGCCGTCGAGAAGGAAACTTTCCAAACTTCTTCGCTTCTCCCGGCCTCTCCCTCTTTTTCCACTCGCCTACGAATCGTTATCTCCCCGACGACATTAATATCTCTGTATCAACCGACGGATCGAATATCCAGCTCCGCTAATTGCACCGAAAAGTCGACCTTTGCAGTCGCGAAGCCTTCGTTACGATTCCATCGTGCGTCGACCCACGAGTTTTTCTTACGTTTACGACCGTTCTCACCTTCTTAGAGACGAGAAACAAGCGCGATTCTTTCCCTCGGGAAAGGAAGAAAGTTCTTGGATACTTTTCGAACGTTGGCCGATGGGAAACGTTCCTAACGATCCGAGATGTTTATTTTTTTTTTTTTCACTAAGCTACAACCAGGTACGTGTGGGAACAGGAGTCGAATAAAAAATGACTATCCCGAGGGAATTGAGTGGCGATAAAAAAGCAAGCCAAAAATTCGAAAGAGAGAGAATCTTCAGTTTGCGAGATTATTAAACTTCGCGCTCGCAGAAACGGTTAGAGGAGCTTAATCTCCCTCGGAGTCTCGTTAAATATTCGATTGCCGCCGAGAGGAAAAGAGATCCAGGGCTGACGGAGCGTAGTCACGGTCGTCGGAAAAATTTCAATTCTCGTTTAATCGGCGATACGCCGATACGATTTCACCTTTCGTTCGCGATTACGGTTTAGCTCGCGGCAAAATTCGGCGAGATCGATGAAACGTCGCGTGGCAATCAGACCGCGATAAATATTCCACGGTAGACGCCGAAGGAAGGGCTTTACGGGAACGAGAAGGGCGCGACGCAAAATCCGATCGATTCCCTTTCACCTTTATCCCTCGATCCTCCTCCCCGCTAACTTTTCTATACAACTTCTATGCGCCCTATGGAAGAATTTTATGGCGCGGTCGGGATTTACGATCGCGTGTGCCAAGAATAAATATACACCGTCCACGAAATAGTCGTGCATCGCGTACGTATCGCGTCTACGAGCGAATCGTAATACTCGAAACGTCTCCGTCGATGTAAACGACCGCGCATTATGCCGGCACGATTACGAGCGGCGACGAGGCGTCGAGAATGCGATCGAACGTCACACGATCACGACGACTCTGTCCGTCGCGAACGCAGAGCCGGAAAAAAGGGGAAAAAAAAAAAGAAAAGAATCTTTTTCATTACTTTACGATCGAGAAATCATCGAAACGCGTCATTTCATTTCTATGTCTTTAATTGATCTCGTCGGGCTGTAATCAAGAACTTTGTAAGAATACTAGAAAACTGTGGGAACTCGTTCGGACCGGGCGCGTATATTCGAAACGTAAAACGTCTGGCGACTTTCGGTCATGGACCGAACGTTACGTGGATACGACTCGGCACGATCGAAAACTGAAGTTGGATATCTACCGCTATTCTTTCCAGTCGAGAAACGTCGAAAATCAGAGAGAAATTTCTAGCGCATCGTTTCCCACGATTTATCCGAGATATACCCCGAAAAGAGGCTGAACTCGGTGGGCCGGCAATTACGTTTTGCCGAGAGAGAACGATGGAACGTATCTCCTATCTTCGATATATCTCTACGTAACGAGAGCGCGGCATCGGGTAAGCGTTTCCCGGCCATTCGCCGCATCTGCAGCCGTGCATGCCGTTTTCGTGCGGCACGTTCGCAACCGTTTTGCGGCTCGCGAGGGTGCGGGAGCGGTAACGGCGACGGCACCGATAAAAGTTAACGCGTTAACGAGCAAGAAATAAGAAGGAGAGCACGAGTGCGATACGTGATGCGGAAACGTTACTCGAAAAAGACGAGACGGAACGAACCGACAAGAGAGCGCCGTCTTTCCGCGAGGGGTCGTCGCGTACCGGTCGCGAACCGGTCGATGCTACCGAAAATGGACAAAAAGGAAGACGAGGAGTAGGCGGTTCGGGGGAGAAACGATGCGTCGTTAAATATTTGTCCGTCATTATCGGAAATTCGCCGCATACGCCCCGACTATGCGAATCCGATCGAATCCGATATTGGTCGATCGCGGTTATCGACTCCGCGTTTCTATCGAGAGGCGGGGACGCATCGCGTATACGCGTGGCGGTCCCTGTATACTTTGTCATATACCAAAGTCGCATCCTAAGGTAAATAATAAACGAGCAGACTTTCCGAATCGAGCCGTTTGTTCGACGAGAGTTCTGTATCCGTCGCGAGACACGAGTCACGTGGCTTTACGTCAAAGAAATTATACGTGCTCGATCGGGACAAAATTACCAACGATTTTTCACTCGACTAATTTTTTCATGCGTCCGTACCGAGTGTAGGAACCGTCGCGAGCCTTTCGTAACGAACTACGAACGGCGAAACTTCGATAACGTAAGAACGCCTGACGGTTGCAAGATTTCCCCAGGTTATTACTTCTCACAACTCGTAGGATATTTGTTAATAGTTAAAGCCGAGTTATACGTTATAACAAATACGCGACGACCAACGTGTTCCGGAACCGTCTCGATCGACTTTATCGTTAATTCATCGACGCGTGTGAAATTAATGCGCGCACGCGGATAATCTCGTCGTTGTCGTTTCAACGTCTATGGCGATCTCTGATTTGGGAATACGAAGAACGTGGAAATAAAAAAAAAAAACTATGAGGATCAACACCGATGAGTCGTCCTTCCGATGGATAAAAGAGAAAAACTGACAGAGGGAATGTACAGGTCGTTTGGAAAAGTATATATGTAATTTACGATAATCAAACTAACCTTCGATCTTTGATTAGGATCGGTTCTAAGAGACGACCGAGTAGGATATAAAGATAAGAGAAAGAAAAAGGAAAATGGCAGAGAGCACGCGAGACCCGGGCAACGTTTGCCCATTTTTCAATAAGCGATAGCTTATACGACCGATATAACGAGCACTCGCCGTGCCTTTTCGCTGCTACGTGTACACGAAAACCGATGAAATATCAAGGCAAGAAAGAAAAACTCTTCCAACTCATCCAGAGTTTTTTTCTTTTATTTTTCGGGAAAGAAAGGAGAACAATGAAAAAGATAGAGCGAGTCGATGAACCTTTCTCGAGAGTAACTAGACTAGAGTAGAGTAGATGGAAGCAAAAGGTATCTATATATATCTTGATTTATCGCGTATCAACGTCGCCCTGTGCAATGGGTTTCATGAATCGCACTAAATTATGCGTATCCGTTTAATCCGATCTGCCGGATGGTCCGATAACACTTGTTAATAATTTATTGGGATGAGAGAGAGAGAGAGAGAGAGAGAAAAAAAAGTTCGGATTTGTCGATTGCCCATCTCTCTCTATCCCCCGCTTTCCTCTCCCTTCGCGCGCAGGAAAATTCAGCAAAAATTCAGCAAGTTGCAAAATAGAGAGGGAAGAAATATCCAGGCAACCGCAACGTTACGCTCGACGTTAAACGTCGTGCCATTCGTGAAATTCGGTCGGAGCGATCAGGCGCATTGTCACATCATTTCCGGAACCGTAATGGCGGTCGTTTTAAACGAGGGGTCAATATTGAGACAACCGAAATCGGTATAAACGCGCTGATTATCGTCGAGTACGGTTTGTCGAGGACGGCCGAACGAGGCGACGTCTATTAAACGTTAATTCACCGTTCCGCGGCTTATCCCGATCAAGAAGTTCGATGTCCGCCCTGCCTTTTTCTCTCTCTCTCTCTCTCTCTCTCTCTCTCTCTCTCTCTCAAATTGGGTAAGTAACGACCGATCGAAACGTCAATGACGCGATAGCAGTTTCCCCGATGAAAACACGCGGAAACCACCGTGAGCTATGTAAATTTGTCGTATTAATGATAAAAGCGTCGGTCGGCTTCGCCTCGTTCGTAGCGCTATTGTTTGGACGAAACGATTGGGGGAGATGGAAGCGAGGAAATATTTTTACACGGTGCTCTTTATAATAGACCGACATAACCGAACTATATTACCGTTTTATCGACTTCCATTGAAATCCAACATATGCGATATAATACCGTTTTAGGCTATCCACAGACGTAAGAGAGTCCCCACGTGCTTGCTCGCGGTAAACATATTTTCTCGATAATTGTAGCGGATTGTACCAGATCCGTAGTTATGCGATCTAAAATTCACACGATATTTTGACATTTATGAGTCGTTAAAATACGTTGCGGGGATAATAATGTATTCATTTCCATGCGTCGCTATAAATTTTCCACGCGACCCATTTATACGTCTACGATAAAAATAGCCGAATGTAAAGATAGATGTATCTTTTATGCGTTATCTCGTTCGATAACTATACGCTTCGAGAACGAACGCAATGAAAATTTAAGGATTGTTTGGAAAACGTTACGGAAATGGTGGTCGAGCTTTCTGGAAAATAGACTAAGGTAAGAAAAACGAGGAAGCGCGAGGTTTCTTTGCGGTTGAAAGGCAACACCGAACGAACCGAGGTCATGAATGATTCAGAGTACCCCACGATCGAATAAACGTAAAATACGTACCGGCGTACTTTCGTCGTATCCTTTTCGCGCTACCATACGCTACTATAGAGTGCGCTCACGATTTACGATCCCTAAGACACTACCTACCGCCGGCACGTTGGTCAACGAAACTTTACCACGCTCGTCGATCTTAATACGGAAACTCCGGGTCTAACTCTCGGTAAAATCCTAGATGACATTTTTCTTCGCCTCTGTTCGACGATATTTTATTCGACCATTTTTACGTATAACCTACCTTGAACTTGATACACGAGATCGAGCCAACGTAAAGTTCTTACCAAAAAAAGAATGTCCGATAAAGACAACGTTACGTCGGCTAATGGACATGTACGAGACCAGAGAGAGAGAGAGAGAGAGAGAGAGAGAGAGAGAGAGAGAGAGATCGGAAAAGGCGTTACAGTCATTTACGATGTTTCGCGCGCGAAAGAGCAAGAGCACGTTTACCTTCCAAGTTGTTTTTACAAGACTCGCAACCATAACAAATGGACGGCGAGGACGTAAAGTTAAGACGCTTCGTCTTGCCCGCCGTTTTGCCTGCTAAACCATAAGTCTCGAGGGACAGAAACTCACACTCCGATACTTTTTGCAATTTACTCGAAGCTGCGAGAAGCGAAACGTTTTGCGAGGTACCGGAATGGAGCGAGTCTAGAAACGACTCGAGTCAAACTTGATTCGACCGTTTCTAATTAATAATCTCGACGGTCTCGGTAAATTCTAAAGGACCTATTTACACACCCGTCCACGAATTCACCCTATTTACGACCAAGAAATGGGTTATGAGCGGAAAAGGGAAAGAGACAACGAAACGAAATAAAAGAGATTAGAGGAGAGAAGAGAAGAGAAGAGAAGGAGAAAAAGAAACGTAAGACGGAAACATACCCTTGGCGTGCTACAGCCTTCAGCTGATTTATCGACTAAGCTAGCAACGCGAGAGAACCTATGCTCGCAGGTGGATTACTAGGAAAAAAAAAAAAAAAAAAAAGAAAATAAAATGCCTCTTGGAGTTCGTAAAGGAGAAACAAAAATTTCCCGATTCGCTCGATTACGCGGATAATGGATATATCGCTGTACTTTCGTGTTACCACGTAATCGAAATGAAAAGAAAAAAAGAATTTCATGGTACGAAAGCAATATTTATGACTCGTAATTTTGGACAATTGCAATTACCAGCCAATGGCAATAAATTAATGCAAGACCGAGGCAATCGTAAGAGACGGAAAGAGATCAAGAGGAAGATAGATCTATAGAGGATAATTCGAGAGATACCCCGATGGAACGGGATCTCGAGTTTCCAGTCCGATACGGCTCCTTGATTTTAATCGAACTTGGGCGAGGCCGCTTATAGGCACTTAATCGTTGGAAACGGAAAGGTAAGTATAATGCGAAGGCTAGTAGAAACCGATGCGGAGAGAGAGAGAGAGAGAGAGAGAGAGAGAGAGAGAGAGAGACCGGAGGTGGCCTTTTTTGTCTTTGCCTTGGCCGGCAAAAGTTCCTTCCTCCTTTCCCCGAAACCCCGCGTCAAATCCCCGATTCTGCTTCTTCTTCTTCTTCTTCTTCTTCTTAGCCGCCCTTAGTAGTCCTCCTCGTCGAGTCGATTCTTTTTAATTGCAAAGTAATTCGAATCAACGACTGGTAGCGAGGACGATCGTCTTCCCAAATGCAGCAAAATGGAATAATCCCGACCGTCTCGATGTAAGGGAGCATCGAAGACCGAGAGGGTCTATTGCTCTCCAACGATGAATACGATTAATCGGAACGACGAGTAAGTACTCGGATTCGTTACCGATCGTCCGGAGGGCAACCAAGGAAAGAGATGTCGAGGATATCAAAGGTATGAAAATATGATTTAATGAAAAAACGAAAATCGACCAATCGTTTGTACGCTCGATCACGGTGGAGAATAGAGAGAGAGAGGGGGGAGGGGGAGGGGGGGAGCAAGGACGATCCAAAGTATCGACGACGATTCTCGACCGAGAACAAGTCGATTCCTGTACGCGGAAGAAAGCACGAGGCAAAATATCGGCACTGCCGATATCGACGGCCGTCGTCGGTATGACGGAGAAAGAGAGGATCATCTAACGCTAAGCTAACGGCGAAACATGGTTAAAGCCCGAGTAAATGTCAGAGTTCTTAAAAGCTTAAAGGCAGGCTAAATGAAGTTTACGGAAGATATCTCTATATACGTTTCCTTTAGGAAATTACGGAAAATAAATTCTACGATATCTCGTAGGAATAATATCGAAAGAAAACCGTTGACGACGAGCAATCGTGTCTCGTTTCGTCATTAAAATATTTATATAAGATTCGTCGAAATTGTCGTAATCCTCTTAACGACTCGATACGTTTCCATCGCTCCACGATATTAGATACATCGCTGTATCGAGTCTGGTCGAACGTTTTCGTCGAATTCGTGCAAACTTGGCGAGTGCTCCCGAGGTTGGCAAATTCTCGAGTAAACGCTAACGGCGTGCCGCTTAAAAACTTTAACGGACATAGGAGAAGAACAATTTGACGTTATTACGGCTCGATTACGTTAACGCGAGGTGATGTTTTACGTGTTTTATGATTGCCTCGAATCATAAAAAGGTAAAACAACTTTAACGGGCATCCACGTACGGCAAAAGTTCTACAGGGTACTACAGGGGGTCCGTCGAGAGGACGGCTCTTTCCGCGCGCGTTCTCGTTCGAGTAACGACACACGGTTCTCGCTTTTTATCATACCGCGATCGCGCGTTTATTTTCCGCTAAGAGCGATTTGAACGAACGTGCAAACCGTTTCGACGCTAGCCGAATGTGCACTTTCTCGTACGGCCAACTGACTCTCTTCACCGACACGCTCCTCTTGCGTTTTTTTCTTTTTTTTTTTTCTTTTTTTAATTTATTAATCAGCGGTAATTTCAAAGATCAACGTATATCGAATTGCATCGAACTACGAACGCAATCAAATTCATACGCGTTCTCTCTCCTCTCGTTAACGAGTTTCCTTTCGAGTTGACACGTTTACTCCCGTAAAGCTTTCGATACAGGCGAAACTAAGACGAGAAGAAAATATTAATTGCGATCGAAACCAACCAAATTTTCATGCGACTCTCAACGAGTCGTTAAGGAAAAAGCACATTTACCTTTTCGCTCCATTCGGTAGAAAATTTCAAAGTTTCGCGAAATCCATCGAGTCGTCGTAATTAATAACCGTAACGAGATACACAGACCGAAACGGTAGAAAATCGTCGAATTACGATCGCCCCTATTTTTTTTTCTCGATGTAAATGCGTCGAACGAATTCTTTTTTCTCTCCAAACGAAAATACAAACGCGAAACGTTATAATGCTTGGAATGTATTACGTTATAACGCCAAAGCGAAATTCGAAGTACGCGAAATGCATTGCAGTAGGAAAATAACGCTTGATGTATGCTCGAGAATGACACTAAAAGAGCATTCCGACCACTTTCCCACGTCAAAGTGCTTTAAGGGCGACCCTATGCAAAATACGTAGCACTCGAGCGATTCGAAGAGCGGTTTCTCGAATGTGCCAACCTTTGTGCCGCTAAGAGAAATAGAACCAAGAGTTTCTCGAAATATGTTCTTACGAACGAGAGATAGAAAAATAGAAAGGGAGGCCTCCTTCAAAGGAGGTTTCTTTGGCCATTCGCATAGAGAGAGAGAGAGAGAGAGAGAGAGAGAGAGAGAGAGAGAGAGAGAGAGAGAGAGAAGAGGGAGAAGGAAAAAGAAAAGAGTCGAATATTTCCCGATCCGATCGTTTCTTGAACAACGCAAAAGGATACAGGAAGGAACGTCGAAAGAGACAATGACCGTAAGAATCGTCTCCATCGAGAGGATGGTAACGAATCTTTACCTTTTTCCTCTCTTATCCCTCCCCCTCTTCTCATAGGATTCTTCGTATTTCTCCGTGGAAATAGCACTCTTAAGTGGTAAATCTTGTCCGCCTGCCAGTGGTGGTTCAGGGATGGGCCTCGGATGACTAAAGTCGATAGCGGTTCTGTCTGTAGAAGAGGCAGAGAGAGAGAGAGAGAGAGAGAGAGAGAGAGAGAGAGAGCACAGCAGTCGGAAGTTTGCAAAGTTTCGTCCCTCCGCGTGCAAACGCTACCAACGTCTCGATCGAATTCCGTACTCTACGGCGGACTCTCCTCCTCTCCTATCTATTTATCTGTCCGTCTCTCTTTGTACACCTCTTTCATCGTTTACGGAAGCGAGAGGCAATACGCAGGCAACCATTCGCCCTCGATACGTTCAAGAGCCTAACCGGGTGGTGGTATATATGTATGCGCTGGATGTCTAACGAAGAGTAGGAGGATGCGCACAAAGTAAAAGCGAGAGAGGGCGGGGGAGAAAAATGGAAGGGGGAAGTACGCCATGTGGCACATAAGGACGGGACTAGGAATATATAATGCAAACAGTTTGGGCCAAGCTCCGGTCACAAGTTTAACTTAGTTTGCTACATAGGTGGAAGGTAATTGCATTTACTCCGACGTCTGTAGGTTCGCGCGATTCTCCAAGCCCGTAACATCGCCCGGTGCTGCATCGCTTCGAAAGCCTCCTAGCATCAGCTGGTGCGACCGTCCTCCTCCCACAAACCGCGCTTCCAACTAGCGTAGTATACCTCCCTGCACAGCCATACCATACCACCGGCCATAAACGAAGATTCCCAAAACTGCGGGTGCGACGAGCTCGCTCGGCCAACTGTCGGTGACAGTTTTGCGAGATATCGTAGCGCGAGGCTGCCTAGATATACCTCTCGTAGTTTCGCATCCTCGTTATTGGCTAACCAAGGAGAATTCCTATTCTAAAATCTATCTACGACGACGACGCGTTACGTTACCGCCACGCGACCCTCTACCGCATCGATATCTACGCGGATAGAAAAAGGATCGAGATCGAGCGCGTTCCGTCGGTAATAAGTTTGTCGAACCGAACGAACCGAACGAACCGAACGAGTACCGTCTTTAATATTGATACGAGGCGACGACGAGGCGACGACGAGCCCGACATATAAATACGTATCGTCGATCGGGATATAAAGGTGAAAAGATAAGTATCGTTCGGTGATCCTAATCGGCAGCCCTTACGGCGAATATCTATCTCGGCGTACGCTCTATCCAGGGTTGCTTATCGAATCGAGAAGAAATTTACTACGAAATAAATTCTATCCGAGCGCTTTGGGAGAGGTTTAACAACGGGCTGCGCTCCAACGTTATCCGATAATGCTCGATAATGAGAGAGGCGCCTAATGAAAAACGGCACCTCGATGAATCCGAGAAAACGTTCGGATCCGTTAAATTGAACGAGCAAAGGGAATTCGTACGAAATGAAACGTAACTTTACAACGTGCCACGGTAAAACGTTGTAACGTTCGTTTCGTAGGGTGCGGTCGTAACTCGGTCGGCATACCACCTATGCCGATCTCTTTCATCCTCTATTTATCTCTCTTCGTCTCTTTCAATTCCCCTCGCTGCCCTCCGCCCCTGTCTCACCTGCATTCGCCATCGAAAGCAGAAACAGCCTCGGTGTAACGACCGCGACGCATCGTAATCCGTTATATTACACGTATACGCGTTCGTCCATTCCGGCGGCCCCGTGTAAACTGTCCACCGCCGATGATATATGCGCCCAGTCAAATTCAGAGATTTCATGAACCTACGGAAATGTATAGAAAAGTGGAAAAATAGAGAACGAAACGCGAACGTGATTTTAACAGCGACCGATTAAAAATAACCTTTGAACTCGCGCTATCCGAGATATATATTTTCTTCGCTTAAAGAGAAAAATCGAACTTTGTTCTCTCGATTCGCTCTCCGACTTTACTTTCACCCGCAAAATCGTGGTTTCCCGATTAGCCTGAACTAAAGAAAAGAACAACCAACGAAAAGAGTTTTCCTCCCTCCCATTCGCCTCGCTTCCGTCATCGGACGAAGAAGAAAAAAAAAAGCTTACGCAATGGCGCGAAACGTTCGTTTACCTTTCGGCGTTACCCGTACCATTCTCGTACCGATTCACAAGCGGGAAGTGTGCCCTTCCAATTTCAGATAAGGTAGAACAAAGCGCCGAGGCGAAAGCTCGCGGACTTGTTTGCCTTTGCGCGCGACCCTGTGCACGGCGTGCAGAGCGTTCGAATAAACAAATATAGGGGACGGACGTGCCTGGCAAAGTGTCAAAAAAATTATAAAAATAGCCAAACATACCCTGCCTTCGCAAGCAGTCGTAAGAATTTCTCGCAAACGTTAGGCTCCCTCCCTTATTTTATCCATCGCGACGACGACAACGACGACGACGACGACGGCGGCGGCGGCGGCGACGGCGACGGCGACGATTCCGACTATGGGAAATAATAAAATTATTCGTCGGCGATGCGAACGTAATCGAGGAGGCGTCCTCGACGAGAGTAGATGGCGAATCAGCCGTTCGATTGGAATCTTGCCCAGAAATATCTTCCAAGGGAAATTCGAAAGGTCGAATTTCAATTTTCTCTCTCCTCGACACTAATTCGTCTCGTGTTAATTTACAGACGCGCATCGATTAAACCGACCGATTTAGATGGCGAGTAACGAACTAAACGCGCGAGTCCTCCTAAACCACGTAATAGATTCTACAGAGTTAGATCCGTAAAGCTAAATACTACATTCGAGGAGTCGAGGAGCGTGGTACCGACATCGTTTTCCATGGACCGTCGAACCACCAAGTACTCTCGAAAAGTTAAGAAAGCCTGAGATCGAGGCGCAAGATTCACTCCTAACTCATCTACGAATCTTCTATCTCTTTACGCACGTTGTCCCGATAAATTCCAAATTAAATCGTTTCTACGTATATTATACTACTCGAAAGGAATTTTATCTATTCTTTGTCAAATCGATTCGATAACGATACGAAAGAACTCGTATAAATGGACGCGTATCCGCGAGAGGGAGAGAGCGAGAGCGAGAGAGAGAGAGAGAGAGAGAGAGAAATAGAGTTTTTCTTCGCAAAGTAGGAAAGGCTCTCGTAGCTACGAGCATCGAATTACGATCCATTGGTTTAACACGGATTAGCATTCTGTGTTGAACGAAAAAAAAGAAAAAAAAAAAAGAAAAAAACTAGAAACGAGACCGCACACTCGTATGTAATTCATGCAAGACCCGATTCTTTTTGTGGACTTTGAAAAATAATTAACCGAGCTTATTGTCTCTCGTACATACGTGACCATTATACGTAAAAAAGTTTTACGAACCACTCGAGATCCGAGAAGACTCGTATAATGGAACGAGTAAGTCGTTATACGCAAGCTCGTTATATCAAGTCCTACAAAACGAAAAATATCGATTTCGACGTTCGATCGAAAAATCTTTTCGCTCTACAAGACGATCGCTTAAATGAAAATAACGCAAAGAATTTACGATCCGAAGGTGAAATCGTTTATAACGGATAAACTATTTTAAACGATATGGAAATCACTTTTTTCTAGGAAAACTCTGATTGCTCGGAGATCGGGAAGAGAGAGAGAGAGAGAGAGCTTAGCGATGCGTCAAAAATATTCCCTCCAACGGCAACCTGCTGCGGTCAGGAAGCGAGTGCGGAGTCAGAAATTAGGTCAGTATCGATAAACGGTAGAGGACCGGCTGCAAAGTCGGAAATTTGCCGAGATAGGCCGAGGTGGTCCTCCTCTCCTCCTCTCCTCGTCCTTTTCCGCAAACTTACGAATCTTGGTACTAGGTCATCCAACGAGTTCATCGCGTATGTTCGATTATGTTATTCCACTGTTATCAAGCATTTTCCAAGGTAATGAAATTTCTAAATTCGTTAACAAACGAATACGATCGGTTTCAACGAACGAAATATTTCACATTATTTCGGTCTTTCCTTTCTTTCCCGACGCAATCATTCCAACAAAATCGTTTTCAAGTATTCTCTACCTTTGGTATACCTACAGTAAAACAAGCAGAATAAAAGAAAAAGATTAAAAAAAAAAAAAAAACAAAAAAGACGCTCGCGCATTGATTCATAGCAGTATTGTAGGCGTATCTATTTGTACCTCTTCTATAAGAGCGCATCAACGACGAATTTTCAGCACGAGAGGCGTCTCTGCTCTCGTGCAGTCTGCAATAACGACTAAGAGAGGGGGGAATGAGCAGAGAGAGAGAGAGAGAGAGAGAGAGAGAGAGAGAGTTAAAGAAAAAAAAGACGTATACGCGTACAAACAAACACGTACGCACATATATGTAACGCGCGTATACGCGCGAAGAGTAGAAGCGACTGACTGATATGTTTCTGTTGTCCGTCAAATGAGCAACAAATAACGGTGCATTGTTGTCTGTCGAGTGCGCACGGCACGGCGTGCGCGCAAACGAGAGTTTGAACTTAACAATGGAGCAGTGGTCCAGGACAGAACTTTTCAGGCCCGTGGAAACAATGCCAAGAGACGAGCGACAGCCGGTTTAATTAAACGCATCGTCAGCTCTGTATAGCAACACTACAGTGACGGTACTACGGGATACCCACACGTTTATATTCTCGCTTTCTCTCTCTCTATATATATATATATATATATATATATATATATATATATTTTTTTCGTACACATACGTACAACATGCCCGTATATACGAACCATCTTCCGTACGTATGTATATTTATGCGCTCGGCAATTGCGCGTCACCGAGACGACGAGAATTGAAAGGGTATATGCATCTCACGGAGATAAGTAAAATGAACGAAAACCACTATACGTTCCGAACGAAACTCGAATCGTAGCTACGAGAGGAGCCCATGTAGTCGATACACCGATGTCGTGGCGTTAATCGTGTTCGCCGTTGGCAGACATCCCTTCTAACTTATCCCCCCCCCTCTCTCTCTCTCTCTCTACTTTATTCCGTTCCGTCTTCGTTTCTTCCAACTGAAAACTTCTCCTTGCGTTCCGTCCGCGTACTTTGCGAGTTTTCCAAGAAACGATATCGCTTGTAGTCGCTTAACTTTGTTACAGAATAAGGGAAGTGAGAACTAAGAAGATTTACTTTTACTTCTTCTTCCTATTCTTGCCATTCTTTTCTTTCTCTCTTGTTTCTTTTCGTTATTTCTATATATCTCCCTTACTCACACACACACACACACTTCATCGATCAAGATTTGACTCCACCTAGCAAAATGCCATACTCGAATCCTTACGTACTACGAGACCGATCGAACGACTCGAAACACGTGTTCGACCAAGATTCCATATAACGAGTACAGATTTAATATGCCACGTGACACCGCTCGGCGTGACGCAGATCCGAGACCTGTTTTAATGAGGAAACGCTAGGACGAAAGAAAGTGAGACAAAGGGAGAAAGACGAAGTAGCGACGATGCCGCTTGCGATAACTCGTTAACGTTAATCAGTTGCGTAACTCGAGAACGACTGGCCAATGATCTCGATAATTTATCTCGTTATATCGATATTATTATGATAGAACGAATGTATACTCTTTATGGATTACAAGATAAATGAATATATATATATAATCTTTGGAATAGAAAATGGAAAAGAAAATCGGCGAGTACGTCGTTACCGCTAACCTATCGAGTAACTCTTTATAACCCGCGTACGTTTCACGTCACTCGTCCGTTAAATCTAGACTTTCCTTTTCGCATTCGTTAATTACGGCTACGTTAGAGCAAGCATGGGAAAGATTTTACGTAGCTCGAGGTTACGCGATGCTTTTAAGTAGTACATTCGTTCTAAGCTGACCGATGCCAAGCAGAAACGCTCGGTAAACTTGGTCAGGAAAGAGAAAAAATAATGTGATATGTGGTAGAGCGAGAGAGAGAGAGAGAGAGAGAGAGAGAAATAAAGAAAAAGAAGTTGAGTCAAAGAGCAGCGTCGAGCGAAAAACGTGTAAAGGATATGCGGTAAAAGAGGAAGAAACGAAAGAGAGAAAGAACGTGGTGCAACGGAACGCCTTCAGCTTTTTCGCACAGGGGGTTGGATGTGCTCTTACCGGACAGGCAAACGCTCCGTTCGTATGTGTACGTACGCGCATAGACATTCGCGCGCAACGCGTGCAAAGTTCCACCTTTTTTCGACGAACACACGTTGGGACTTGGCGAAATTTATTCGTCTGCACAGCCCCTTAAATCACGCCACCCTTTCTCCCTGCCGGTCTCTCGGCTACCGTGCGAACCCTTCCGCCCAGTCATCCACCTGCTCCTGCTTTTGTGGTGTTTGTGCGAACACGAGAGAGAGAGAGAGAGAGAGAGAGAGAGAGAGAGAATAGGAGAAAAAGCTTCTACTCTCTCTTTTCCATCCTTTCGTCCTAGCCGCCACTAGCACATCGTTGGCACAGCGACTGCAGCGTATCGCCCTCTCTTTCTTTCTTGTCTCTGCGAGGAACAGCAGTGCATATTTTATTTTTAAACCTGGCCGCATTGACAATTTGCAGCAGCGTTATGTAAATGCATCGTCACGTACGCACTTCATGTCGGGGGAAAAGAAGCGTGGTGAAGTGGAGAAGAGTGATGTGGAGGGAAGGAGAAGGATAAAGAAAAAGAGAGAGAGGGAGGGAGGAGGGATCAGGGATAAGAGAAACGACGAAACGTAGGGAAACGTTCTCCTTCGCGACGATAGATCCTACGATGAAATATGTGCACTTTTACGGCATCGATGATATGAATTCTCTTCTTTCTCTTTCTTTATGTACACGTAACTTTTGACGGGTCGATTTATGTACGCACGTGCGTAAATTATATCGAAACAATCGCTTAGGAAATTCGAATATATTTAGATATAATAGAGTGATTTTCCTTAGGTGAACCACCCCGTATGTTCGATACATTGTGTGTGTGTGTGTGTGTGTGTGTGTGTGTGTGTACACCATAGGGCAGACTACGGTGCCGCTTTAATCCTTTGAGGTAAGTTCGCGGTCGAAGCGCTTCGTTTGTTCGCGTATTATACGATATAGAATCTGGGATATTCGATAGTGGATTAACCACAGGTTGGATTACACGAATATCGTTTTCGGGGAAACATTATGCGCGATTATCGTGGCAGGAAATGTAGATTATTTTATCATTTAGATCGTTTCCCCGATTAAACATCTCACATTTCGCAAATTTTCGAAATCGATTGATTCGCGAATACCTGTAGTCGATCTTTATTCGATTTATCTTCCAAGGGTAAAATGTGACGAATCCGTCGAGACTCGCGTACGTCGATCTTAATAAAAATTATCGGTTAAAGAATCTTTCGTAACTTCAACGACGCCAACTTTCGGCGAGTCTCTCGATCTTATCTCGTATCTAACGCAGGCCTCCCTTCATTCTTTCCATCTTTCTTTCCTCTTAATGACTTTCGTTCTTTCGAATATCCTACGAACCAACTCCATTCTACCGAGTCCCAAAATAACGTGTAACGGGAAATGGATTTTCCAACTCGCTTTACTTCCCGGTATCCCCGCTCTTCCAACTTTTCTCTTATATCGCTCATCTTTTCCTTCCTCCCACGCATTTGCTCCGTTTACTTGGACGCTTTTACTTTACGTATTTACTTCTGAAAAACTGATGGCATTCGTCGCATGGCCGTCGAAAGATCGATCGTTGGACCGGAATGCAACGAATTCCGGCGTTGAGTAAATCATCGTTGAAACAGAAGGAAGAAACGAAGCGTCTATGTACTCGTCGTTCGATGGAAATGGCATCGGAATAAAAGGATAGAACGAACCAGGAAGCGAATGAACGAGCGAGAGAGAGAGAGAGAGAGAGAGAGAGAGAGAGAGAGAGAGAGAGAGTGAGAGACAAAAAGAAAATCCAAAGAGAGAACGCGAGGCAACGAATCCCGATACTAAAATTCCATTAAAGCCCGACCGACGGTGTATCTTGCGCCTGGAATAATGTATTTCTTTAGATGCGAGGGTGGAGAGAGGTGTCGATCGACTATACATATATCCTCGCCGACAGGATACGCCGAGTATCCTGTATCTCCTGGGCTATCCTCCGACTCTAGGTACCGGAGTATCGACACCTTTTCCATCAGGGAAAAATATCAATCCTTTGTTATTACACGGGCGAGCACTTTTCTGTATATCTCGGCTTTCCCTCTCCTTCTTCTCCTTTTTCTCAATTTTATTCTTACTCTTACTCTCGAGCTTTTTATTTTATTTCTTTCCTCCTCGTCGTATCACCTTCGTGCCCTTTTTACGTTATACGTTAGACTCACTAAGGAAAAACGGTAATACTTTTTCCCCTCGATCACCATCGCGTCCCGATCGTACAAAAGTTCCAAACGACGTACTCGCGGCTCTCTATCTACCTCGAATCTCTCGTTCGATAAAGCGAATGGAAGAAGAAAAAAAAAAAACACTGGCCGTTGCTCCGGACAATTTTCGCTTCGCGATGTATAAAAATGTAACTCGAGACAAGTAACTTTTTATTCCGATTAAGAGCGTCCGAGTAAGATTATATTATCTTCGAGCTAAGAAGCATTTCGGTTAAAATGCTCGTCCTCCTAGTAGATTCTTCCCATTTTCGAAAGATATATCTACAATCGAGAGACGACCGATCGCTCGCGGCTAAACGATAGATCCGCGTATTCGCAGGAAGAACGTCGTTTAAGAGTTACGTGTACGCCACGTGCGATCTCTCTGGTTCGACGTCGCGTCGGTGAGATTCGCCAGGGCCGCCGCCGCCACCGCCGCCGCCGCGTATCGATGCCGTTCTACTCTCTCCTCCTCTACGTCGACCTCACAAAGGAACTATGACGCGCGACAAATAACAAGGTACGATCAAAGGAATCGAACGACAGCTTCCGCCTCGTCGTTTCATCCTGGCCGTCGCGTCGAGTCGCGATCGTCGAACGAGCGTGCGAACGAGCGAACGAGCGAACGAGCGAACGAACGATTAGGACGAAAAAGGAATCGTCTAACGTCGTGCGATCGTAAAGGAATCGTTCAAAGTATATAATCGATTAAAAGAATCCTTGCTTTTTTCCATTGACGAATATCGGACGAATATCGATCCAGGACCAACGAGACAAATCGGATTCTGTGAGAGAACGTTGATTACTACCCACGTACATATGTATACGTATCGCAAACCGAGATTCCGAGTACGAAGAGAACAACGAGAAGAAAGAGAATAATGAAAGAATAGAAAAGATTTTTTGTTAAATTCGATCGGTAGATCGTTACTATCGATTCGATTCGATTTCTCGTTTATCTTCGAACGTCATCGAACGACGCGCACATAGTCCGCGCTTTTAATCTATTCGAAGTACTCGCAGCCCATTCGATTCCCAAGTCTCTTATCTCCGTCATCGTCATCCATCGACGTCTCTATGGAACGTGCAGCAGCCAACGTCTATCCGATTTGACGCCCGATCGAAATACGACGTTCTAACTCACGACCGTCTGAGTCTAAGGCTATGCCGTCGCGAATGTACTCCCCCTCCCGTCGTGCATGCGCGCTCCTCTTAACGCGAGGCCCCATAAATTTGTTAATAACGACGGAGGAAGCTAAGTCGCGAAAGCTCCAAACGTTCTCCGATACCCCTCTTCTACGCGGTTCACTCTTTTCTTCTCTTTTCTCTTCCTGTCATATATCCCATAAACCCCTGCTCGATTTAAACGTGTCTCGACTTTAATATAAATTTTATATTCGAAAGAAAAAGATTTTACTTCGTTCGAGCTCCTTCGGATAATTACGATCCTATCGAAGGACTTACTCGTTTTAATTAATCATACGACCTTCCCTTAGCATTTATTTCCTAATGAAACTTTCTACCAATAGGTAATTATATTACGATAGCGTACATACTCGGGTTTAGTTATTCTCCCGCGCCAAACTATGCTTTATCGTTATAGAGAGAATATTATCTCGTTCGTACAAAAACTTTTCGGGTCACAACCTACGTTTCAATGCGTTTCCATACAATTTTACAAACTTTTTAATGGCATACGTATACGTATTTAATAATAATAACGATGGGATCAAGTAAATATTTCATAGACATTTGTGAACATTTTTAAATATCGTTGAGATTATCTAACGAAGGGAAGCTTCGTTACGAGAGGTATCTGAAATTGCTCGACCGTCGAACAAATTATTTCGCAGTCGGTTTGGAGTCTCGGTCTAGGAGCGATCGTTCATTTTGCAAGGTGCTTTAGGATATAAATCTTACAAATATCATGAAAAAGGAAAAAGAAGAGAGAGAGAGAGAGAGAGAGAAAAGAAGAAAAAAGAAAACGAATATGCGTATACTCGGCTCGTATGAAAGTCCATTATCGAAGGAACAATATGTATTATGTACGAGTTCGAATAACGAAACGACGATTAAATTCGATTAACAAGATGGACGGATTCAAAATGTATATGTATTTATCGTGCTACCTATTCTCTAGAGGACTCGTTATACCTTTTAACGTTTTTTCATTCATCGACACGTATGGTTTTGAACGTTGCCACTTCCCGTATACGTAGATATACTTCATTTAGGGAAAACTGTCGATAGCTGTGAGAAGCCGAGTGTCTTAACGGAACGCGGGAATCAACGTTCCGCATCGAATCTCTCGGGCATAAACATGATCCGCGGTCTGAAAATTACTCAGAGAGGATCATCGCTTTATAGAATACGATCCAGTTTCCATGAGAACACGATATAACTCCGCGAAGTCTCAATGGTTTTCGCTTCAACGACGCGCTATCTTCATTAAGCTTCTCTACATCTTGTTCGATACAACCAACCGGATGGGTTCGATGGTTGTTTCCGTACTTTTCAACGATGAATCGCTAATTTGTTTTAAAACATATCTTTCTCCTTGCAAACGATACAAATTTGAAAACTTTTTCTTATCGCTCCGTTCTACGTTGTGATTTCATTCTATACGGAATACAAAATTTATACGGACATAGAGTTTCGTCGGGTAAAAGTGACTATTGTAATGATTTAATTAATACATCCATTCGACTGTGCTTCATTTGTCCTCTCTCCCTTTTCTTCCCCCCCCCCTCCCCCAACCGACCGCATCGTCGATACCATCGTGCACGTACAACGTGCACAAAGGAAAGTTATCGCGTCTCCCTCTCCCTCTCCTCTCCCTCTTCCTCCCTCGGTATATATAAATCCATAATATTTTTTAATTATCTCCCACTCTCTCTCCTCCCCCTTATCCCGGATAATGGAAGGAAACGAGTCATTGACGAACGAAGCTTGTTATATAATGGTTATATCGGCACACAATTCGGCTGGATGGATTTACGCTTCAAAACTGCCCCTATAACGTGCGCCTATTTATTCGATCCGACGGATTAGACTTTGATTAATCGAACGGAAAATTAGATTAGTTTTCAAAGAGACAGAACAATAACGGAGTCTCGATAAAATCAAAAATCGAAACGTCCCTTGATCGATTTTCCTACATCATATTTTCCCTTTCCAATTTTCTCTCCACGCTCGATGATTTTTCTTGCCAGTCTTCTTCTTCGCGACGATCTTTTAATTCAATTACGGTTAGACGGAGACTCTCTCTCTCTTTCTCTCTCTCTCTCTCTCTCATCGTCCAACTCTCTCGCGGGTGGAATTCGTAGCCTAAATTGAAATCGATCCGACGACTGACTCGCACTTTGCATCCCCACGGGATGAACGTCGAGAGATAAAGAGGGTTGGTACTTCGATTCGAAGGAAAAACGGCCACCACCGACGATATCCACCTTCGGGGATTTCTTTCATATTACTACTCTCCGTATCCTCGAACGAGACCTTATGGCAGCAGTTTCCTCGTCAGGAAGTAACGAGAAAAGAAACACAACGTACCGTTCACGATTGATTTCCTAGCGAGCTCTACGAAGGCAAGAAAAAAGGAGATGGAGAGGGTAGATTTCTTCCTCGGCGAGTATCAGCTTTTACTCGTTTTAAAGAGAGAAAAAAAGAGGGGGAGTGGAGGGGGAGAGATGAACAGAAAGATAGGAAAGAAAAGGAAAGGCAAAAAAGCTCGAAGCTTATCAATAAAACGAAGGCATCGTTAATCTTAAAGCTTGACGTTTTGGATCGCGAAAAAATGCGGAGCCTATCGTTCTACCGTCGACGTTTCGTTTCGAATCGACGTGCTTCGAAAACGTCCAAGGTTTCATCGAAAAAACCTATCTGGAATAGGTCGCGATTCCGTTTGAAAAAATTCACATTCGGACGCCGCCGCCGCCGCCGCGGTCGTGATTTAATTCCTTTTAATTCGCGGTATTTCGCGAAACGAAATAACAGAAAAAGGCTAACACAAAGCGATCGATACTCGAAGTAGACGGGCGAAAGGGTGGATGGACATTCGATGGACGGGGAAACGCGGGACAAGCGTATCGATAAAAATTTACATAACACTCGCGACGTTGCTGCTCCCAAACGCGATGCCGATTGGCCCACCGGGATATCAGATTTTGATCGACCCACCGGTTTACCAACATCGACCGAATTAAAATCGTTTATCCTCTAGCCCAAGATCGATCTCGTCGATCTAGAACATCGACGGTCAAGCCCCATTTCGCATAGGTTATCGTCATTGGATAATATTGTTTTCGATAAACAATATCTATATATTTATCTATATTCAATGGAAATATAAATTTCGATGAAAAGAGGTCGAAGGGAATGCGCGAACGGGGGATTCGGAATGGAGTATCCCGGTGGGGGGGGGGAGAGAGAGAGAGAGAGAGAGTCTCGTTGCCGTTGGCTCCTATGGAACTTTTAATGGAATCGAATTTCATTCGGGCGAGAATCATTAGCCAGTTTATCCTCCAACAGCGAAATCAATGGCATACAATGAGCTTACCCGGCAACCACCCCGTAGCTTCGCGCCGTATAACCGTGTAAGTGCGAGCGCGAACACGTGTTCCGAATGCGTCGTTTGGCACGAATAATCGCTCGATCGGAAAACAGACGTTTCGATAATCGACATACCGTCCTTCTACCCACATACGTGTTTTCGAGAGCGTACTCTACGATCGACCCTATACGACGATTTATCCGAAACTATATCGTCTCGCCCGTCCCATCTAGCGAACCGACAAAACCTACGATCGCCCAGCCGATTTTCTTCCTTCCCTATACCTTTCCGACTTTATATCGATACTTTTTTTTTTTTTAACAAAATCCCTTTCTATGGTTATTCGGGGAGACAAGGACGAGTCCTTTAAAAACGTTTGCATTTCGTTCGATCGAGAGAGATCGACTCGTTGAAAAAGCAAATTTCTCGCTACTATTTATCCATCGATATTACACGCGCGGCAAGGGCGGGACGATCGATTTGCAGAAACTCGGCAAATACGCGTCACGCGAATTTCCGCCGTTACGAGCTACTAGAAAGGATTCAATTAACCAATTCCGGACGTTCCTTTTAGCGCGAGCTTTGAACGAGTCGTGTCCGCCGCACCCTACCTACTCCTCCTCCACCATCCCCCACCCACTCTTTTAGTCTCGCCTCAGGGATTTCCCCGGCAATTTTATTTCTCAGCTCTTTCTCGCGGATGTTCTACGTGGATATGTACGTTACTCTCTATAAACAGCCTTTGGATAAAGCACCCCGACAGCTTTATTATACGCCTGATTGATTTTACATTTCCTAGGTGCGATTAGGGGAAAAAGAAAGAAGAAGAAGAAACAAAAATCCCCAAAAGCAATTACTTTTCCGAGGATCTTCATACTTTGGGCGCGGTCAGAGTGCGGCCCTTGTGTTAACGGATTACAGAAAAAGAACGAAGAAAGTCTTTGTGATTATCGATTATTAAAAATACGACGTTCGGTTATTTCGTTGAATTTTCCATGGCTTTATTTACGTCGATTCTCATTCTCGTAGTCGCTAAAAATCTCTATGCCGTGCTATTTCGGGAAAATTTTAATTAGTCGGTAAAAGCTTTAAGCCGATGGGACTACAGAGCGCGCACTTTTAATTACGATCCCGTGACTTCTCCAAATATTTTCGCAACTATACGTCGGAGGAGGAACTTTCTCTGTTTTCGTTCGCTCCGTTGAGAGAAACTCAACGGAGGAGGGGGGGGGGTGCGTCTCTGGCATTGCCCGTACTCATCGGGTAACCGCATAATAATCTTTCTCGACCGTATTCTCTTTCTCCTGATAATACGAAAATACGGGATATGTACTGATAATAGATGCGACGGTACGAAATACATTGTCCCTATATATTTTGCAACTCTTTTCTTTTCTTTTCTTTTCTTTTTTTTTTCTTTTCACGGAATATAGCATACACTGTTCGTATATCTACGTGGGTGTATAAAAATACGATCTGCAAAAAAAAGGAAAGTTCGTTCCATTTATCGATTCGCCCTCGATTCTCGCCATATCTCTTCTCGTCTTTTCGAATCGCGAAATAATAAAATGTAACCGAGTACTTTTTCAGCCTCGGAAGAATGTTTCTCCCACCCCCGCCCTTCTTCGAAAACAAACGTATAAAACGAGTGTCCTTCTTCGACACGATCGTTCGTCACATTCTGTCATCCTATGCGGTGGCCTAGGTTTTGAGTCAACTATGTAGGTACGTCGAGCTCGATACCGAATACCAGACATGGAGGTTTCCATGCGGATTCGACGATAACCTCGGCTCCGCCACGAAGCAATCAGAGCCAGTCGGATTATGTGGCATTTATCCACGTTCGCTGATTCGGCGAGGTAAAATCTCCAAGTAAGAGACAGAGAGAGAGAGAGAGAGAGAGAGAGAGAGAGCGAGAGTGAAACTCGCCAAAGGGAGAGGATATTCGTCGTTGCGCTAGGACGAAGATAGAAAGAAGAAAAAGGAAGGAGAGAAAGACCTCCCTCCTAATACGGATGAGAAAAAAGGTAGACCGATCGAACCGATTATTCCAACGAGAATTCCTTTGCCGCGTCTTCCGCGTCTTCCGCGTTAAGAGACGGTTCTCGCGACGAATAACGAGTTACCGATAATCAATATGTTTTTAACGGGTAGTAAGCTCGGACAAATCGCCAACATTTTTGACGAAGAATCATGGTCTCGCGCCAAATCGCTACGTGTCCGCCTCTCTCTCTCTCTCTCTCTCTCTCTGTGCTGTGTGTGCAAATATATATATATATATATATATATATATATATTTATAATACGTGATATATATATGATATACGCTGGGCCAACAGTGACCACCGTAATGATCATTTCTGCATAAAGGAACGAATCGATTAATCAAAATTTAATTACTCCATTGTTCGAGAGACGAACGCGAACGATAGGGACGATACTAAATGCCTGGTGCTCTTTCGATATAGTGCAACGCGAACGTTATTTATAGTGGCATCGTGATTACGTAGATGAAACTGAAAATTGTGAGGGGAAAATCGATCACCGGCAACTCGACGTATCCGGAGAAAAAAAAGTTTCTCTCATAAGCCTTTAACCGTTTTTCACATTCAATTTCTTTCGAGGACTAATATCGATATCGAATTGAATTTCTTCGAGATAAGAAACATCTGTTTCATATTACGTGCAATTTCATTACTTTGCATGTAGAAATAGAGGATAGAATTTGCCATACCACGGATTTAATTACTTTCGGTCGAGCGAAATCTTGAGAAAGTCTAACGTACCGTAAACGGAAGACGACTCGCATATACCAACGGAGAAAGAGAGGGTAGGAAGGTGAACGGCAAAACTCTACAAGTGTGTCGTCGGAACGTGTATGCCCGCGCTACTTCCAGGGTAACTAGAAACTCGACTTTGAAAATTCTTAGCAGACGGCAATATCCGGGTTCGATCGAAGAGAATACGGTCCGCGTTACCGTAAACATCCACGAGTCATTATTCTTCCTCTCTTTCTTTACTCTTCCCAATTCACTTTTTTCCACCTTGTCCTCTGCCCCGTCTCTTCCCTTTTCACTTCTTCAAACGAAAAAGGGAAGGAAAACCATATACGAGGCATCTACCGGAGTTCGTCTCGCACCGATTTCGAAGCCAGACGAGATCCGATCTTCGCAAACTTTTCGCATTAATAATTTCCTACCACGATCGGAATTATAAATCAGATTTCTACGATATCCTTCCTATGAGGAATGCTCCAAAGTCTTGCGGCTTTCGAAAGACACGTACGATCCTCCGTAAATTTCTTTTACGAGAGTGGAAAACTTTCTCCGTCTCCTCTTCTTACTTTTCTCTCTTTTCGCGTATACATATTTTTTTCTTTCTTCTTCCTTTCTTCTTTTCTTTCTTTCATTCTTTCTTTCTCATTTTTCTACACAGAGACAGGAAAAACAATCGCATCGAAATGAAACATCTTCCTACGCCCACTTCGTATTACCTTTGAAAAATACAAGTTTCGAGTAAATATACGAGAAAACGAACGGTTCGATATAATTTATATCGAAAATGGTGACCGAAAATGCGAATCGCTAAAAGACAACAAAGAGTCCCTTTCGTCGAAAGGATACGGAGAGAGTTCGCGGTTGGCTTAAACATGCAAACGCGATTTTTCCAAATCGTCGTAATTCTCGACGAAAGTGCGAGAGTAGAGGGAGGCTACGTGCTGCAGCTGTTGCGAGCTGAAAGCAAACAGGGTGCATGGAAACGAATAAACTATGGCAGGGTGCATGGAAGCTAGCACCCATTTGCTGGCAAAGAAGAGAGAGAGAGAGAGACGCAGCTACAAACTTTCCTCCAGCATATAAACTCGTTTCAGCGGACACGATTCAGTCCGACGACTCTGCTTACTTCTCCGTATCTCTCTTCTACGAACGACGTCATAAAATTGAAATTCTACCGCAAAAAGGGTAAATCGAGGAAAAAAGTTAATCGCTCGAAGAATCTATATTAGCCGATCGACCGACCACGAACCTTTCATCCGACATATTCCAAGCATCCAAAGCGGGGGCGAACTAATTCTGTCTTATGTCAATCGATTAGCGGTGCGAAGTAGAATTATGGAAAATCGATCGTTGCGTTAGCCCTTCCGCGTACCTCGCTCGACGACATAATTACCGTGGAAAAGCATAGGAGCGATCGCGGACGGCGAGGAGATTCATCGTTCGGTGCTCCGTGAAAATAATATCAAACCTTCGAGATTTAACCTAAGATCCGAGTTGACCGTAAATCTTTCAAATCAAGATAGAGAAACAGATTGGACAGACGTTGCGATCGACCTACTCTCATCTTATTTCCCATTTTCCTATGTTAACAACGTTCTATCGATCGCTTGATCGCTACGTAACGCGGCAAGTTGTAGCAGCTTTCTCGTAAAACCGTCGAGAAACGTAAAAACGTGCCAAACTGTTTTATAGCGGATCGATTTAAATTTATTCACTGTAAGGACATTTATCGTTTCTATCGCGTCGTTATCACGCACGAGTGGTACCATCTTTTCACGTGTATACACGCACCTATGACTTTGATATCTCCGATGCGCGCACATACCTTTCGGATTACGATACAAAGTAGAAAAGCGTGAAACCGATAGTTTTGTTAGCGTAATCGTGCATTCGAGTGTAAATACGTGTACGCGCGCGCGCGCGCGTAGAGGAAACGTCGAGGATCTACGACTAGAACGCTACGTGATAGTGCAATAAAAATACATCGCCACGGATTTTCTTTTTGTTTTCTCTCTCTCTCTCTCTCTCTCTCTCTCTTATTTCATTATGTCCCGTTTACTCCGATACGCAGTACGATATACTCGTTCTAAAGAGAATTCGACGCGTAATTGGACATAGGAATAAAATGAATGAAATATCAATTGGCACGAAAATCCGTAGGTCGGTAAATAGTTTTCTCGACGCGTCCTCGTTGTAAAACAATTACAACTCGATGAAAAATCGATTTTACAAAGAAGCGAATACACAATTCTGGCATTTGATAAGTTCTATCGAAAACTAAAAATCGATCGACCGAACACGATTAATTTTACTTCGATCAAGTAGATACACTTTGTCTTTCTACTCGATCCTCTGGCATGGTTATGGTTGGTCTTTGATGGTTACTCGATCGAGCAAGTTGAAAGAAAAGTCGTTGTTGCCAAGAGAATGTACGCTCGCGACTGTCCCTCTTTCATTCGCCGGTATAAAAATGTATCTGTCGCTCGACGAAAAAAAGAGGCTACGTGAATTATAATAGAAATCCGTACTTTTAGAAAAGCTTTTAAAGGATTACTGCAGTCGGTCGGTAACATCTTTCACTTATTTACGAACGAAAGCGGAGATGACTGCACTCCACTGGCTTTGTATTCCAACAGGTGCTGCTGCTGCTGCTGCTGCTGCTGCTGCTGCTGCCGCTGCCGCTGCCGCTGCCGCTGCCGCTGCCGCTATGTATCGCGATGAAAAGCTCGGACCTCGCCTTCTCATAAACAAGTAATTCTCTTTTAGACTTTCAAATCGGCAGTGATAGCTCTTACTTTGTACTCCCGCGCGCACTACCATTTTTAAATTTTTATGGAATTCTCTTAAATGCTCGTCGAGACGGTTACCAGCTGGATAACCGTCGTTTAATCGGATGACTCGAGTGGAAAATAAAAAAGTGAAAGTATCCTGTCGTCGTAAAATATGTAAATCTCGCGCGTGTCGACGTTAAACGATCCGACGTAGGATAAATAATAATTGTATAATACTTGGAAAAGAAAATAGCGCGACTAGAAACGGTCTTTCGACGATACTGGAAAGAAGGGCTAGTATTTCCACCTGAAATTCATTGGATTCGACGAACACTCGTGAACTTTCGAGCTCTTCGTCCTAACGAAATAGCAAGACAACACTCGTGTACCTACCTCCCTCTCTCTCTCACACACACACACACACAAAATGCCCCCGTTTCTGTTCAGCGATAGAAGCGTGTCCATTTCATCAGGAGCGACTTCGTCGAGGGAGACGACGACACGCTCCATTTAATGGCGTCGTACCGTGAGACAAAAGAAAAACTTTGCTTCTCTTCCTCGCCAACAGGGCCGCCCTTTATCGGTTTCGACGTCACAACGGCATTAAATGAATGAGATCGAGAGAGATAAAGGAAGAAGGAATAGAATGAGATGGCACACGCTTCCTCGACTTTCTAGATTCAAGTCCCCGCTCTTTCCATCTCCCTAGCGCTTTCATTCGATCCGTCTCTATATTCGTATTATTTTTTTGAACGGTCAATGTTTCACCAGCACGCGCCGCGTTGTTCGAGTTTAATTCAAACTTTTAAAAGACTTCCGGCGCCGAGCGAAGCAGGCTCGACGCTTTACCATTCGCGGATCCAGAACGAACTTCCGGTTCCACCCTGACATAATCCGATGGACTTTTTCCGTCGTTTTCGTTTTCGTTTTCGTTTTCGTCTTCATCTTCGTCTTTGCGACGCGACAAAGACGAAGAAGAAGAAGAAGAAGAAGAAGAAAAAGGAATATAGCCTTTTGGAAAATTGAAATCTCCATAGAATCGAATCTTTCGTGAATTTCACGAAGCGTACTCGTTTCTTCCGTCGCTTCTTCCGGTGACTCGACTCTTTCGATTTTCCTTTCTCGCTTCGCATTTCGTTCGTACCACTTTTACTTTTCCATTAGAGCTTTGGACAATTTTATCGAGTTTTACTTGGGGAGAATTTTCTGACCTCTTTTTTGTATCATTTTTATTTCTCTTATTTTTTTTCCTTTTATATTTTTTTGTTTTTTTCTTATCAACGATTACATTATACAAATATTAAAAGAGAAAGCTTGGAAGAAAATGATTTTCTTAGGAACAGCTTGTTCGCTCGTTATTTTAACCGTCGATCATCTTATTATTTTTTCTTTGAACGAACGAATCTTGGTTAACTGAAGCAACGAGGTGCGAAAAGAAGTAGATTTTAACGCAGTCCCCGAGCTTACCGTCGCTCGCGATGTTTCCTCAGAACACATCCAAGATGAGTGCTTTCCCTCTTTCGTTCTTTCTATCTCTTAAGCAAGCGACGAAGGAAAAGAGAACCGTGAAGAGAAAGTAAAAAAAAAAAAAAAAAAAAGAAAAAAATGGGAAAAAAGCCCGATGCTACCTGACTCGTCGCGCTATAAAAATATTTTCGGTATCAATAAAATATTTTTTAGCCAAATGTCCAACGTTATTCAATCTCTGTATGTATGCGACAATGTAAAAAAAATTAACTGATATTTGTTTCTAAGATAAATCGTCTAGTATGATAAAAATATAAACTCACTTTTAAGGGAGATATTATATGATGGTATCGTATATATACGAATTTGAAAGGGGGGAAAAAAGTTTCGTTCGCGATTGAATTAAAAATCAAAGTTGGCTCGGATTCTCTTATTAAGAGTAACCAAACCAAATGGTGTATATATATAACTTTCGTCTTTTAGGATATAAATGATGGGAGTCATAAAGAGATATGTATGTACGCTTTAAGGCGAGTTACCGTAAAATATGTATACATTTTTAGGATACCAACTCGGCTTGTTTGCGCTGCTTTAGAAACTTTATGATAGTCGTAAAAGGCGAGGCGGATGGTAATATGCGATAAAGCGGCAGCTCGTATTCGGCAAGTTCTTTCCGTATTTAGACTCGGAACGGATAGCACGTAGAAAACAAAAAGTACAACGACGAAGAAGAACGAGCGTGATTTTATCGGGCGACGAATCGGCCCGTCCGTCCGCGATGTTAAAAATGCAATTTGCATCGACGACGAATGCCCGTGGAAATTACAAATGCACTCTGATTAGAGCGAACTTTTCCAAGCGTTCGTTCGTTCGTTCGTTCGCCCGTCCATTCGTCGGTTCGTTCGTTGGTTCGTTCGTTGATTCGTTCGTTCGTTCGTTCGTTCGTTCGTTCGTTCGTTGGCCCATAGAAACGGGAAAGAGAAGAAAGAAGAGATGGAAGAGATGGGAGATCCTATGGTAGGATGGCTGTGTGTGTAGAGGTATATATAAAGAGAGGGAGAGAAAGAAAGAGAAGCGGACGAAGAGAGGAAATGCAAAAAGATTTACTTGGGCTAATTGCATGAGATATGCGATTGTTTCATGCATATTCAGGAGACGCGAGACTGGGGAGGTGGGAATGGGTGATCGCGTCGTTTCTTCTTCGAGAGAAATGTCTTTCCTTCCTCCTTCCGTGTCTTTCTTCTCCGCGTGTACGGTGTCCAAGGAAAAGCACGTGGTTGAAAAGGCAAAGGTAGTACAATACGAGAGAACGCGCGACTCGTTAAATTCGTTAAGATCGCTAGATAAACCGCCAAGGTACGGTGCTTTATATCGATTAAAATTCACTCGACGCGACTCGTTGAAATTAATCGTTCGGCGATGAGAGAAAAAAATAACGGCGACGAAGGGAAGGATGTAGGAGAAAGGGAAAGAGAAGGAGACGTTATCGTAGAGGAGTATCGATCCTGAAATACACCCGGACGTGAATAACGATTTCATGAAATTCAAAGACTCCTCCGATCGTTGACAACGAAAGAAATAATCACCTTACCGGGGATGAACGGAAATACAGTCGACGAAATATATCTATCCGTTTTCTTCGAAACAATGAAGGATCTGAGAGACTTTCGATAATCGTTTGCACGAACATAAACCATAAACGGACCGAACGAATCGACGCATCGATTCGGTCTATCGCATAAAATCTAGACCGTCAAATTTCATCGACCCAACGCGGAAAGAAAGGACGTTTGCCCGTTAAACGGAATATTACAAGAATCGGTCGAACAATTACCTTTCTTTTTTCCTTATACACGTCGTACTTTATATTAACGTGTAACGTCACACCGTCTAACATAATTCTTTCCCTCGCAAATGAACTATGATTAAAATGCATAGACCGCGATGGTTTGGCACGAAACAAAGCGAAAATATACGCGCGACGTCGGCGCGGTACGAACGCGAGAACGCTACGGCGTTAACGTTTGTCCAAAAATCGTGGCTTCAAAAAAAAATATGCAGAAAACGGAGACCCGAATGGCGGTTCGAAAAATGCGCGCGCGCGTGCGCACTCGGATTAGCTCGAATAATGCGACGACGGAAACTTTATGGAACGAAGCGGATTAACTCGGCAAAAGAGTCTCGCAAGTGGGACGTTTGATAACGGTTTCCAAAAAAAAAAAAAAAAAAGAAAAAATCATACGATACTTTTGACACGATGCATCTTCGACGAAGGAAAAAGATTATGCGAAATCATTTTAGGATTGATTAAAAAGCAACGTTACGTTAACGATATAAGATCTTGGACGAAAAAAAAAAAAAGAAACTAAAGAAAACGTGCGTTCGCTTCTAACTCGACGAAGTAACGACGACAACGACACGATCGATATTTCTTCGGAGGAGAGGGCAGGGTAGGGGGATGGAAGAAATTGGTATCGATGTTAGTACGGCTAATCGAAAATTTGTAAAAGTTCGGTTCTCTCGATCACCTCGGTCCCAAGTTCGGGCAACTCGAAAGGAAAGATCGATAGGTCGATCGTTCGAGCGACGAAGCGTTCGAAGAAGGAGATTGGCGCCGCACGAATTTTCCCTTGTACACTCGTCGTACGCGTGCACGCGCACACGCGAGCTAATCCCCGATATATTTACATAGGTAAGCGAAGCTACAAAATCGGCGCTCGTCTCGCGCGATACCAATCGAGCACGTACATATGTACGTGAATAAATCGCACGAAAGAGAGCTATGTACGTCGAGAGCAATAATGAGAACGTAAACGGAAGCGTCGCGATGACTTTTTATCGTTTATAGACCGACAAAGGAAAAGCGCGAATACAACGAAGCAGCGTAATTAGTCGATAGACGGGGCTCGAACGACGCTTCGTGATAAAAGTCGGAAAATAATTTCACGCCTAATTGATGTCGCCTAATCGATCCTGATTTTTTGTTAGCCGACGAGTAGGATATTGCGAACAAAAAAAAAACATTTCGATGATTAAAAATTTACTTTACAATCGGTGATCTTCGATCCCGAAGTTTCGTTAGTTAAATGCGAAAAGGCCGAATTTCAACGACTCGTTCGCCGTCCCGTTTCTACCTCTCGTGAAATAGTTTTACTAATAAAAAAATTCTTTCAACTTTGATAAACGATTCCTGAAACTTATTCGATACGTATCTCGTTGCTCCTTCGAATTTCCATCAGTGAATTTTCTATCAACGCTAGCCTGTATCAAGCAAACCCCCCTTTCACTCGACCCTCCTCTCTGTCTCTCTCTCTCCCTTTTCCCATCCATCCAAACATCGTGAGGATGATTGATAGCGAAAAAAGTGGGTTGCTGCTAGCTACATTTTTTACTTATGTTTGTTTCTCTCTCTCTCTCTCTCTCTCTCTCTCTCTCTCTCTCCCTCCCCAAACACGTATTTTTCTCTTTCTCTCTCAAACGTTATACCGACTCGCACGAAGTTGCAGCAAAACGAATGCTAAATTCCGTTTGAATTACGCGATAAGCGACGATCGGAACGACTTAAACGTATCGAATCTGCCGCGCGAATGTTAGTATTTTTCCAATAAATATCAACGAGATCCAAAACAAAAATCAAAAGAAAAAAAGCTAAAGGGTATAATTAGGCGAACATACGATTCTACGATACGATCTACGACGTATAGAATATTGAAATCACGAGATCACCTATCGATTCGAAAGTTTGACTTCCAGTGCGGAAGATACGTTTCGTTGATCGTACGGCGAAAGAAAAGCGCGCCTTAACTAAAAGACAAAAGACCCTTTTACCTTCGTTCCATGTACGGTAAGAACAAAGTACGAGGAATTAAATGGAATAAATCTAAACGATCTAGATGCTTGTGGGACTCACCTGCTAAAAACACCGTCTGCACGAGAAACAAGAGAGATCGTCGACGGTGCATCATTGCGATCCTTGTCCGAAGGCTCTACATGAAAGGATTTTTCTCGGGAAAAAATCTCGAGATCTAAATCGATCCAGTTTCTTCTATTCCTCTCGCTATCCCCTTGTTTAAAGAGTTTATTCGCTTTTTCCTCCAAACGTAAATCCTTTAACACGCGTCTCCACGTGGCGGAGTCGTGCTACGAACTTTCCTTGGCTTACGGTCGCTATTACTTCGAACTTTGTCGTAATTAATAAGGACAACGACGAGTTTCTTTCTCGGTCGAAGATTAACTCGAATAAGACGTCGGCGTTGGTCGTCCTTCCGAATGTCGAATGTCGAATGTCGAATGTCGAACGAACGAACGAACGAACGAACGAACGAACGAACGAACGAACGAACGAACGAACGAACGAACGAACGAACGAACGATCGAACGAACGAACGAACGAACGAACGAACGAACGAACGAACGAACGAACGAACGAACGAACGAACGAACGAACGAACGAACGAACGGACGAACGAACGAACGAACGAACGAACGAACGAACGAACGAAGGATCGAATAAAGGAAAGAGAATGAGAGAAAGAGAGAGAGACAGAAAGGAAGGAACAAACGTGCGAGAGAAAACGAAGACAAGCTGCGCGAGCGAAGTCTCGCCTTCGACTGGCGCGCTCCGACGTTTCCGACCCCTCTGATGACCGCGACGAACCACCTCTACCCCTGTCCTCCTGGACCAATTCTCCCATCCCTCCCCCGCCATACACCTTCTTCGTTGTCTACTAATTTGCGATTTAGTACGAATCACAGGCGCGCGCCACCTTGCCAAAAGGACAATGAATTTATCGGCTAGACTTATGGTTTTGTTCAACTATGCGTGCGCGCGCGCGCACAAGAAAGCAAGCACACACAGATACATACATACAGGCGCTTCCCGATCGAGTCTAGACGGCCGATAGACGGGTGTTCGAATCTCTTCCTTATCGGACGCTCCGATTCTGACCTTTTCTAATTGTCGCATAACGCGTTTATACGTCATCTTGGGAATCTTTTCGTTTCCTCGCTCGTCGACAATTCTTTCATTTATTTCTCTTCATTAGCCAAGATTATTTCTATGAAAAGAGTATTCTTTTCTCGAAAACTTTATACCGAAAATATTTTCCCAAAGAATTTTTGTTCGCAGCTCGAAGTAATCTAACGCGATAAGACCGATATAATATAATTTAATCCGCGCGCGGTGATAATAGCGAAATTAACGAAACAAGGCAAAGCTTATCTAGGCACTTTATCCGATCGATCGAATTAATACGATCGAACGGTGAAACAGAATTTCGGACTCGTCGTAGCGATTATTATTAACCAGGAGGTCTATTCGACCGGATATCATTTACCTTTTGATAACGATAATCACCGCCGATAAAAACTTCCATCTTCCCCGTACTCGTCGTTTCCAGCTTTTCAAAGAGTCCATCTTCGTTCTGAAAAATATAACTACGTTTGTAGATATCTACGATTTTTTATGTCCTTATGAATTAGACAATTCGTCTGATCGTAGATTACTTTAGCCGATTTTTCGGTAACTCCAAGATTCGATTCGTATTACCTAATATCTTTTGCGCGTGTACATGCACGCAGAGCCGATTTTATATCATATATCTTATGTTGCACTGCGACCGCGACCAAAGATATAGGTTATAACCGATCGAAATATATTCCACGTCTTTGGATAATAATTAAGGAACGAGAAACGAGGGTTGAACGTGTAAACTGTTAACCGGACAAAAAGATTAACATCTGTAATTTCTTACGGAAAAATTTATTGCGAAAGATAAGCTCGTTTCTTCGTTACGACACATCCTTCCTATCCACCGAAGCAAATTTCAAGAGAATATTTTTTCAGCGATTCAAAACGGCGCGATAATTATTACAACAATTATAACGAATAAATAAATGGTAACGTTCTAACGGTGGATTAGAAATTTCCATGGGAAATAATCTGCCGATCTAAACCATATTTTTCGCATGGTAGCAGACGATATATTGGCGCGAACGTTGCTCTGACGAACGACCGGAAATGTCATGGCGAATGATATTGGTCGAACGTAAATTTACAACGTATATCCTTTCGAAGAAATATAATAATAAAATGAGAATGAGATTAAAGTTAAAATAAAAAAATTCACTGCTATTTATCATTTGTATATTCTTTCTTGGTGAATATTTATAAAACGATAAAGAGATTGAGAGTAGACGTGATATGGAAAGGATTTGCCCGCGCTACGATCGGTTTTTCTTCATTGAAAATCAGACGTTACGATCTTCGCGAGTTGCGCAACGGACGTTTAGATTCGGAAGCATTGCTACTTTTGGCGCCAAGCAAGTAAAAACCACGGTACAATCGTATTCCACGGCAAGTGCTGCAAAATATTAGTATGTATAAGTACGGCAATATTAAAATTGCCTTAAAGACTACGCGTAACAGTCATGAGAAATATTTTAAAAGAAATTTATCAACATAACCTAAAAAATGTTATAGTGCCGCCAAGGAAAGCCACTAAACGAACCGCCCAAGCTCCTCCGGCGGGACAGAAAAGGTCCAAGCAGCAAAAAAAAAAGCAAGGTAAAAACCTCACTTCGTATTTATATTGGTAAATTTCTAATTTCACTTTTATTTACGTCGATAAACGATTCGAGAAGTTAAGGTAGAATGTACTTCTTTAACCGCTAGGCTAATATCGCTGCATTTTTTTTTTAGATCACGTCCATTTAATTGCATTTTACGTGGGAATTTCTTCTAAAATATTTAAATCTTTATTATGGAAATATCGCTAAAATTCTTACTTTCATTCACGATTTTCCATTTTCTTCCTTTTCATTTCTCTCTCTCTCTCTCTCTCTCTCTCTCTCTCTCTCTCTCTCTCTTTCCCCCTCCCCTCTCTCACCTCCTCTATTTTTTCATCTCCCAAGTATACAGTAACGACCTACCTATACGAAAACTATCAAACTTCTCTCGTCTTTGGCAGATTTAACGTTGAAACCCAATTTACGCCAATCTAATACAGGCGGCGATATACTTGCGTTCGGACAAGGCGATGTCGGACAGCTTGGACTGGGAGAAGATGTCATCGAAAAGATACGTCCGGCGACTATTCCTGGATTTCAAGATATCGTAACTATAGCAGCCGGAGGCATGCACAATGTTTGCTTAAGACAAACCGGGGAAGTATTAACGTTTGGGTGTAACGACGAAGGAGCTCTTGGAAGAGATACGTCCAAAGAAGGCTCGGAGACTATTCCAGGTTTTGTCGATTTACCTGGTAAAGCCGTTCAGGTGACAGCCGGTGACTCCCATAGTGCTGCGTTACTAGAGGATGGTCGTGTTTTTGCATGGGGTTCTTTTAGGGTAAGACGAGTCTCTCTTATAAAAGAGATAGAAAAAGAAAGAGAAAGGGAGAAAATGGAGTAATGATAAATAAAAGAAAATTTTGTTTGTGATTTTAGGATTCTCACGGTACTATGGGATTGACGCTAAAAGGAAACGAAAGACTTCCAATAGAATTATTACCTAATGTTAAAGTAGTTAAAGTAGCATCGGGTGCTGATCATTTAGTATTACTTAGCGAATCTGGAAATGTATATACCTGTGGTTGCGGCGAACAAGGTCAACTAGGACGAATAGCTGCTAGAACGGCTAGCAGAAATAGTCGTCACGGTATAGGGCCCTTGTTAACACCCGGAATAGTTGAATTTAAAATTACAAAGAAATTAGAATTTGATGATATATGGGCGGGTACATATTGTACATTTTTAAAAGAATATAATAAAGGAGACATATATGTTTTTGGTTTGAATAATTATTATCAAATTGGTAAGTGCTTGTATCTGGCAACATTTTACATTTAAAAAGATTTATGACGTATATGCATAAGTTTACGACTGTAAATGTCCAAAGAGATTTATGAAAGAATTCTTTTAGGTTTAAGCGAGCCTGCTACTCACTTTCATCCACGAATATCCAAAACTTTTAGCGGGAAAGTATGGAGGCATATCAGTAGCGGTCAACATCATACTATCGCTTTAGACGACATAGGTCAAGTTTTTGTAATGGGTCGTAAAGAATATGGTCGCCTAGGCCTTGGACCTAATTGTTTGGACGCTAAAGAATTAACGCTAGTTTCTGCTTTAAGTTCTATGAAATGTATTGATATTTCGGCTGGTAGTGCACAATCTTTTGCAGTCACAGAATTAGGTATTATAATAATGATGAAAAAGCTCCTAATTATATCAAAGTATTTCGAAACGAATATGGTAGTTATACGTACTATTTTTTCATGCGGGAAACGTTCTGCTAATTTTAGGAGAACTATATGCATGGGGAATGGGAACGAGTGGACAACTAGGCACAGGAGAAGAAGAAGACGTAGAAAAGCCTGCGCTAGTCAAAGGAAAGCAATTAGAAGGCAAAACGGTGGTACGAGTTTCTGGTGGTGGACAGCATACATTAATTTTAGCGATAACTCGCCCAGTGAAAGATAAAACTGCGGGTTAATTGAAAATAATGTAATATTTGGATATATCATCACACACGTGTGATACAAGCTCGGACAACGAAGGACTAAAAATGTGTGTAAATTAAATGTGCCTAACAACTTTACGACGTAAACGAAGATATAGTTAAGATAATTTTCTCAATGCATAAAAATTTCATCGTTGATACAAGAGAAATTTTGAGATTTATATATATAATGCATTGATGTTGGAAATTAAATCATTGTGTTTGTCATAATTATTGGATTGACCTTTGATTTTTTTTGTTAGTCTTTCTATTTACAAATGTGTATTACAGAATAAACTTTTTCTACTATTGATTTATATATATATATGTATATATATATATATATATATATACGTGTGTGTGGGAAGGGTTATGTCGTGTGTATATATACATATATATATGTATATACACGTATATACATATAGATATATATAATTTTCCTACTTCAAATTTTGTATAGTATTGTTTTGAAAAACGGTGACTGTTCTTTGCTTATAAATCTGTCGAATAATATTACATAACGATCATGCTCAAACGAGATGTCAATTCAGATTTTGAAATAAATTTATGTTCATCAATAATTTATATATGGGATATAAATTTTCAACCATTGAATAACCAAATGTAACATATTCTATTTTGTTAAAATCTGCAAAATAATAAGAGATATAAAAAAATTATAATTTCTTAATAATCAGTATTTCTTAAGTATAACTTTATTTCAACGATTTGGTAATTAAATACAGAGTAGTACTTTTTCCGTCTTTACCCTAATATGCAAGAACTACAATAACTTAATGCTCCGACTTAAGCGATAGTACGACGATGCACTGTCCATTTATATCCAGAAGAGTGGAAAATTAGGTAAAAATTATAAACTGTCATTCTGCAAAAAGAACATGATGCATAATTTAACTTGTCTTTGGTTGTTCCGCTATTTTGTTTTTCATGAAATTATCTTCTTGCATGGAAATTTGCGTGAGCTTCTTTCCTATACGTTCGTGAACGTCTAAATATTTTGCTACGCAACGATCTAAACATATTGACTCTCCTTTTCCCAATTCTGGTTCAATATATTTTGGCGGAATACATTTTCTATGGCACGCAGATGTCATACGACTGTACATATCGGACATCATTTCTATTTCCAAATCTTGTACCAATTTCAATTTTTCTTCGTCTAACTGCGGTAGAGTTGCCATGTTTTCTTAGTCAATTATAAATATACAATCGATATAAAATACTTTCAAGTAATTATTCGTCTATGGTATTGGCCGTCCGCATACGCTGTCTTGCTTTCATACTCTCGTACCTTTTAGAATCTATGGATTTTCTTGAAAGCGCAAAACTATATAGTCCTAGGGAAACTACTATAACCCTGTAACAACGATTTAATTATAATTACGAGCGTACAAGAATTACCTAATTTTGTTCGCAATATCGGTTGATAAGATTTAAATATGCACGTGGAAACGGAAACATTCGTTCTCTCGTGTTATAATAATCTTTCATTTAAGGTTATAAATGGCACAGTACATCTAACTCACTATTAAGTTATATTTCGAGAAACTAAAAGAAATGCACATACACACCTACCATCCAATAGCTATTTTTTGATGTTGTCCTAATTTCATAGTTTTTCGTTTTTAAAAAATGAAACGAACTCTCGAGGAAACCAATACCCAACTTACGATCGCACGAAACATACCGAACGGATACTCGCCGTATCTCTACTGGCACCTACCAACCATTATCAATTATAATTTCTATTTTTATTAAAACCCTAGCAGCGTTACGTAGCAGTATGGCCGGAGTTCTTACGCTCGAAAATAATCTCATACGAATGGAACTTCAGACGGCAAAGGTACACCCAAATAGTTCTCGGGTAGAATCCGGTAAAAATTTAACCTAGAAAACTTGATTAGAAGGGAGAAAATTTCTTCCGGTATTACGAAGAACGATGCAACGCGTTGAAATATTGTGGAGACGATTACGTTTGATCGATGCCTTCGGAACGAAACGAATCTCCATAAAGTTGTTCAGTACCGAGAAAACACCAGACGATAACATTCAAAAAACTAAGAACGTGGATACCGAAATTAAAGAAATAAAATCGCACGAAACTACTGAGAATAAGTCGTCCTCCAGTGAGAAGGTAAAAAATGAGTACGACGAATCGACCGAAAATCTATCAGCCATATCAGTCTCGAATATCGAATCGAATGGAATGAAGTCCGATAAGGATTTAGCACAGCCAGAAGTAAAGCTGAGCGGATTTGCACAAACGTTCGAAAAGTTTTCACGAATTGACAAACCAAAAGAACCCGAGGAGACTCTCACGTTCGCTACATTATTACGTCGCTCGGAGTTTATGAACGTATGTTATTTATATTTAATTACCCGAGGATCTAATATAGTTTTATATTTAACCCATATATCACTGTAATATGATTATATTACAGTTGGGAGATCCAGAAGGAAAAAGGGTCGTAGGAAAAATATTTAAAACCGTAAACAACGATTTGTACATAGATTTCGGATGGAAATTTCATTGCGTATGCCCTAGACCCTTCAAGAATGGAGAGTACGTGTTCGATCAAATCATATTTATTATATTACAGAGTAAACTGATCGATAATTTCGATCAAAAATTTATTTCAGATATTACGTTAGGGGCTCGTTGGTAATTTTAAGGATAAAGGACTTGGAACTGTCTATGAGGTTTCTAGGTTCAACTACGGATACTACTATTTTAGAGGCAGATTGTACACTTTTAGGTTTGTTACATTCTCCGTTGAAAAAAATCGATACCCAATCGGAAATGGCCCAAGTTTAATAATTCTATATCGGTTAATTATTGTATTATCGAAGAGATACTGTAATATTAAAAAAAAAAAAGATTTAAAAAGCGTTTCCATGATTCAACCTACCGTTAAATATACTTGTGTGAAAAACATAGCGCTGTACTAAGTATCGTAGATCGGTTTGCAGCATCGTATAACGGTTCGCGTCGACAACGAGTACAGGCGTAATTCTTCATCGATCTTTTTATGAATGAAATCTCCTTTCAAAGATTGACAATAGTAGTAATATCATATTACAAACTCTTTTCGAGTAATTTTCGTTAAACGTGCTATTATTTTCTATCGAAGATACATACCAGATTGTTAGGTTAAGGGATATAATTTACAAATGCTTATAGACCGTGCGTATACGATAGGGGCGCATAGCGGGAACAACGGCCTTTTCCCCATTGCGTCGTACTTCATATTGTAGTTCATATTTTGTCCATACCTGTCGCTGAAGTCGCATACGTTTGGAGCGAAGTGTGAGGAACGGCCTTAAATGTCAGATACTCGTATCGTTTGTAATGTATGTATTATAACGGTATTTATTTAAAAGAGAAATATTTCATATTGTGATACACACACACACACACACACACACACACACATGTTTCTTACATAAACATGGTAAGTAAATTATTTTTACAAAAACTTGATACAACCAAAATAATTTACGTACGTTTGTTTACGATCGTTCGTTTACTTTGAATAAGTATAGTGCATGCGTAATAAGTCAACGATTTTATTATTTTTTATAACACATAATTTTTTTACAGGATTCCGTTTGCTGCGGATGTCACGGAGTAGTTTCAAATGAGAATGCAAAAAATATATTAAATGATGATTTATTAATCGAGTCTTTGGATTATGTTGATACAGGTCCGATAGTTGGTAAAAAGATAATTAAATTATATGATGGAATTGAATTATTAACAGGCTACAAAGTTAGTAACTTAATTTTGTTTATTTACGTACACGCAATATATGGCACATAAATAGAAAATTTTAAATAGTACATGGTATTCCGATATTATCGTAATAACTGAAATATATTTATTTCAAGGTTCCCAAGGATCTAAATTCTGCGGTTTTATGCGCGACTTGTTGTCAAAAGATAGAATCCTTTACGGTCCTTCGAACGCAACTCTTGGATACGTTCGAAAAACGAACCAACCTTGGCAATTCCAAAGATATATCCAAGTCTATAACTAATTTGGAATCTATGCGATGTTTGGAGCATCAAAGAAACAGTTTGATTGTGGATAAAATTACTCGCGTTATTGTTAATAAAATTCCAAATAACTATAGATTATTAGAGCCGAAAGTTACCGTCGATGATGGTATTAATGCGATCGATAATGGTATACCCTTAGAGTTAAATAATTCGTTGAGCGACGAATCTGAAACGAACGATTCTTTGGGAAGTAATAAATTGACGAACGATCAAGATAATAACAATCTTAATGATTTGGATTGTTCGAACGAAGTTCCAGATATTAATCATTCTAAGGTAGTATTTTCGAAAATACAAGATAACGATATAGAATCCGAAGTTGATATATATTCTGGAGAATATGACGAGGTGTTGGAATTGGATGTACAACGTAAGAACGACGATATGACGGATTCGGCAAGTTTTTCCGAATCCGAAGCAGAGATATATGATTACGAACCTATTGGGAAAAAAATAAAAAACTACGATGCTCCATCGCCTGCTTTACTCTTCTAACGTACTCGTTTATCGTAAATTTCACAAAATTGCGCTTTCGCTTTACAGGTTATATCGGAATCTTTTAACGGCGTGCCGTTAAAATTATATGAATGTTTTTATGTATGTAATATACCAATAGTCTCTATGTATATAATTTTCAAATATATTCAAAGTATTACCAAAAGTATCGTATTATGAATTATTCTTTAAAATTACATTTATAAGAAGATAAATTGTTTTTATTCTTACGAATGACTTCATCCCTACATCTAGGTACAAAATTTATAATAATTCGATCGATTTAGACGGTTATAATACAATATAATAGATTATAGTGCAGAATCATTTGCTTTGATACGGGGAAAAGCGTTAAATGGTAAAGTAACCTTTTTTTTCTGAAAATACTTACTCGTATTTACATTTAATTCGCTATTATTTTACAATACCGAACGGAAAAAAATTGTGAAATAATATTCGTAAAAAGTTGCTTTTTAATCGAAAGTAAAATTATATAAGAAAAAGAAAAGAGAAAAAAAAGAATTGGTTTCTTCGAGTACATAGCGACGAATGACTTTTAGCGTTGCGAGAGATCTTTCAACTGGCCCATTAGCTCAGTTGGTTAGAGCGTCGTGCTAATAACGCGAAGGTCGCGGGTTCGATCCCCCCATGGGCCACATCTTTTTTTTGCTATCTCAGAACGCCGATAAAATCTATACATCTATAAATTTGAAATATCGTCAAACACGGTTACGCGTTAAACTTTGTTCGATTATAATATTTCTTTATAAAATTATACAGTATGCAGATAATAGCGAAACTGTACAAATCACAATACATTACTTATAGAATGAACCTTGATGATACAAATGGTATTATTCGATAACTTTTCACAAATATGTATTTTCGAAAGATAATATGTTATGATGAAATGACGAAGCGATAATTATAATTATATCCCCAATACACAAACGCGCGCGCGCATGCCAGCGCATGCATATGTATATATGCATATATATGAATATACCGAGAGGATGCAATCATGTAAATAGGCACACGCGTTTATCATTATTACGCAGTGAAAGAACTATGATAATTATAAGATTTGTAACTAGCGACCAGTGCGTTCCACGTTATGCTACATCGTATAGCTACCAAAATCATGTATCACTCTAGAAAAGTTCAACTTTTGTTAAAAAGGTAAGGGATTGTTCAGTCAATTTTCTTATATAACACCAACATGTATAATAATTATTATTTGGTTACAGAAATTTTTTAACCTCGAAGGCGCGCTCGCACAGCGATACTATTCAACTTGCAAAAATCGACAAAGTAAGAATGACCAGTGTGTGACCTGTATGATCATATTTATAAAATATAATTTTTCAATATAACAGATACTCGTTGCAAATAGAGGAGAGATAGCGTGTCGAATATCACGGACAGCCAAAAGATTAGGAATAAAAACTGTAGCGGTATACAGCGACGTCGATAGAAATGCAATGCACGTGGATCTTGCCGATGAAGCGTATTGTATCGGACCGGCGCAGTCCAGCCAGAGTTACTTGAGACAAGACAAAATAATATCCGTTGCCAAACAAGCAAAATGTCAAGCGATACATCCCGGGTATGGTTTCCTTTCTGAAAACGTAGAATTTGTTGAACTTTGTCAAAAAGAAAACGTAATTTTTATTGGACCTCCGGCAAGCGCGATAAGAGATATGGGTATAAAAAATAAATCGAAGGAAATTATGGCCAAAGCCGGTGTTCCCGTCGTATCAGGTATTCGATAACGACGTCGTACCAAATCCAAGACCATCCGTACGCTATATAATATGTTTCATCAACAGGCTATCACGGAGATGATCAATCCGACGAGACTTTATTATTGGAAGCGAAAAAAATCGGTTTTCCATTAATGATAAAAGCTATACGAGGCGGAGGCGGTAAAGGTATGAGAATCGTTTCGAATGAGAATGAATTTTTGAATGCTTTGGAATCCGCAAGAACCGAATCTCAAAAAGCGTTCGGAGATTCGGCTGTTCTCTTAGAACGATACGTCGACAAACCTAGGCACGTGGAAGTACAAATATTTGCGGACAAACACGGCAATGCGGTTTACTTATTCGAGAGAGATTGTTCTATTCAAAGGAGACATCAAAAAGTGATCGAAGAAGCACCCGCTGTATGTAACGATATGCGTTATTGCGAAAGGCAATATTAATTAAATATTAGATAATGATAATTATATTAATGGAAACAAGTCAAATCTCATGTTCCGGATATATCATACAGCCTGGTATATCTCAAGAATTACGATTAGAATTAGGCGAAACGGCTGTCCGTGCTGCAAAGGCCGTAGGTTACGTCGGAGCTGGTACCGTAGAATTTATAATGGATCGAACGAACTACAATTTCCATTTTATGGAAATGAATACGCGTCTCCAGGTGGAACATCCTGTTACGGAAGCGATTACTGGATTAGATCTCGTGGAATGGCAATTAAAAGTTGCCGCCGGTGAAGCGCTTCCTCTTAAACAGGAGGAAATCCATCTTCGCGGGCACGCTTTTGAGACTAGGATTTATGCGGAAGTAAAATATTCGATTTTGAGCCATTCGTATGATAATACAATCGTCTCGTGCTGGCGGTACCCGATATCACTAATTAAGATCTTGTCTTTTATTCGATCTCGCGACAGACTCCAAGAAATGATTTTCTACCTGGCGCGGGACATCTGTTCTATTTGAGAACTCCCGAGGCATCGGAAACCGTTAGAGTCGAAACTGGGGTCAAGCAAAATGACGACGTACTGGTTCATTACGATCCGATGATAGCAAAATTGGTGGTTTGGGGATCCGATAGGAACGAAGCGCTTAGAATTCTCAGATCGAAACTTTGCGAATACAATGTGAGTTGGCGAATTTTGGGTGAAAAAAGAAATTACAACGGATATAAAGATATTGTCGCTTTGTCAAATTAAAAATTATATGTTTTACAGATAACCGGACTTGACACAAACATCGAATTTATTAAAGATTTATGCCTCCATCCTGACTTTCAAAATGGGAAAGTACATACGGGTTTCATAGCGGAAAACAGTAAAGAGTTATTCCCGGATTTATGCATTCCTAACGAGATATCGATTCAGGGTGCCCTCGCTTTAATTTTATACGAGGAAATGAATGCCTTAAGTATATCCTTAAAAACGAATAATCCTTTCAGTCCATTCGCTACGGAAACTGGATTGAGATTTAATCATGTTTTAAGTAGAACATTCGACTTTGCTATCGACGATAAAAATATAGAGGTGAGCGTTAAATATATAGAGCCAGAAATATTTTCTATGAGAACCAACAATATTGGACCGTGGAGGAGAGTAATCGGTTCATTGAAAAAAATAAATAACGCGTTGGAATTGAATACGGAAATAGACGGAGTAATTACGAGAACGAGAGTTACAAAACTTGGAGATAGATTGCACTTGTTTACCAACGTAAGTCGATAAATCAATCTTGTAATAAAACGTACGATCGTTGTTACGAGAGGTAAACGGTAAAAATTATTCTTCTAGACTCGAGAGTGGCAATTAAACGTAGCGAATCCTAAATTTGTATCCGAGCTCAAGGAAAACGTAGAACTACAACCTTCCGCGGTGGTTAGTCCCATGTCGGGTATAATAGATAAGATATTCGTTAAGAGAGGCGATAAAATTGAACGAGGCGACTCATTGGTCGTTATAGTCGCCATGAAAATGGAAGTAAGTTGGTTCGGTTGAAAATTAAGGTTAGAATACATTCTCTTATGATCGTACAATTTATCGTCATCTTTTGTAGCACGTAATTAAAGCACCAGCGGACGGAATCGTCGAAGATGTTTTCTGTACGGTTGGTGATAAAGTTTCCAAGGATGAACTCGTCGTCAAATTATCGGAGTAAATTGTAACGTAAAATAAAATTTATATATTTTGTTAAAAAACTTAATAAAATGTCTCTTATCGCTTGAAGATGTAGTAATAATAATAATAATAATTATCGACGAGTACGAAAATATTCTCTTCTCGAGGGTCGAACGGCGAGTCGTCGACGTGGTGAGTGAAGTAATATCGCGACGCGAGCTTCGATTAGGCGCCAATTCGAAACGACGGAATGGTGTCAGGTGATCGGCGATTAGAGATTGGGGAGGGAGCGTGGTGAGGCGAACGACGTTAAAATTGTGGACAACTCAAATTTTATTGGTTTTCCCGAAGAAATTCTATCGTCTCGAGCTTTTTGTCCAAAAATTGCATCCTTCCGTGGCGCCACTTTCGCCTTCGCAATACCACCTCAGAAATACGACGAGCAGAGTCGTGACATCATCGATCGTATATAGTAAAGTTGAATAAAGTAGCGGGAACGAATCTCCGTTACTTCACTTATATGGTTGATTTATTATTTATTATTTATTTTTCTTAAAGAGTGTATCCATCGGAGCCCCTACGTGTGTCTTCTCGCGTAAACTTTAACATCGCGCTAAACTTCAAAATTAATATTTCCAAGTGTCGAAACTAATACGCATCGACGAAGGTCACCTTTCCGTTAAAATTACAAATATATTGTTATCGTTCAAGATGCGCGACTGGTGCAATTAGTTGAAGAGTTAATCCTTTCGATTTAATTCTTACCCGGAATGGATCTGCCGGCAACTCAAATTTGTTACGATTACGATGACATACCGACTCAAAAGATCGAACAACAGTCCGTGGAAAAGGAAGAGAGCGTGCAGGTAATCGACAAGATTTTATTTGCACCGAAAGTCGAATAAATAATGACAAATGTTTTAGGTCGCCGTATTGACCGTCGATTCTAGCTCATATCCCATTTATAAAGGTATCAATAAGATAGGACGACATCAGGATTGTAATATTTTTCTCAACGATCAGGTACTCCTCGATTAAATATTTAAACGTGGTTACAAACTATTTTTATACATTTAATCGGTCATAAGAATCGTAATCGATATATCACTTTTATTTCTTTCATTTTATAACGATATTTCCTATTACAGAGTATATCGAAATATCACGCAGAGATAGAGATAAGTACCAGCCCGGCGAACGCTTGGATATGCGATCTGAATTCTTCCAATAGAACTATACTCAATGACGTAAGTCGATCTAGAGACATTTAAAAGAAATGTAATTATTACGCGCGCGTTTAAATTACTCCAAACGATACTTTTCTTTTAGATTGTTTTACGCCCCGCGCGTTATTACGAACTAAAGAACAACAGTGCCATCCAATTTGGTAGGATAAAAGCGGTATATAAGCAGTGCCGTTCAGAAAATGAATTTGTCGTCCCCGAAACACCTGTACAGTCTAAACAAAAGAAATTAACTGTTATGATTCCAGAATCACCGGATTCTTTATCGGTGAGAACCGCAGTAATACAACGGTCAATATAATTTGAGCAAAGCGATAAAGGGAACGAGATGCTTTTATTCAAAGATACTAATTACTATTATTATTTTTTGTTTTTTTTTTCGTATGTTTAGAATAATTCGTCGGTTTTGAACGGGGACGATTCGACGATCGCGACGGTGGAAGATTGTCTCGGAAAATCCATTTGTTCACCGGCGTCCATCAATCAGGTACCTCAAAAAGCGTTAAAAGGCAACGACAAAAATAACGTTGGTACGTCGTCGTCGTCGTCGTCGTCGTCGTCGTCGTCATCGTTATCGGATTCGAACGTTAACGACGAACGACGAGGAAGCAACGTTCAAGATACTGAAATAAAAGATGTCAAAACAAGGAAAGACGGTGACGATGAATCCGTCCTGCGATTATCCGATAAATATAACAAAGGTAAGGAAGGTTTGGAAAGTGAATATAACGTCGACAGATGCGAACGAAACGATACGGGTACGAGCTGCGAATCGGAAGATATATTTGAAGCAGCTACGCAACTCATCGACATCGATTCGGCTTTGAAAAACGTTAGAGAGTCGTCGGTATCGAAAGGGAGAAACACCGGCGACGAAGACGTCGATATCGATGATACGGATCCGACTCGAAAAATATGCAACGCCCGGGGATCGAGTACTCCGATGAGGAAAACGAATTCGAAGGATCGAGAGGAAGAATTGAAAAACATAGAAAAGGATATCGCGTTGGCGACAAAGTGCATTCAATCGAGAGAGATCGAAAGTAACGAAAAAGAAAAGAAAAGGGGAAACTGGAACGATATCGAGGATTTGGATACGATGGAAACTCAATTGATACGTTTGCCCGACTTGATCGATAACGCGAAGAAAGGAAAAACCGAAGAAGAGGAAATCGACGTCGTCGGTATCGACATGTTAGATACGCAAATAACAGATTACTCGCATTCGATTGGCGGTGTTAACGATGCTGCGATGCCGTGTAAAAAAGCGAACGATATCGATTTATCGGATAGGCAGCCGTTAATTAAAATTCGTAGGGTCGTCGGGTCGTCGGTGTCGTCGTCGTCTTCGTCGTTGTCGTCGTCGTCTTCGTCGTCGTCGTCGTCTTCTTCATCGTCGCTCAAGGAGATACGATCGAATTCGCGCGACAATGCCAGTATAGAGGATATCGATTACGAGACGGCAGCTACCCAAGTTATCGAGGAAATGGAAATGGCTTCGAATGCGCGAAATAAGACAAAAAATGACGAATCTAACAAAGTTATACTCGATCTTAACGATAGCCTCGAACAGAAATTAAACGACATGTTCGACGAGGTTAACGACGAAGAGGCAACCGATACGACGATGATGTCGACTCAATGTCTTAAAAATATTCTAGAGGTATCCCGGTATAACAACGTTCCAACGTCTGAAGACGTAGGCTTAAATTCAGTCGATAGGGCAGTCTCGAGCCGAGTAGAGAGTAAAAAATTAACCGAATCGCAGGATACCGAAGCGTATTTCGGTAGACTCGTTTGTAAAAGGAAACGAAACGTTCTTGCCGATTCTCAAGAAGTTGTTATTTCGAAAGTTGCGACCGGTAGTCGCCGCGGAACTAAGAAAATGATGAAAAGTAAAAGGATCGAAAGGGACGGCGGTGGTACCACCTCCGTTAGTTCCGGGCGAGGCGTCGATCGCGCTGAGGAGGATTTATCGAAGAACTTTGAGACTTGTCAAAGTTCGTCGAAAGAGACGGCTGCTACTACTATTACCGCCGCCAGGAAACGTACGGAAAGGGACAGATTGTCGGAAGTGAGGGACGACGATATCTTAACTCGACTGCCGGAGGTCAATATATCCGGTACTCTTGCGGATACGAACGCACCTTCGCCGAAGCGAACGAAATCTAGGCGTTGTCGTCGTCGTCGTACCGGTGGTAACAATGGAAAGAGCCCCAAAATATTATTGGACACCTCCGAAAAACGGGAAACGAGATCTACCGTTAATAAAAACCTATCCGAGACGGCGGAAGACGCGAATTATGAAAATTTAAAAAGAATGGCCGAGGATTTGATTTCCAACGGGAATGATAAATCGAGTCGTTCTAATACGGAGAGAGAAACGGGTAAAGGGGAGAAGAAAGTAAGCACCGTAAAGTCAACCAAGAGGCCTTCGGTTAAAACGAGAAACAAATCGGACAATCGAATGTCGACGAGAGAATCCGAAAGTATTTTAAGTTACGTAACCGAGAATCGTCCAAGAAGGAATACCCGATCGATGACCGAGTCGACGGACTCGAAGGGAGCGATCGAAGAGAGTAAGGGAAAGGGTCATTCCGGTGACGTCGTCTCCGATGCCGAGATAGGAGAGGAGTCGCAAGAGGTCGCTACGATAATGAACGTTTCTTCCTCGATCGTCGAGCCAAGGAATATTCGAAAACGTAAACTCCTCAATGGCAATTCGGACGACGATACGTTAAACAACGGCATTAAAGTTTCCCGTAAAAGTAAAACCAAGGAGGATAAGCGGTACGCGGCGTCGAAATCGCGAGTCAAACGAACGAAATTAACTCGAAATTATTTTTCGCTATCGACCCTCGATACTACGATCGACGACGGTTCGTCGTCGTCGTCGTCGTCGTCGTCGTCGTCGTCGTCGTCGTCGTCGTTGTCGTCGTCGTTGACCGCCAAGAACGAAGACGATTCGGCGGCACCGGTGGTATCCAACGCAAGATCTCGATCCGTTCGTTCGACGCGAACTAATAATACGGAGAAACGGAAGAATGAAAATAATACGAGCGGTTCGAAGAGAACGGGAAGAAAGAACGTTACCTCGACGGATGAACGAAGCAATGGAAAAACTCCCGCGCTACCAACGACGCCTGTAACGCGTAGAAGCGCGTCCTTTTTAAGCCCAAATACTTCATTTACCGCGAAAGAAAAAATTCTTTTCACCGGTATAGCGGACGACGAATATGCCACGGTATTAAAAGTATTAGGTAATCTAAGAATCTTTCTTTCTTATCACTTTGATGATAAATACGAATAGGCAACGCGTCGTTTATAACCGACTGATTCATGGGATTGCATTGTTATTATCATTTTAATTTTTCTCTCTTTTAGGCGGTACAAAGGTGGAAGATCCTTCAAAGTGTACCGTATTAGTTACCGACAAAATACGTAGGACGATCAAATTTCTTTGCGCGTTGGCGAACGCAGTGCCGATAGTATCTATTAATTGGTTACACGAAAGCAAACGAGCTGGCCATTTCCTGGATTGGGAAAATTATATGCTCAAGGATCCAGCTATGGAAGCAAAATATGGATTTAGATTAAGAAAGAGTTTGGATAAAGCTAGAGAAAGAAAATTGTTAGATGGTTATGTAGTTTTGTTAACTCCAAATATAGTATCACCGCCTATATCGGAATTGAGAAGTGAGTTTTTCTTTTTTTCTTTTTCTTTATTCATTTATTTTTTTTTTTTTTTTTTTTTTTTTTCTCGTTATATCTTGTACTATATCGAAAATACGAATAAGTCAAATTATTTAATTTTTGTTCGTTTCTTTTGTAGCTATGATCGCATCGTGCGGTGGCAAAGCTTTGTTACGGCCATCTTCGAAATTGTCGGGAAAAACGATAATTATAAGCCATCAAGATGATTTAGATAATGCGCAAAAATTGTTATTAAAAGTACCCAAAAATGTAACGATACAGTCCACCGAGTTTCTTTTAATTGGCATCTTGAAGCAAGAATTAGATTTCGTTCGACATAAATTAATTTAATCGTTCCCCTTCGATCGACTTTGATCGTTGGTGCCTATGCGATTACAAAGAAATTTTCGTTTCGACGTAATACGGATATTTTCTGTATAATTCCAAAGCAATTTAATGGAAACATTTGAGATATCATTTAATAACTGTACTTACGCAATAGACAAACGTTTGTGTATAAATAAGTAATTTTAAAAGATACGCAATGGCAAAACGAAATACCCAATGGGTCTCGAAGGAACGTCGAGTTTTCGCTATAAAGATTAGCGGATGATATTTGCTTCTTAACATCGATGGTTACCAGACACGATATTTAACTTTTATTATACCTTATAATTCATAAAAAGGAAAAAAAGAAAAGAAACAAAAAAATGAAGATCCTTTTTCTACGCATGTAAGATTTTTTACCGTGTAGTTAATATTTATAAATAAATTTAATTTATAATCCAACAACGCAAAGAGCGACGTCAACGTTTGGAAGGGTATTCTATTTTATCAGTGTATATTCTATTTTATTTCGTGTATATCAATTATTACACACAGATTTTAATGTAATTATAACACACTTAAGTATCAAAGATTCTTCATAATATAAGTTGAAAAAAGAACAAAAAAAGAAATAAACATTGATACTAAAAGTAACGAAGAGTTAAGAAGATAAAGTTCATGTTGTTTCCTTTAATATTCAAACCTGACCCCCGCTGCTCTGCAAAAGAGGATATCAGGCAAGTATTAAGATCGCAACTATCTCGTACCTTTCGCGTCTCGTTTTGTTGTTGATTTTTTTTTATTCTTTATTATTAATGAACGAATCCATGGTACGTATGCTCCGAACGCGAACACGGTCAACGGTCTTGGCATACCGTAGAAACTCCATGATCTAACAATAAATATTCTTCTCTAAGTGTAGTCCGAATAAGAGGAAAGAAAAAAAGAAACTTTTGTCATAAACTATCAAATACCGAAAGGCTATTTCGATATCACATAACGCTATCTATCTTATTAATAATTTTATTGCGAGTGAGAAATCATGATCGATGAATAAATGCATTTGTCGACAACGTTATTATTTAGGGCCCGTATCCCCGGATGGAAGGAAGTCGAGATGAGATAATACTTCCACGGAGGTGCGGCGGTCAATGTCAAAGAGACCTGCAACGAAAAACAAAGAAAAGAAGAAAAATATCAATATACACACACACACACACACACACACACACACACACACACACACACACACACACACACACACACACACACACACACACACACACACACAATGCGTATACGCGGTCGTACTCGTCCCCGCGTAAAGCTATATTCTTAAACGTTAATTTGTTACAACCACCGACGTATCGTTAAATCAGCTAGGAATAAAAGCGAGAGAAATCAAAGTATTGGGCGTAGAATGAAGCGAGTGCATTTAAAATGGCTGCCGCGATAAGAAAAGTAAGACGCAGTATACAGCGAGGATCGATTTATTCATTTTCAACGGTAGAGAACCGTAAAAGTCATCGCGTAACATAATTCGACTATTAACGCCGAGAACAAAATAATGCGATTTGGAACGTATCGTTTTGACGAGCGAGGAGAAAAGTTGAAAAAAAAGAAAAAAAAATAAGTAAAAATATAAAAAGAAAAAAGCAGACAAGACGTTATCGAGCCGTTAGAAAGGGAAGACGACGCAAAATATACGGGCAACGATCGATTCGTTTTACGATCGTATACGTAATATACATAGTATTCACGTATATGGAATGAAATATAAATGTAAATATAATCGACGGTAAAGAATATAAAATAAGATTTACCAGAATCTATCTACGCCTTGGTCTTTCCTTGTTGCCTTTTGTTATGCTCGGAGTTCATGAGCTTCGTCAAGATCTTTCTGGAATGGCCGCTCGGATCGAAATGATTGGTATGAGCGTCGGCTTCGCGTTTCGATCTTTGTTTGCCACCGTGACCGGTGAAAATGTGCTTGTCGTAATCGTAGTTGAAGTGCTCGTATTCGTCGACGTAGTAGTTATCGGACATAGTTTCTGCTTTTGTTGTATCGCACACAAAGAGAGACTTGGAAGAAATGCGTAGTATCGCGTAGTAGCGGAGAAAAAAAGTCAACAGCCGTTGGCGTCAATCTCACCGAGTCTACGCTCGACTCGTTACTAATTTGTTTCGGTGACGAGCACGCCCCTTTTATAGAATACGCTCGATCGGTCTTTGCGCATGCGTAATTCGCAGTAACGTACAGCGTCCTAACGGAGCCACGCGTCTTCTCTTCGTCGTTACTTTTTCTTTTTTTCTCGTAAAACGACGAGAATAGATTCTCTCGTATCGTTCGCCCGAAGAATCGCCAAGGTTCGTTTGCGACCGTGAAAATAACGCGAATCGTTTGAATTATGAGATAAAAAGAAAAGAAAGGAAACGATACATCGATGTTTTATCGGCATCGGAGAAAGGACATTTTTCGGTAATACTCGCGTAAAATGATACGGAGACGCGCGAATAGGAGGGGCGATCGCTAGAGTCGCCGATGTTTCTGCACGGATACGTAGCGATATTTATCGTACACGGCGATATCGCATTTCGTCGCACATATCTAAAACGTTTTCACTTTTAATTGCGACCCTAGCAGAGAAGATTGGATATTCGTTCGAACCGGGAAACCGATCATTTTCTAATTCGATATCTTGCAAATATCTTCTTTCTTCCCTTTATCGAGTATTCGAGATTATTCGAGAAACGTTAAAGGCTCGAGAGTGTTTGTTATCCTCAAAGTTTCCCACATTCGTCGTAATTCCGTTTATCGTTGCTTATCGTACCTTACGTACCTTACGTGTACCATGAAGGGAAACTCGTAGAAAACGAGTAGAATACACGCGAGTCTCTTACAAACGTATTTCCCTCTTATTTGGAGTAATACGTAATACGCTTTTATCGATTCGACGATCGTCGTACAAAGATAATCGTAAGAGAGACAGACCGACGGTTCGGGCGTTGTACCTTTCTATCGAAAATATTCCACAAATCGAACCTATCTTCTTTATTTCTTTCTCATTGAAATCGTTCGACGTTGCGGTATCGAACAAAATTCGACCTACTCGTAGAAATATTTCCGACGTCGTTTTTTCGAACGAAATCATTTTTCGTACAATTTAGAAAGAAAAAGGAAAAATAGGTCCAACGTAGGGCGTCGTAAGTAATCGTCGAGTCGGGAAGCGATCGTTAACGCGTAAGCGTTCGATTACTATCGCGGTTCGTTGTACTCGGTTCACGATCGTTCCTTCTTCTCGTCTAGTTCGAATTTACGCGCGGCGTCGAATCGACGAGTCTACGAAACGTCTCTCTCTCTCTCTCGGCCACGACGATCGAAGCCTCGAGGTTGCATTTTAAAGTATACCCACAGTAGCGTGATATTATAACGATCGTCGAGGTATAAAAGGAATCGCAAATAATGAAAATTTCATCGAACGACGTTCGTTCGTTAACGTTGTTAACCCGTTTAAACAACGACTCGTCGTAAAAATATTTTTCCCCAGATATAACGTTATTCAACGAGGTATACCCGCGTCTTTATTTCATTGGCATGTAACGCTAAAGAAAATACAATTAATCTCGAATGGAGGACGAGAGAAGATGTTATATGTTTTTATTAATCGAGTTATCGCGCTTGCACGTGGAAATATGGCCAAGAAGATACTCGTCGAGTGTACTCTATACGTGCACGTGCATTACGAATGGCGCGTAAAAGACATTTGTTATATTTAAGCAACGATATGACTAATCGCCGATCGTCGGTCGCGCTCGCAGAACGATGCTATAATAATATTATTATTTACATTCGAACATCGAGATAAGAGTTTCGCAACGCAATTCCCCTTCTCAAGCCCAAGGTCGATTCGACTCCAAGTATTATCTTCGTCCTCGTGTACGAGCTAAATGCGAATCGATTCTCTCGCTTAAGTTTCGTAGCTCGTGAGAATTTGCTATCTTTGCAAAACTCCTCGGACCGATCGGTATACAAAGTCCATCTCCCCCCCCCCCTTTCTCTCTCCTATCGAATTCTATTTGCGGTAGATTGCCTCGTTGGGACGAGAAAGGATATCGATCTCTCTCTCTCTCTCTCTCTCTCTCTCTCTCTCTCTCTCTCTCTCTCTCTGCGCAAATCGCGAATTAAAACGGATAGCTCGAGTGAATGGAAGGAGAACGCGTTAGAGATAGAGAGAGAGAAGTGAAGATACTACGCGCATGGAGATGGAAGATTGCGTAGCGAATACCGTTGATCGATCTGCCTCGATCGGAACAAAGGGGGACGATTAAACCGTGGAAACTGGTTTGGCCGAAGATAATCGTATTTAGATGGGTCACCATCTCTTTTGATAGAACATACGCGTAAATGCGTGCGTGCGTCGACGAGTTCACGCATATATATATATATATATATATTATACAATTTGCGCGTCTCTCCCCCAAGGCATAGGATACGTAGTGGGTAAGCTCTTTATCGCGACAGGAGTTAATTCGCGTAAACGTAAACGGCCGACGTGGGACGGAATTAAACGGCCTCGTTTACCGTGACCTTATGCAAACCGCGAGCGGTTTCAACCTCGAAACTTCAGGTGGATATCGAAAACGCGCCGGCCCGTAAAAGCCACCTTGTATGCGATCGATCGATCGATCGAACTCGGCAAGAGAAGAAAAGAACGATCGGTCTTCTCGGTCGAACGGTCGCAACGTCATCCGTTTTTTTTTCCTTCTCCCTTTCTTTTTTTTTTTTTTTCGTAACGTCCATTGGAGAAACAACGGTCGCAGTTCAATTTCGTTTCTACGATGTCGAGCGTTCGTCGTTATGACCGATATAACCCGTTGGCAAAGCGTCCCTCGTGTCAATATTGATTCAAATGCATTAAAACGGCGATATATATGCATATATATTTATAGGAACAAATAACGATCGACGGGAGTACGATAGATGACGAGGATGGATAGCGTGTAAAACTTTTTATTGGAATTGGAAATAATTTTAGTAGAAAACGACTGGCGCGTTTTCTCTTTTTCGTGACAAATGTACCGCCTGAGTCAGTTCTTTCGGCGATCGTTCAATCGATCCCGTAAACGTCGCCACCCTTTCGGTAGTCCGCGTTCGCATAGATGGTACCGTTATGGCAAAAAATTACGCATACCACGCTACCGCGTTCCCTGTAACGCGAGGTTTTGTATCCCAAATTCTTTAAACCGTCGATCACCTGTTTGGGTATACCATACTCGTAAGCCAATTCGGTCGGAAACAGCTGATGATGTATTCTTGGCGCATCTACGGCTTCCTTAACCGTATTTCCCATCCATAGAATCTTAGCGATCACCTAGAAAAGTTTGATTTCGTTAAACCACTCTCTCTCTCTCTCTCTCTCTCTCTCTCTCTAGAGTCGCGGCTTGTTGGTACTCGTTCGGAAAGAAGCGTCATCGGCGTACCTGAGAGACAGCCGTCGTGATTTTAGTGCCACCCGAGGCACCGACGACCATCTTAACGTTACCATTCTCATCGGTCAAAATCGTAGGTACCATCGAGGACATCGGTCGTTTTCCAGGTTCGATGTAATTGTTGGGACTGGGCGGAACCCCGAAGTAATTCGTTTTCGACGGTATCCCGAAGTCGTCCATGGCGTTGTTGAACAGAATACCGGTTCTCTCGCTCGTCACTCCGCTTCCAAAGCTATGAAATTAATCGGAAACGAAATTGATCGTTAAATACTACGCCGTATTATATATAATCTTACGTTAGAAAAGTAAACGTTGGGACGGAGGAGGAGGATATGTATCACTTACTAATAATTGATCGTGCTGGTAACCGACACGGCATCACCGTTTTGCGCCAAAACCGAAAGATGCGCCGTCCCGTGATCCTCGGGACCGCCGTCGAAGGAAGCCCCGTAATGTTTCGGATCGTTCCAAGTCTTAGCGTCTTCTATCCTCCTTCTTATCTCGTTCGCATAATCCTTCGACGTTAAATTATTGCTCAACTGTAAAAAAGGATGGGATACATAGATCTGCGTTAGACGAAGCGTATATATAAGATATCAAAAATGTGGGTGGCAACTTGTTATATAGGTATAACCGTATAAGACAACGCGCGTCTCTCATCTCCTATGCGTTATATAAAATTGATATCGACAATCAGAAGCGTACTTCCGTCATATCCACAAAATCCTTATCGCCCATGTTACCTCGTAAGGCATAGGCGTATTTGTAGGTTTCCAACATTCTATGATAAGTTAGGATCGTCGAGTTGAAGTCCGACAAACTGTTCGAGGTAAATCGGAAGCCATCGAAAACGTTGAGAATGAAACCGAGCAAGCTTCCGCTTCCCGGTGTTCCCGGAGTAAAAAGTTTTATTCCGTTGGAAAACTCCGCCTCGATCGGTTTCTCCCACGTAGCACTGTGAAAAGGCTCCGCGTTAATACGATTCCTTTCCAGGATCGTTAGAAATTTTTATTTAACGTTTTTTCCTTTTTCTTTTTCTTTTTTTTCTATTAATTTCTCTTTTAAATCTCGTATCCCACCTGCCCCTGCTCACCCCGTACAACGTACCGGTACGCGTTGAAATCCTTCACGGTGATGATGCTGCCTCTTTTTTGCAGATCCTCGACGACCGTCTCGCCGAGAGTCCCGTTGTACAATACCGAGGCATTCTCCCTAGCGATTATCCTTAACGTCTCGCAGAGCGTTTTCGGTCTTACGATCGAACCGATGTTGACGAATTTGTTCGTTTTTGGATCGACGAACAGTTTCCTAAAGAATATCGTTGAGTGGATCGTACGAGATCGTAGACGGCGACTATCGTGGAAAATGACTTACTTCAAGGTAGGATCCGTGTAAATATTCTTCTCGTTATATCCAAATCCGTCGTATTGGATTTTGGACAACGTGTAACCCTTTTCGCAGAGTTCTATACTCGGTTCGAACAGATCCGCCCATGGTAATTTACCAAATCTTCGATGAGCTTCCCCGTAACCGGCTAATTCGCCGGGCACGGCGATGGAAAGTGGCCCTAAAATAATTAACGATGACACGAGACGTACCAACGATGCTACTTTGTACTTCCGAAGCTTATGTTTTCTCCTTTTTCTTTTTTTTTCTTTTTTTTTTTTTTTTTTCGTAGAAGAAGATAAGTTCGCGTCAAGAAGATAAAGCGAATGATTCTCGTTTATACGTTGTGAGACGAAAGTTACGTAAGAACAAAGTCCGACGTACGAACGTTCCTTTTCTAGCGTATAATTTCAAGTAAATTTTCTTCGTAAAATATTTTTTTCCATCGACGAGGGAGCGAGCGAGCGAGCAAGCAAGCAAGCAAGCAAGAACCGATTTCGAATTAGAAACGAAACATGGTCAAAGACGGGGAATACGAGAACGGCGAAGATGATGGATTTACCGTACCGATCGAGGAAACGTGCTCCGGTTTACCAGCGTACATGGTAGAGTTCGCCGATAACGGAGCTCTATCTCTTGCGTTCAACACGTAAGCTCGACCAGCGGCTTTATCGTAAATCGTCATGAGAAATCCACCGCCTAGGCCCAAGCTCTGCATGTTTACGAGACCGTTGCAGATCATAGAGGCGATCGTTGCGTCCACCGCCGAGCCATTTCTTTCCAGGATATTTCTGGTATGCGGGGGGGGGGGGAGAGGAAAAAAGAAAAAAAAATGTAAATTATCATCGCAACGTCGAGACAACGCTTTCGTCAGGTTTTAAACCCGAACGATAACTCTCGACTATCGATTAATCGGAATGATGAAAAAAAGTATCCTTTCGTTGCACCTACTTGCCAATGACGGCGCATGGTGCGCCATCGGCGCAAACAGCGCCACGTTTAAAGACCCTCAATTTGCTCCAAGAAGGTGGCTGGTTGTTCTCCGGATCCGGTGGCAATAGAATCCCTTCATTTTCGCGATATTTTAAACTGTCATGGATGGCGTAAAGGCCAACGGCAATGATTATTTTGAGGATCACTGCAACCACGATACCAATTATGATCACACCTTTCGCGCGAAAACGAGATCTGAAAGATTATAACCATTCATTCAGAAACCAAACCGTTGGAGCTCGAGTGGTTCGTTTATTGTTTTTTTCTTTTTTTTAAATTTTTCTCTTCGTCCCCCCCCCCTACCCTCCCCGCCAGCCCGTTTACTTTTTTTTACACCATGTTCAGATCGCCGACAAGATGCCATATCGTCGTCACATTTTCAACGTTCTTTCTTTCGTTTCTTGTTTTTCAACGTCGTCGTCGCGTATCTCAGATGCATATCTTACATGCATACTTATGAAAGAAAAACGATCGATGGAATCTACGTTACGAATTCGTCTGAAAGGTCGCGCGTAGTAGCACGGATACGTTGGTACGGCTATAACGTAGACTTTCGACTTTGGCATCGAAAGAGAAGTAGTAGACGAGCGTAAGCGTTTCAGTTCCTCGATAGAATAGCTAAGGCGTTGATCGGCGTTTATCAGCGTTGACTTTGATCCGTTCATCTCACGATCGGAGTACGTAACCTTTACATTATTATTTTTACCATAGTTATTTTCTCGTCGTACCATTCGTTAACGATGGTCGCGTCGTCGTCACTCGTTTTACCTCTCGTACCGTAGCGCGTTAGGATATTTCGACGATTTTGGAAGAAGGAAATTATTACGAAAGGCGATACATATATATATATATATATACACATATGTACGTCGCAATACCAACCAAAAAAAAAGAATCGGAAAGGAAAACGTTCGTTTAGTGCCACCTGTCGGCATTTATTTCAACAAAATACTTATTCGCTTCGACACATCGATACATCGATATCGGCTGAGTCGTGGCGTATCTACGATCGGTAAGGTAGGACCACTACGCGATGCCTGTATATATCTACGTATATACGTCGTGTAAGGTCGTAAAGAATAAAAGAATAGAGAAATTCTTCGAAAGAAAAAGCGCGACTCACGTGTCAACGCGTAAATTCTCAAGGAATCCTTTCGTTTTACCACGCGAACCGTTGTACGCGGGTAGAAGTCGAGTCGTGCCGGCGTTTTCCATTTCTTGATAATCGCGTCGGTCGATATCGTCGTTCGAGTATCGTCGAGTACCGTCGGCATTTACGCAAAGGGAATTGGTACTGGACGACGAAGTGGAAGTCATCGTTCTTCTCTGTACGAAACATCGGAAAAAGAGGAAAGTTACGTAAAATTCTATGTACGAAGCGAGCGGGCGAGCGGGCGAGCGAGCGACCGTCCGTCCATCCGTCCGGTATCTTTCTCGTCGACCCTTCCTGAATCAACGTAAAGTTCGTCGTCGAAAGGTTTCTTCGAACGAGAACAACGCGGTGGGCTGCTGCTCCGAAATAATTGTGAACGAACGATCTCAACGAAACGTTCCAAGATCGTCGACTCGTCGAAAATCCTGGTACTATACCGGATGGTTGGGTCGCGTCGCTCGCATAAGCGCGCGCGCGCGCGCGACACACACACACACACACACACACTTACTCGAAACGATCGTTTTCTCTCGAAGCACTGCATTCACGATCTCATTCGCACTCACAACCAGCTCGTTGACCCGTCGTCAAAGTATTTCCTTTCATTTCGACGAATTCGATGTACCTCGGCGTTCCTAACTCGAACGAAAATTTCAGGTTTAAGGGAAACCGAACGAACGTCGGACGCGACGACGTTCGGAAGGAAGCATCTAGTGACCTAGAAGAGAGAGAGAGAGAGAGAGAGAGAGAGAGATCATCAGCTGACCGTGAAAAATCGAACCGAGCATGCGTGTATGGCTGGAAGTCGCGCGCGCGTTGCAGTTTTTCGCTCTCTCGTTAGCTTACCGACGCCGAGACGCCGCGACACGTGGAGAGGATACATGCTTTTTATACGAGACGAGTAGCGACCGCCGCCGCCGACGACGACGAACGAGAGCCGGGTTATACCGCGCTTTCCCGAGCGAATCTAATCAAAGTCGACTATATTTCGTTGTTACTTTAATGGATCCTTTAATCGGCGTATTTGATCTTTGATCGAGCGACGTATCTCATACGTTGGAACTTGGATCGACTCGGTCGTTCGTATATATACATCGGTATAATCTGAAACGAAAGGTCAATGGTCTCGTCGACGACTTATCGAAAGGAGCCTCGAAACGACGAGTCCACGCCGGAAATGACGAAAAAATAATGCAAAAATCGATACGCGTCCGACGAACGTACGTACCCAAAATTCTTTCTCGTCGTCGTTTAAACTTTTATATGCGACCAAAGTACGTGCCTCTATGCTTCGAGAGGGATAAAGAGAAACGAAGGGGAGGGAGATGGAGAATGCGGGTTCGTCAACCCGTACACGACCGTTCCACGATCGTTTTACGACCTTTCTACGACCGTTTTTCGCTCGCGACGAGCCTGGCAAATGAGGATCTCTCTCTCTCTCTCTCTCTCTCTCTATCGTGCGCGCGGGGGAATAATCTTTCGTTTCATTTATCCTTCTTCGACGAACAATCTTTTGTCTTCTTTCTCATTCCAAAGAAACCGAAGGCGCGCTCTCTCGTAGTCCGCTACTTTTCTCGTTTTTCTTTTCTCTTCGTTTACGAACGGGGAACCGGTTGGGGCGCGTTCGAGATACATAGACGTTTCTTCTGGATTTTGCTACAACTCGGATTACTCGGCTCGTCGTAGAAACGATATCTACCTCTCGATTCTTTTTCTTTCTTTTTTTTTTTCAATTTTTTACCTACACCGAATATCCTATCATCGAGTGACTCGTAAATTGCTTACGTAACGTCATTGAACGTTACCCTATCGTATCTCGTAATAATTGAAAAGATAGTTATTGGGACTGTACGAGTAGAAGGGTACGGCGATACCTCTTTTATTGCCCTCGATTTCGTTCGATATTTTCTCCTTTGCGAAACACTGAAACACGAATTGACCGACCAGAAGTATTCCGCTCGCCCGTATACGCATATTCTCCATTCGTACATATATTTTCTTATTAATTAGTAAGCACATAAAAGGACCGAACGACGATACTCGACGAAAGGAAGAACGATAGGTTCGATGGATATTTACGACGTTTTTTTTTTTCGCGCGAATCGAAATAGAATCGTAAAGTTCGCGAAAGAATAAAAATATCGTAGAGCTTCTTTACCTTGGCTCTTGCGGTGGTTCGAACGTGCACATAAGACTGCTTCTTCTTGCCATCTTTTTTCCTTCCTCCTTCCTCTTTTCTTTTCCTTAAACTTTCTCTCCAACGGAAAAGTTTCGATCGGCTACACTCGACGAAATTCGACCTATCGTCTCTCAAAAATCCTGGTATCTCTTTCGAGCGACGAACGTACGCAGTACTATATCGGCCGGTGTCGCGAGTCGATCACGAGTCAACGCTCGAACGAACGTTGATTTTCGTTACGCATGGCGCTCTCCTTCCAACTCTTTCGGACCTTTTTCGTTTTCGTTTTCTCTCTCGTGCTCCGACCAAATTGCCACGCATGAAATATTATCGCATAAATAAAAAACGCGATAGGAGCTAATCGGGGTGCTCGTTCGCGAGAGCGCGCGCGTGAGAGAGAGAGAGAGAGAGAGAGAGAGAGTAAGAAAAATAGTATCGCTAGAATTCGTCTCGTTAAATTTGATTATATCGTCGACGAATAGTACAAAGAATAAGGGAGCGTTCGCGACCTCTTTCAAATTCATACGTCTTTCCGATCGGACGTACGAATCGATCGATTCGAATAGAAAACACTCTCGAGATCGATACGATAGAATTGACGAAACGCGATCTTCTTCTTCTTCTTCTTCTTCTTCTTCTTCTCGATAACGACGAAAGGAAACGGACAAATTTCTCCACCGTTTCTATCTCTCTTCTTATTTTCTACCGGACGAACGAGAGAGAGAGAGAGAGAGAGAGAGAGAGAGAGAGAGAGAGAGATGACTTGATGGTATCAACCACGAGGAGCGATCGAGCACATAGCTTTCTCGAAATACATACGATCGTTCCAAATGTCGGCGCCACACTGAACCGGTTCATCGTTCGGCGACAGCGAATAGCCACGTACACATACAGGTAATATCTGCGAGTCCGAGAACGAATCGCTCGGTCGCGGCGCTTCGCGTTCGTCAGGATTCATTCGTTCGAGAAGAGCGCTGAGAAACGCCGACCGTTACCGTCATTTTTCTTCCCTTCTCCTTGCTCTCTTCTCTTTATTATCTTCTTACTTAAACAAATCCAATCGACGTCAATTTTATTTTCTCTTTTCGAGAGATCCAACGAAGTAACGTATCGACGACGGATTCGATTCTACGACCACGGCGAGATAATTGCAACGAATAATAGCTTCGAGCGAAGCCATTAGGGGAAGCGAGAATAATGATCCACTTGCGACGCGTCTCTCGGTACCTTAAGTCCGCCTATACCCGAGACAGACACAATTCCTATTTCCCCCTCGCTCTATCTCCCTCTATCTCCCTCTGTCCCTCTGTCCGATAGAGTCACGCCGCTTCGTCGCTTCGTCGCTTCGTCGCTTTGTTGATTTTTATTTCGAAAAAGTCGATACCCCTGACTCTCTCTCTCTCTCTCTCTCTCTCTCTCTCTCTCTCTCTCCTCGTCGTAATGCTGGGAATGGGAAAGGAACGAGGAGAAGAATAAAAGATGTATCCCTTCGTCGTTATTATCGTGCCGCGATCATCGGATTAGCCCTCTTTGACGCAGGAAGAAAACGAAATACGCATAGAGATTCCGTCTCTCACTTTCCAGCCGTTCGTCGATTCTCAAACGCCAAACTCGATGATTCGCGACAACAGGATGGGATCGGACGAGAGGAAGAAGGATTAGCTTGCGTATTCGCGAATACAATCCTACTCGTTAGTTATATCGTATCGTCGTCGTCGTCGTCGTCGTCGTCGTCGTCGTCGTCGAACGCTATCTGGTACCGCGACAGTAGCAGCTTTGGCGATATCGTTGTTCGTTCTCGTCGCGCTTAATTGGATCAAGAAGTGGATAATACTTCCATCGTAGAAGGCGTATCAGCAGGCCGGGAGATCGGAAAGTGCCGGACGCCTCTCTCCTCTTCCGTTCTTCTCTCTCGAGCCTGAAATATTCGTCGCGACGATAAAACGATAATCTACTCGTTTCGTTGAGATCTCTTCGTTGAAAAAATGCCTCGTTATTATTCGCTACCGTAACGATACGTCTGCGCCGAATAAGCGAGTCGATTAACGCTCGTCGATCTTTCCAAGGGTTTCGACGGATTTCGCGGCTCGCAATTTCAAATACGCGTCTAAAACGAGACGAGACATATGTTTTTTATTGGGACAGACCTTACGTCTCGACGACTTTTCCACGCGACCGAGACCACCGTGCCCCCTCCCCCTATCTCACTCTCGTCGACGCATCCCGATCAGCTATCGGATCTTCCCGAAATATTCTTCTCGCTCGAATCTACGAGGTTGCCTCTCCCCCCCCCCCATCTCCCTGCCTTTTTAATTTTTTAAGGGCTTAGCACTTAAATTCTTCCGCTTACTCGCCGACCTTTCGTCGCTTGCCGAACCATCAACCGTTGGCAAAGCATCGGCAATCTTTATTTAACGAATCCTATTTATTCCTCGGGCGCGACGAAAGAATCGAACGGGCCGAGTTAGAAGCGATAATACAATAACGCCCCTTTATCCTTTAACCTTACGACGAGAGACTCGCTCGAGTTTCGCCGATTCGATGTATAGGCGAAACTCGATTATCGATACTAATTGAAATCGTGTCGCCGGTATGACCGAACTCGATAAAGACCTCCAAGCTAAAAATAATATTAACGCGAGAGACGTTAATAGACGGATATTCGATTTCGCGGTAGTTGCGATCGATAATTTCGAGTAATAAGCACGAGGAAAGAAAAAAAGAAAGAAAGGGGGGGGGGGGAAATAAACGAGGAAGTTTGCTAGTCGTCGTCGTCGCCGACTCTTTGCGGACGGAATAGTTAGAAATTGAGTTGGTTGTACAGCGCTCTTTCCAACTATTACGTGTGAAAGTGTGCGTCGTAAAGTCATTTTTCTTCTTTTCTTCATTAATTTATTTCTTCTTTATTTTATTTTACCTTATTTTATTTTATTTTATTTTACTTTTTTTTTTAAGGACTCGAGATACGTACGTATCGGTCCCACGTTGACTCTTTTTTCGGTCTAATCGATAGCTACGAAAAAAAATATCGATATCGTCGCGGCTACGTCGAACGTTACATTTGCGCCGATAATTTAGTTCGAAGACATCCATGAGTTTTTCTCATTCGCAAAGGGTTAACACGTAATCCTTGTCGTATTTCGTTTAACGATCGACCGACCAAGTAGAATCGTAACGAAACTCTCTTTCGGCCTGACACGAAATGATTATTTTTTGAGTCATTACGAACGTTGTTACAGTGGCTTAACATATATGTGTATATATATGTATGTGTATATATATATACACCCCCCCCAACACACACACACACTTACACGTACATATATCGGGCGTCATTACAAGATTATTAAGGGACTAATAGCACGCGATAGAAGGATCGTTCGACCTTGTGCCAAGCGATTACCTCGAACATCGATCAGACGGTGTAATACGAAGATGGATAGTGTCTAAAAATGACTCCTCCTCTCGAATTCGTTGATAGGGAATGATATCTGTGTGTCGCTCGAACGAACCGGTCAACGATTTGAGACTCTCCAAAATAGCTATTGTTTCGCCTATATCGTCTTATCGTTCTTCGACATTCGACGTGGAAGGAAGCAAGATTCGCTATGCTGGCGCTTAAAACGCACCGATGGGACGATACGTGCTTGCATATAATTTTACCAGGATCTCTCGAGTTGCCGTTTATAAAATCTATTACACGAGCTTATCTCACGAGCATTCGAACGAAGTGAACGTAGAGACGGTCGGATCGATCGATCGATCGACGATCAAGGGTCTTCGTTCCAAGGATCGAGTCGCTTCACGATCTATAGGAATTATTCCGTTCGCTTTCTCTCGGACTCCTACAACGGTTCTTCTTTCCCTTTCGCGTTCCGAGCTACGAGGATACGGAGGAGGAAGAGAAAGAGAGAGAGAGAGAGAGATACAGGTTTTATCGTACGATCGCCCCCTCGCCCGATACCGGCAGAGCGGGCCAAAAAGTTAATGGCAAAAATATCGTTTACGGGCTAGTCACTTTTCGACGAATTGTTTTTCGAACTATCGAAAGCCGATCGTAATGAAACGAATGAAATAAGTATCGGTCCGGCTCTGGACAGCTATGCACCGAAACGCAAAAAGACGACTTTCGAAAAAAGCAACGCGCAGGAACGTCCGACGTTCCCTTCCTTTTTTCCTTTTTCCTCTCTTATCGAAATAAGATGAGATAAGATAAATTTGGCGAGCGTAGCTCCTATAGGATCCTACATTATTATCCTCCCATCGGTTATGCGGGGGCGAAACGAATGACGATGTTTTTTTTTTTTTTTGTGCGTTAAGGAGTAGGTGGGGTGCGATCGAACGGCGGATACGCGTTTCTCCACGTATCGTTCGGATGTGTCGGGTTCTCCGGCATCCTCTACTTTCGGGAAAGGAAAGAGGGTCGGTCTGGGTTCTACGGATGGGAATCTAAGAGGAGGGAGTCAAAAGTGGCCTCAGTTGTGCCGCGTCGTCTCGATCTTCGGATCCCTCGGAATCAGCCCTTCGCGTTATTCTTCTCTTCCCGCGAGATGCCCTCGACCTTTCTCTCTTCCTCGATCTTTTCTCCTCGTCGTTACGACCAATTTCTTCCTCTCCCCTTTTCTCGATCGGCGCTCTTTTCGTTTCGACCTCTTCGACGCTGCTGCTCCAACCGTTCTCGCTCTCGCTTCGATCCCTTTCCTCGTTCTTCCTCCGCTTCGATCCCTTTCTCATCCTCGCATCCTCGATATCCTCTCCGTCCTCCTGCGTGTAGGATCATTCACGATCATTAACGATCGTCGAACTTGGCGACACTTGAATGTTTCGTTTAAGGTTAAACTCGCTAGCCGAATTTTTTCGTGCCGACGTTCGTTCGACTTCTCGGCAGGTCCTCGAATCGCGTCTATAAGTCTAAACCGCGCAATCTCGTTAATATACGTAATACGCGTATGGGGACCGTATCGTTGTTCTCTAATGTTCCCTCGGAAAAGAAAAAGAACAAGGACAAGGAAAAGAAAAAGAAAAAGAACAAGGGCAAGAAAAAGAAAAAGAAAAAGGAAAAGAAAAAGAAAAAGAACAAGGGCAAGAAAAAGAAAAAGAAAAAGGAAAAGAAAAAGAAAAAGAAGAAAAAAATCGAATCGTTATCGGTCGAACGTGTCTCGACGGGGTCGACTACACTGGCTGGTCGTGAGAAAAAACGAAACCGGATCGATACATTCGTAACGCTCTCGCATTCGCGTATACGTATCTCGAACGAGTACGATGGGTTTATTTGTTCTCTATTTATCGATCGCTCGATCGATATATACGCGAACGGAAGGAAGGAAGGATACTTACGACCATTTGCGCCTTGATCGGTAAAGTCGTCGTAGTCGTCGTCGTCGCCGTCGTCGCCGTCGCCGTGGTATCCGTCGTATCGCTACTCTCGCTGTTGTTGTCGTTCGCCTTGATGCCAGTCGAAAGCGAATCCTCCTCGAGCGTTCTCACGCGTATCAATCGTCGACTCGCCGGCCAAACGTCCGTCATATTTTTCAGATTATTTTTCCCCACTTTCTGAACTACGCCGGTCGTCCAAACGTTCGTTTCGCTACTCCCTGTACTACTATCGCTTCCGGTACTACAATATCTCCATCTACGTTCTTGGTGGATCGTCAAAGAGTAGAAAATCAAAGAGGAGCGATCGTTGGGAAATGAGACAAATGATCGAGGTATCCGTCGTCTGCCGATAGGGTAAGTTCGACGGCGAATGAAAAGAAATAATTGGCGATTATTGGTCGAATCGATGTCACGCGAATATTCTTCCGTTTTAACCAAAGACGTATTCACTTTCTCGTGGGAGAATATCTCGAATAAATTATAATCGTTTCGTTGAGGTGGACCTTTTATAGATACATTATATATATATATATATATATATATATATATGTATATAATAGATATCGTAGTCCTTCAAAAGCGCTCGAATTTACCCGATCGTCAGGCGGACAGATTCTGTCTCGACGACGAAAAGCGAGAAACTGAAAAGGAAAGAAGCGATATGTACTTTCGCAGGGCGGACGAGTCGCCGAGTTCGATAGGTAAGACTTCCGTATGAGAGGACTCCCGCCGCCGTCTTGGCTCTCCTCGCTGCAGGCACGCGTTATAAGAATCCTTGGACTTTTCTTGGGCGTTTCGTTCGTAGCCATCGAACAACCAGTTCCGATCTCGTTGGCCGCGAAATCGCCTCGATAATGCGGCCCCATTAGACTCGCCGCGCTAGCACTGGACCTCACCAATTTTCCAGTCTCGCCTTCGAACGATCACCGTGTTTTGTTCATTTTCGACGCCCACGATGGTATTTTATTTCTAACGTTTTTTACCTGATTCCGCCGATGGTACTCTAAGCGTGTTACACGAAGCCGCGGCTTGTAATCTCGTACGATGAAAATGAAGATTCCCGTGTTCGATGCTACTTCCCGATCTGCAGTTGCCAACCGCCAATAGGGCTTCGCTGAGACGTCGTTGTAACGGAGGAAAAGGAAAGAACGATCCGGTCCCACTTCCCGACGGCCTTCTCGAGCCCGCCACGCTCGGCGTTCTTGCCTGTATCTCCTGAAAATGTCAAGTATCAACGAATCGCCATGTCCAACGATCACACTTTTCACACTTTTACCTGCTGCAATTCGGACTTTGTCGCCTTTTTCCGCCAATAATTTTGCACGGATCGTCTCAGGGTCTGCGATTTCAGACCGTAGAGGAGACCGTTGATCGGCGGAGAACAGGCAAGAAGAAGAGATGCCAAGGAGGCTAGACGAGGATGCGCCCGAAGCCGATCTTGATCGCCGGCCCAGCAGGCTTCCCAAAGTATAAATCCGCAATAGGGAAAGTAGAGCAAATAGAGCGAACCGACCAGTTGCATCACCTACAAGTTTTTCATTCGGCCGAAAACGTCTCCCATTTTCCTTTTATCCTCTTTCTCTTTATTTCTTTCGTTATTAAGCGATAACGCGATTAACGCGACGAATAAAAGGACGCGTAAAAGAACGTAAAACGCATCGATCGTCCTTTAAAATGTCACACCACGAATCGAATTACGTTATCGCGTCGACCTTTCGCTCGTACAACGGACTTTTCGTGACACGTTCGAACCTGCCAACGTCCAATAACTTGTATAATAATGATTTTTAAAAATCGCCAAATGACACGGCGACACCTCTTTTTCTAATCGGACCGACATAATTATTGTGCGAATGGAACGCGTCGTAGAATCGTTCTGCGCGACGGAGAATCGATCGATCGAGACGGACGATAGTCCGAGAGATCGGGGTTCGAAAGGAAACGGAAAATTCGCCGATATATCCGAGAACCTTTAACCGTACTCGTCGCGAACGACTAAAAGGTTATATCGTATATTTCGTATTCGAATATTAATGCGAAACTTTATTTCATCGATCGATCCGCTCCTCCAAAACGGAGATGGTTATATTCCATACATCCGGCAATATAAGACGAGAAAGGAGATGTCTCGACGTTCTCGCATCGAGCATCGAGCATCGAGCATCGAATTCGGTACTCTCGTTGCCTCTGACCTTTTCCTTCATCGTTAAAAACGTCAACTATAAGAATGAGCACCGGGCATTATTATATTATACCAAGGTGATACACGAGTGCGCCAGTTTTGCATTGCAAAATAATAACCGCTTTACTTTCAAAGTAGGTTTCGATCGTTTAGTTCGTTTATTCGTATAAATAAATCCAATCGACAGGAATTCTTGGAAAGAAGAAGAACCTTTAGGAGGTACGCGAGCCGCGCGAGTGTGTCGCGTGTAAAAAATAGCCGTATACGGGGAGTAAAGGTATATAAGCAGAAATATAAGCATGTACGAACCGTGCTCGCAGCGCTATGAAAACGAGGAGGGCCACCGGCCGAGGGTGCCGTGACCGTGGGCACGAAAAATGGATTTCGCTGATGGGTGATGGTCACTTGGGCGCTTAACGTGACCTCGTAGATCGCACTAGCGATACGATGCCGATGATAACGCGCTATACCGAGGACTCGCAAATTGCAGATCGTCACGAGAATCGCAGGTAACGCCAGGCCGAGAATCGCGTAAACCGCGCCGTAAAGTGCCGCTGCGGAACCCCAACTTCCGTTTCCAAAATCTGGTGCGCAGCAGCCTAAGCCTGGACTGTATCTGTCGGAACGACGGTCGTACTACGATTTAGGTGAATTTGATCAAGAAATCGACGGATTCTTCTACTCTTAAACTTTTTCATCCTTTTTTTCGCTTCTCGCGTAACGTGTATATTTCAATGAATAAGGAAAAAAAAGATCGATACTCTAACCTGTAAGGTGGTACCAGGCCGGAGAACGGTGGCAGAGACAAGAGGAGGGCTCCCGTCCAGGAAGCTGCCAAACCGACGATCACTCGTCGGGGTGATACCAGTGCCGCGTAATGCAACGGCGCGGCGATGGCGTAATATCTGTTAAAACGAGAAAACGAGAAAACGAGGAAACGAGGAAACGAGAAAACGAGAAAACGAGGAAACGAGAAAAACGAGAGAAACGAGAAAAAGGAGAAAACGAGACGTCGAGTCAAAGCCGAGTCTACCGATCCAAGCTTATCCGATAATATTCGCGCGACGATCGTTTTCATTCCCACGTTACCAACGATACGTCCGCTTGAGGTATCGCTTTTTATTTCGCTCCGGTTAATAAGCAGTTTTCATTTTTCCCCATAAAGCGGAATTTCATTAACGTCTCGCGAAAGGAAATACTTTTTACGAGATTACGAGTTCTACGTGGATTCATTTTTACACCGATTTCGAACACACTTTCGCAACCTTTCGTCAAATAATTTTGTTACGAGTTTTTTAACATCTTTTTCGTTTATTCAACGTTATCTCTTAGACGTTATCGAATATATAAATACAAACGAAATTGGGATACGCGCATTGCTTTGTGAAAATGTGTCTCTCGTCATCGTAAATGGGTCGTCCGACCTTTTATCGCTACGAAATCGAAAGAATTATTCCGAATGCTAGCATTTTCTCTCTCTCTCCCTCCCTCTCTCAAGATCTTACTCTTGCCCGTTTCTTGACTGTAATGGAACGACGAGTGGAGTAAAGAGAGCTGGAATAAAATAGGACTCCGTATCGACGGCGAGCCGCTCTTACGTGCCGATTGACAGCGCAAAAGACAAAAGGATCGGATGCGCGGTATGTCATTATTGACATCACGTATCTAAGAGCTTGTTGTCCTTTGTATCGGTCTCGTATGACGAGCCAATGAGCACGAGGAATAAAACGGAGCCCGATTTATCGGTCGTTAAAAGGCTTTTACGAGCTAGGCTACTAGATACGATAAATTGAAAAAGCTATAATTTGTGATATTTTCTGAGAAAATACGATCGAATTATTTTCTAATATTTTACTCGATACTTAACCTATTGCGAATAACACGTTTTGATATCGTTGAAACGTACACCGCATATATTTGATTTTGACGCGATATTTTTTCGAATAATATACGGGAACGCAAAAAAGAGAACGGAAAGCAAAACGATCGTCGATACTTCCTGTCGTTACCGCGAGAAACTCTTCGATCGGAAAAGCTCTTTTCGAACTCTATCTATCGGAAAACGCGGCGGAATAATACAAAACGACTCTACGGTAGAGGAGAAGAGGAAGAGAGAGAGAGAGAGAGAGAGAGAGAGAGAGATGGAACGTGACAGCTTCCGACGTTGACCGATTGCGATTTTTATGCGTTTCGCGTTCGACTTGAACGAAACGAAAATGAAAACGATTTCGATGGGGGGGAAAAAGAAACAAAGAAAATAAAAAATAACACTTTAAATCGTATGAACGCACTTTGCCGTGTACACGGGAAATAAATCGTGGGGGGAGCAAACAAAAAAAAAAGGATTTCTTCGGTCGATTCGACCGAAAGATCGACCGATCGACCGATATAAAAGGGGACATATAATTTTTCAAGACTCACCGATCGCAGTTCAGTCCAGTGACGGTCCACAATGCGACGGGATGTAATAGGGCCAAGAGAAAGCCGTGAAATACGCACCAACTGCCGGCTATCGGCCAAGGTGTAGTACCAAAGATCAATAATATCAGACATACGGCCACCTCGACCGCGCCAAGATGAATCAGTAGCAACGTGTTCGCCGTTTGTTGCTGCTGCGTCTACGACAAGATATATCCGTTACTCGTTCTCACCCTCGAAGAGTCATATCTATTTGTCAGGTATTTCTTTCACCTGTTTACCAAGACCGAGAACAACGAGGAGGACGTAGACGTTAAGAAGAAGGCCCAAAGCGCAGGCAAGGATGAGAGGGACGCCAAAGGCCCAAGGGCCCATTCCTCCCCTTTCTCTTACGCTAACTTATTTCCTCTTGGAACAAATTCTCCCTCCGATAAAGGAAGAAATCCTATGAAAGATTCCAACGAGTCCTCGCGTCGTTCATCCTTCCAATTATCGCGAATCGTCCATGTTGTTCCTGCGACGTACGATCGAGAGAATCCTATAGAAAATAATCAAAATGATTTCGTTCCTTCGAACAGGTCCCATTTCAAACTTTCCTCGACAAAATTATATAGGAGGCAGAAGCAAAAATTCGATCGGAAGGATGAATAATTTAGTTTGGACAAAAACACCGATATTCTCGGCAATTTCATTAGTGGGGGAACGAGCGGGGAAACGAACGGAGGTACGACCATGGTAAAAGGAGCTCTCGCGAAAACAAACGCGCACACGCGCGCATACACGTTCCGTTTTCGTAATACTCCGACGGTGTAATTTGGTTAGGCCTACGTTCTGCTACTTCCATTAACGAACATTAATATTCTCTCTCTCTCTCTCTCTCGCTGCTCTACGCTCTTCCAAAGTCGCCGGAATTCGTATCGCTAGTTTATCGAAACTAACAAATTATGGGAAGCGTAAATAGGTGCATCGAATTAAACGATCGAATCGTCGCATATTCGATCTTTCATTCGCGAATTCATGAGAGCGAGAGAGAGAGAGAGAGAGAGAGAGAGGGAGAGAGAGAGAATGACGTCAGAACCCTTACGCGAAATATTTTCCTCTTGGTCGCGTCGTACGATACACTTCGTTACCAGCGTAGCCGGTCAAATCGAATTGGGTGAATCAGGTTTGCACATTCCTAATCGAGTGTACGGATGGTACGGATTACGTAGTCGCGCGCTACGCCAACCGCACACCGTTGAAAACCGCTGAAAGAGCATCGAATCAAAAATTTAATCGCATTTTTCCTCTCTTAATTTTTTCCCGTTTCTCACCCTTCGAGCTCTACGTTTCTCGCCTTCTCCCTTTCCTTTCATTTACACTTTTATCTCTCACGATTTTCTTTTTATACGTAATCGATCGTCTCGTTCGCCGTCTCTTTCGTTAAAAAGAAAAAAAAAAAAAAAAAAAAGACAAAAAAAAGGAACGTCAGTTTGGAGCTATAACGCATGTACGCCTATAAGCCTAGAAAGTTTCATCGAGATCGTAAGCCCAAGGGATCTACCGATCGGGACGCAAGTAAAGATCCTTAAATTCGACGTCCTTTTAATGGACGACGAAGTAACGACAAGACGTCGATGGGATTAAGGGATCGCCGGGATCGTCGTTTAGGAGGGTACTTTGATCGATTTTAGGCTTCCGATGAAAGGTCCTTTTTTCCCTTACTTTTTTTTCTTTTTCCTCTTATTCTTGTTCGTCCTCGTCTTCGTCCTCGTCCCATTCTCGTATCTTTCTCGTACGGCATTTTAAAAAGAAGAAACTCGATATAACAACGTCGAAAGGAGAGAGAACAAAGATATATTCCGAAACGAACTGAACTTTATCAACCTTTATACGGTCGTCCGTCGAGAGAAAAGAAAGAAACGAAGAAAAAAGTATTACGTCAATCGTCTCGTAAAATATTAAAAATCGTAAGCTTCGAAAGTAACGAAACGAACGGGTTAGAATCGTCGCGGTTAAAAAGTTGGAAACTCGGAGGAAAACGCTTTTCCCTCGATCGATAGTTTCCTCTCGCGTTCCCCATTCCTTTCGTCCGAATGGTACGTACGACGTGCAAGGTTTTACATTCGCGCGATGCAACAAGTATCCCGAGCGTACCTTTCTCAGGGGACTCTCTCTTAGGATTTAACCGTCGAGATCTACTCGATTCGTACAAATTGACGCTCTCCTCCTTCTTTTTCTCATCCGAGGCATATCTTTCCTTCTTATCGGCGGATCGAAAAACGATATTGAGAATTTTTACCACGGTCATCGATCGAAATCAACGACGAATATATATCATCGATCCTGAACCCGCGTACCCAATTGTATCGGTGTAAAAAAGAGGATTAACAATAATTACGATCGATCGAATCCGACGACCTTCCTAGTCGATTTGCCCTCGAAAGAATATATTTTTATTATACTCGCCCGACGAGATCGTACGATCCGATCGTTACGCCAACAAAGTGCATTACCCCACCAGGTCGATGGCTAATGATTAATGGTTTAGTAAAATGGAGAAAGCTTTCTCTCTCTCTCTCTCTCGCTCTCTCTCTCTCGGGCGAGTTATGGAATTTTTTTGCAAACTTTTCGTGCGAGTCCGCGCGCGATCCGAGGGCTGATGGAAGGGCTGTAAAACAGATTGGAGAGAAAAAAGGTATACGTATACGCCTCTAGCGCGACAGCGTGACACGAATGTTTTCGAAAATAGAATACGTGGTCTTGTCTTTAAATGGACGACGATAAATTAAATCAAATCGGTCCTTTTATCGATGTATCGCAAAAATCCTTCGATTCGTAGACTCGGAGAAATACGAATTTTTAAGATTGCTCCACCGTTATCGATTTACTTTGGAAAAGTCCATTTAGACGGCCGCTCGATGGCAATGTTTCATTCATCTAATCGCACGATTCTAATCTCCTAAATTGACAATCGTTTTAACGATATAGCTTTCCTTAGTCTCTTTGAATAATTCTCACGAAAAATTTCATCCCGCGATTTTCTCAATTTGATTACACAACGAAGAAGAGAATTCTTCGACCCTCGAATCGCGTTATCGTCTCATCCCCGTTTATAAATTCTCCAATTTACGACGACCGTTGGACGAGCGAACGAACGACCAATTTCTATTCCGAAATTCCATTTCTTTTCGCAAATTCTCCGATCGGCTCGGATCGACGAAAAATCCTTGGACGCCTCCAGCCGTTTACCTTCGGACGGATTATCTCCTGTCTCGGCGACGGACTAAAAGAAGAAGAAGAAGAAGAAGAAGAAGAAGAAGAAGAAGAAGAAAAAGAAAACGGAAGAAAAGAAACAAAGAAAAGGGGGAAAAAACGAGTATGTCAAACTGCAACGTCGACGGGTGTGGCTTTATGATGTAGCGTGTAACCGCAGCGCTAACAAAATCATATTAATGTATAATTTCCTGGGCGATGTAATTATTGCGCTGAAATTATACCTCATTTGCTGACGTCGTCATCTTCGAGCTATCTTCATTGTTATTAGAGAATATTACCGTTTCCTCGGATGGAAATTACCTTCTCTGACCATTTCTACGAACTATTCAAATTCTTCGGAAGAATTCGAGTTATTCGAGAGGAAGAAAAGTTAGTATTGAAAATCGTATCTCTCTTTATCGATTTAACAAACATCGATATTTAAAGTTCGAACGATTCTCGTTTAAAACAACGTGAAACTTATTAAAATTCCTCTTACGACGATTCCCTCTTTCCCTACCGAGGATTAGTCTCGTCTCTTTACGAGGCTTGTGCCGTCTCCTTCGGAGAATTTATACCTATAAATTTCTATGAACTTGTGTATATATATATAAAAGAAAAAATAGAGAACGTCGGGACTGCTCGAAGCATCGACTCTTTTCGTTTTAATCGACTTTTAATAAAACGCCTTCTATCGCGGACATTTAGTTTCGTCCGACGGCACTCGATAAAGATTTAAGGCGACGAAAGACGATTAGCTAGCGGTTCGAATGTGCCATAACGATGTTACTTGTGGCAATTTTTCGGTATAATCTTTCGCCGGTACGAGACAAGAAGAACGACAGAGAAAAAGGATAAGCGAGAGAAACGTAGAAGAGAGAAGACGATACCGTGGAATTAATCTACCGTCTTTCTCGAGTGAAATAAATTATCGAGCGAGCTTAATACTCTCTCCCTCTCTCTCTCTCTCTCTCTCTCTCTCTCTCTCTCTCGACACAGATTATAAATTATTTAATTAAATACTTTTTGAAGGTATACAGGCGCGTCGTTCTTCTCGAATATGTTAAAAAGGTAAGAACTATCGAGTCTTGCGAAGAGTCACGTTATTTGCATATGCGAATATTCGCAAAAAGAGAGAAAGGGAATATAGGACAGAAGGTAGGGACAGGTCCAGCCGATCTTAACGAAAATGAACATTAGAAAATAGACGATTAGAAATAAAAACGATAGAAGCGAGGACACGGTCAAATGTCGTACCATTCGATTATTCGTTTCCTCTAATGGACTGATTCGTTCGCAGTGGTGTGCGTTAGCCAACGGTTATGTAACGTTATAACATTATATAAGCGTCATTATATAAACAATATCTATATAAGCAATGACCAAATAAAATTCATAAGCGAGAGAGAGAGAGAGAGAGGAGATGGAGAAAAACGAAACTTTGTTCCGTAGTCGGCTCCACTTTTTAATCTTACGAATAATTCGTTGAATAGTAAGTTGAGTGGATATCGGCGAATATTCATTGTATATTGTTTTTTGTTTTTCTTTGCTTCGTAGCTCTTTCTTTCGTTCTCATCGATAGAATCAGAAAATATCGTGGCTCATCGAACGGACGCTTGCGAGGGCAGAAGAGAGAGAGAGAGAGAGAGAGAGAGAGAGAGAGAGAGTTTCCTTGTCGGATCATCGAGAAGCCCTAAGGATATTTGAAGGAAAATCTAAAGCTTGCGCGTATTTCGCACAGGAACGTCAGGATATTGAAGTAACTCTATTTACGGGGACAGGGTGAAGCGGGCAATCGATAATCGATTTCGTAATGGTTCGACTTTCCAAGAACCAACAGCATCCCCTTCGATGTTTACTCTGCTACGTTTTTCATAACTCGCCATTCAACGCACGTGCGTCGATAGAATAACACTCGAAACTCGCACAAAGTTTTCGTTGTCGGCTCTCTCTCTCTCTCTCTCTCTCGCTCTCTCGTGGGAAAAATGAAATCCCTTTGCCGTCGTGCGTCAAGGAATTTCGAGTTAACGTCGAAGCTCGAACGAGATTCGAATTCTTCGAGGTCGCGAAACAATGTCGTTCGCGTCGGTTTTTATGAGAAAATCGTTAAACCGATATCGGTGTCGAACGAGTCACGATCGAAATCGGTAAAAGAAAAATCATTCGGATACCTGCCGAAGCAGTTTGATGTTTCATAAAAAGGAAAATATAATATGCGTATGATATAAAGAATATTAGAAAAAAATTGCACTCGATTTAATTCCCATCTATGAGCGATTCTTCGTCGTTAGATGGATCGATAAATGTCCGGAGAAAAAAATGACGATACAAGGATCGTTAGATTCTCAAAGGATCGGTCTTTGATAGATGTTACATCGACGGTAGTCGTGGCGCCGATAGCGAATGGTTCTAAGGAGAGCAAGGCCATCGGATAGGATATGATCGAAAAAGAAAGAAAAGAAGGTTCGTACGTAGGACGACGACGAGCGTGGTCGATCGACACGCGACCGTTTAAGGAAAAGAAAAAGAAAGAAAAAAGAAAATCGAACCTAGTAGTCCTGTCACGAGCAACGAAGTAACCTTCACGACAAATTACGTTCAGACTTTGTAGAGTTCCTCGAACGATAGTAGTATATCGGATTCCTCTCGATTATCCTCTTGTTCGAAACGTTTGGAAAAACGGTGAATCGCCTCTTGAGAATGACGGACCGACCGACTTATATCGAACCTTCGGAACAACGATCGAAGGAGGAGGGAGGTGAGTATTTGCCCTTGAGGAAAACTCTCGATGGTACTAGCGTGTCCTTTAACGAGTTTACCGATCCAATGGCAACGCCAACGCCAACACCTCCAAATGCTTCTCCCACAGTCTCGTTTTCGAGAAGATAAAACGCGAAGAGATCGTCGCCGAACTCCTCCCCCATTCTCCACGGAAATAAATTCAGGTCACTGTCTCTTCGCGATACTAATCTCTCGTTCGGTATCCTATCCAAATTTTTTCCTTCGCCCTCGAATATTCTCGGTTCTCTCTCTCTCTCTCTCTCTCTCTCTCTCTCTCTCTCTCGGGATCGGGATCGGTAAATTTCACTCGGGATATCTCCCCCTCTAGATTGTCCCGAGAGGAACGCGATTCTACCCGAGCATTTTCTTGTCAAAACATTGACATTATATCGTTTATGGTATACCACGCTACGACCACTTAGTAGTTAAATCTTACTCGTATAGCTTGCGAGCGAAAATTGTTCTATGGTAGGAACTAACAAAGATTATCCCGAGAAACACGCCTCGAGCGAATCTCCCGTTAAAGAGGGAAGAACGACGAACGCCGACGAAACGGGAAACGACGTTAAGGATGGAAAGGGAGCTATCGTATCCGAGAATGCCGTGGAGAAAACGAATGGGAAAAACAAGACGAATGCCGGACGAGCGAAATTTTCCTTAGGCGAGGAGACTACCATTTTCCTTAGCTCCTAAGAGATAGGTCGTTATCGGAGAATTTTCGCGGCTATATATCGTTAAGATATCTATCGTTAAGAGAATAGAGTGAGAGAGAGTGAGAGAGAGAAAAAACTAATACGAAAACTTCTCTCAGAAGATACGAAAAATCAAGAAGAAGAGGAAGAGAAAGAGAATTCTAACGTGCAGGACGAAGAGATCACGACGAAGGAGTTTCTTTATTATTGCTCCGTTCATCTGGTCGCATGTAGCATTTGTATTTTGATCGTTGTCGCGACGATCGTTACGGGGTATTGCATGGCACATTGAAGATGCGAAGATCTAAGATCGCTTAGAGCGAGAGAGATAGCGTGCAAATACGAACTGTCGTTGATCGCGCTAAACGAACAAAAAAAAAAATACAATTTCTCCCTCGAGTCGACATTACATAATTATTACATTTAACGACAATTCTCTCTCTCTCTCTCTCGCGCGCGCGCGTTCTTCGATCGATCCTCGCTTTATTCCTTAGCGCTCGGTCTTTCTCTTTCCATTAAACCCTTCTATCTATTCCCTCTAATTCTCCGGGCCACCTACCATGCGTCTCCCTTTACACGGATATATATCTACATCCCTCGTCAGCCGATCTCCCGTAGCTCTTTAAACGGCCTTAAGCCTCGCTTTCTACGAGTATAGGACATAGACGGATACATCGAACGTGGGAGTTAGACCGACGAGTATCGATCCGAATACCGAATTGAAACTGGACGACGACCGACGTATCGATTCGACCGTATGTCCTACTTTCGTTGAAACAACCATAAAGGATACCACCTTTAACTTCCTTGCATCTCCCTTTTTTTTTTCTCATCTCCGATCGTTTTCCCCTTTCTCCTCGAATAGACTTCGAGGCGCGATGGGAACGGAACCAAAGGGGTTATAAGTCTCGGATCTTTTTTCACCCTCTTTCTCTCGATCGCTCGACGCGCTTAGACCTTGCGAGGAGCACCGATCCCGATAGTTGTCTCGTAAAACGTTCACCGATGCGCGATCTCTCCGACAAACTTTCTCGAATAAAATCGTATGAAAACAAACCCCGTCCAATTCAATTTAATGAATCAAACTCGACGATAATTAAATCGTCCGAAACTTATCCTTATATGTTTATATGCCTATTTTTTTTTTTCTTCTTTTTTTCCCATTTCATTTATTTTCTTCATTAATTTCCATTAAAAACGATGCGTTCGTAAAAAATATCGTTGTCCGAACGAGTCCACGAAGAAGATTTAGAAATGATCTCGATCTTTCGGCCGATCGATCTCGCACCGGACCAGCGACGATGGTCGCGATTTGTCTGTGGATTCGTGTGTCGGCTAGATGCATTATCGAAAACTACGTACTTTAATTAACGACGCTTAAGCTCGGACAAAGGATCCAGCAGGGATATGTGGCTCTTAGGAAATAGTACCGTAGATACCCGAGGTTGCGCGCCAATCAATCGCAATATTTAGTTTTTCTTCTCTTTTCTATTTTTTTTCAAAACGTTCGGAAACGAGGCTGGTATCGTTCGTCGGTTCGATCGTTGATACGCTCGTTTTGAATAGCGATCGGTGTATACGATAGGTACAAGTGGAAGAAAAAAAAGGACTTATTTTTCGGTTAAAGAACTGGAACGACCGACCGCGTTAGAATTTTTCGAAAGAGATACCACGAGGGGTGTGCTCTTGCCAGGAAGCGTTGCTTCATCGAACCGAGGACAAGGGTGCCACGATGTCTAGCCAAGTAGTTTATTCGGTATCTCAGCCAAGTCTTTGGCTGGTATCTTGGGTATACGGACGAGTTCTCTCCCCTTCTTCTTCTTCTTCTTCTCTTTCGTTATTTTCTTTGGAAAACTTTGTTCGTCCTTGTCGTACACGAGAGCTTACTCGTTTCGCGACACATCCTTCGTACGACTATGAAAAAATGAAAGGGTAAATTAAGGGAGACGATAAAAGACTGCCGATAACTCCTGCAACGATAACGTGCACCAAAAAGCTCGTATTTATGATGGTTCAACGCTCTAAATTCAAATAACATCGAATGATAAAAAGAAGGAAAAGAGAGAAAAGAGATAAGAAAACTCGCGTAGCCAATGTGTTACGAGTATAAGCGGTAAGAACAGGAATTAAATAAGTTACGACGAAACTATCGCCGAGCTAGAGAAACCCCGCGTGTACGCTCGTGTCCATGATCCTGCCTATATATTTGCATGTATACGCATGTTTGTATTTACGTAGGTGCGTGTATATATATATACATACACGTATGCGCGCGTGTATGCATATATATATATATATATGCATATCCACATTGCAAAGGTCGATCTTATGGCACGGCTAGTTCTCGAAAGGTTGAAGACCTTCCCTCTTCATTATTAACACGATGTACATCGATTTTGTCTGCCTACCTTCGTAAACTCGTTTCCATTCTATGAGACCACGGAAGCCAACGCGTTAGCTCTCTCTCTCTCTCTCCTTTCTTTCTTTCCGTCTCTCGAAAGCCTGCACCTTCTACTCTCGCAATCCTATCGTTCGAGATGAAGATCAACGTCGAAAAATATCGAAGAGAAATTCGGATCTCGAGAGAGTCGCGAAAAGGACGAAACACCTGTTGTTCCGTCTCGACGAAAAAGATCATCGTACACTTACCCCAAAAGGATATACATCGATGTCGATCACGCGATCGTTACGGGCTCGATTGTCGTAGGCAACGTCGTCGTTTCGACAAATGGATATATTCACTCGCGAGATATTAGATTAGAAAGATCGGAAAGATTTTTCTCTCTCCTTTGAAAAGATAAAAAGTGAAAGAAGTGAGAAAATGAGAAAAAAAATTAAAAAAAACGACGAATGAAAGAAGGAGAATAACGATACATCGCAACCACGCTTTTCAACGATTTTCTTTAAAACCGTTTTTGGAAGAGGAGGCACGTTTGCACGCTTGCACGTTCGCTCGCTCGCTCGCTCGCTCGCTCGCGCGCGAGCAGGAGCGTCGACGAGCGAGGGTCGTCGCCGTTTGCGACCACCCCCCGGGTATATCGTTTCTCCCTTTGATGCCACGTGCTGATGACGAGAAACGCGCACGTTCCAAACGAGAAGGAGGGTTGTTACGCTCCCCCCAACGAATAACGTTCTCCGACCTACGTCGGCGCTCTTCCAACGCTTTCACGCGCAAACTCCGGATTCTTTACGACCTCGAGAGTCTTCGTTGTCATTTTCGACGGTGAAATCATCGACGAGTTTTCTAATGATAATGATGATAATAATAATAATAAGAAGAAGAAGAAATTCGTTTCTTTATCGTCCAAGTCGTCCTAGAATATATTATCATCACTCTTCCTCCTATACGCGCGCACTCTAACGTTTTTTTATGGTTTTTTTCAGATTCGTAGTCGATCATCTAAGAAAAGTTGGACGTTTCCCTCGAGTTCCCCGATACCGAAAGGAATTGTAAAGAATGGGAGGTTCACCGGGGGTACTCCGTTTTACTAGGAACAACGATCGCTTGACTTTCAACCAACGCATATTCTACGAGAAAAATGGATTTTTAATCGTCTCCAATCTTATACCGCAAGATATATTGGACAAGTGTTCGAAGAGGTACGTACGATAAAGAAGGATCGACCGATCGAGGATACTTTTAAAGGATACCATTTTTTCCCCATTTTTTTTCTTTTTTTTCTTTTTTTTCTTCTAGATACGACGACATCGTTTCCCGGAAAATCGATCCGGGATACATCACGATTATGAAGGACGCAGCCGATAAGAGATTGGTCAACAAGATACAAGACATTAATCACGATCAAGTTTTTAAAGAATATTTCGAGCATGACAAGTTGTTGGATATAGTCGAGTGTTTCACGGGTCCGAATATAATGGCTATGCATAGCATGTTGATAGCGAAACCACCGGACGCAGGATACGGTTCGAGTTTGTAAGAATCTCTAACGCTTATCGTCCATATACGTTTAATATGATTTATCGTAATCAATGTCTCTAATCCGATCGAAAATTCAACGACGTCGTCCATAGACACCCACCGCATCAGGATCTTTATTATTTCCCCTTTCGGCCGGCCGACAAGGTGGTCGCAGCGTGGACCGCGATAGAGCCGTGCGATCGTTCCAACGGTTGCCTCTACGTTATCCCTGGAAGTCATGCATTCGATAAACTCTACGAGCACGGTTATCCTCCTGGTTCGAAACCGAATACAATAAACAAGTTTTATTACGGTATTTTGGTATGTAATCGCGCTAAATATCTCACCGAGATATTTCCTAATTCGCCTAATTTTTTCTTTTTTAACGTTTTTAGGATTTACCACCCATGAAAGAATCCTATATCGCGATGAAGCCCGGCGATACCGTCTTCTTCCATCCTCTGCTCGTACACGGATCCGGCATTAATCGATCCAACGGATCGAGAAAGGCCATTTCTTGCCATTACGCTTCCTCCGATTGTTACTACATCGAGGTACGTGGATATCGCGATCGTGAATCGAATTACTTTTCATCCAATTAATGGTAAATAATATTATCGTTATCCGTATATAGGCCAAAACTCCAATGGAAAAACAAAATCAAAATGAGATACTGGCGATTTTCGAGAAACGATTCCCTAATTCTAATGTAAAATACGAGGATATTTGGAGGCTCAAATCAAAGCTCGTGCGCGGCGCTCGATCCTCTTTATAGATATTTCTCTTTAACTCGTCTATATTTGCGCGGTAACCGTTTTAAAATAATAATACTAATAATAATTCTTAATTGAAAGATGACAACAGGAAAGGAAATTTAGCTCGCGCCAAGGGTAATTAACTGCACGACAGAAGAAGATGTAACGACAACACCGTCGTTGTCGCGATTATTATTCAATGACTTGATATCACGACGATGTCGTTGATGATTGTAGGGTGGTTGAACGGTGTAACAATGTTTCGAATGGGGATCTTTGTAGGTATTCTCGTGTCGTACGCTGGCACTGGAAGTACGACAGGCGGCGAGGCAAGTTTGAAATCTATCCATATTGCGAAGACGCACCTTTACCGTATCTTCTTCCTTTATCCTTGGAAAATTTTTGCCACTTTCCACCGTATCCTTCATTCCTTTTATATGCTGTTAAAGTGATAATAATAATAACGATATTAATAAAAATGATTGGTTTACGATAAATTACGAAGATTAGCGAGATCAAGGAATACCTTGGCAGGATGTAAACAGCAGGAAACGCAATATTCGTAAATGGCACAGCATCCTTGAGCGTTACAAGTCTTGCAACTGTATCTTTCCTTGAGAGCCGTAACGCCGGCCTCATCCGTTTTCGACGTTTGCTTACGTTCCCTGGCGCAACAACCGTTGGACAAAAGTTCGTGCCTGGCGCATACCACTCCACGCTCGTCCACTATCAATACTTTGCCCTAAAAAATAATTCTCCTCGTTTTTCGCCGATACTAACGCGACGCTTTACCAATGCCGATACTTAAAACGCTTGCCTGTATAGAATTGCGGCAGGGTCGATACGACGTATCGCTGTCGTTTAAATTGGACGGCGAGTCTACGCCTAACCCATTTTCATTACCTCCCTCGTTCGGAACAACGTCCATTCCCCACGATTGGGGTTTACCGGATGCTTTCGGTCGTTGGGACAGGACGTCGTCGTCGCCGCCAATCATATCGTCGTTGTTGTCGTTTATCATCATTGCCTCCATATCGTCGAGATCGCCATCCAATTCTATCGATTTCCTCTGTAACAAGTGAAATTACTTTTTATAGGCGTGTATATCGAGCGTAGAAACGCGAGGAGGGACTACTAGACGTCCTCCTCCCACCTCCCGTGCCCCTTTATAGGGGGGGGGGGGGAGAGAGAGAGGAAATCCTCTCCTTACCTCATTGCGGAATAAAGAAAAAGTGCAATAAGTCAGCGACAATGTAAAAATAAGTCCCAACACCAGACGTCGACGAATAATCCTAATCAATCCGGTGTATCCTGCCATAGTTATATAATTCGTAACCGAACGCTTTACGACGCTTCAAACTTCTCTTACGAAAGCTTTACGCATCGTTATCGGTCGTACAGACTCGTGTACTCGTTGGATTCATCGTATACCCGGATACTTATCGAGTTCAATTTTGTCAACATTTATAATCAACACGGACGAAATGTACGCGCACAACGGGAGTAACGTAAAAATTTCTTTCGCAAATTTCTTGCCGTTCGAAATGGAGGTTATGTTTCCATTTCACTTTTCACGGCACATCTATTTCTCGTAACATTCGCAAATACGTGTCATCGATCGTACCCTATAGCTGCGAATAATATACTCTCGCCGATTAACTCGTTCGCGATATCTAGGACGTAGACGCGGGGAATGGAACTAAAAAGCGCACGCGTTTAACGGGATCTCGAGGTTGGATCGTAAAATAAATTTTCTTTCTTTCTTTCTTTCGTCATACGCTAGATGGCTCGTCGACATTTATAAGAGTTACAACGGACGACATCTAGCGTTCGTATTAACAAATCTTTCAAGATCTTGCCGCTCCTTGATTAAAATCGAAATCGATCACGTCAAACCTATTCTCGTCTACGTATATAATAACGCTACGACGCGTGGTATGCGTGTAATTGATTTATTATATAATGAAATTATTTTAATCGCCATTCCGTGATACTCGATCCGTAGCAGGAACGCGCGAGGGGAAACATTTTGCCATCGTTAAATATATATTCGTTACGGACGAACGGATGCACGAACGGACGCACGAACGAACCATGTAAAACGCGATTACAACGATCGATCGATCGAAAGCAAAACGCAAGCGTTCGAGATAAATCGCATAGGCTTTCTCGAACTTATCGTCGACGATCCAACGATATGACGTCAAGTAAAATAAAATGGGTACTATCGTTTACTATGTTTCTATTAATTTTCTCTATTCTTATTCGTATTTCGATACACCTCGGTCGAATGGCCAGTATGGAAATGTAAGTACGTAGGTAAGCGAGGTTATCGACCCTTTATATTTCGATAAGAAAAAATTGGTAAAAATTGTAATAATTTCAAACGATTCGATAAAAATTCCGTAGCGGCAATAATTATACGAGTGAGAATACGAGCGATCGAAAGCACGAGAACGCATTAAACGAGGACGAGGACGAAAAGGAATCGGAATTCGGAGAATATTTCAAGAGTAAAACGACAACTACCGATAGCGTTATCGAATATACCGACAGTTCCGGTTTTTGGGGTATACTTCCTGGTAATCATACGATTCCTCCTTATCTCGTAAGCCGAAACAACGCGGATCGTTTTACGAAGGGTCCTGTAAGAAACGAGCTCGTAGCTATGGTATCGAATGTCTCCTCGGAAACGTAAGGAAAATCACGAACGTTCGCTCGAATCGCGAGGTAGATCGATCGATCGATCAAACGTGTCATTTTTTGTTTTTTTTCTTTTCTTTTTTTTTTTTTTTTTACAGAACAAAATAGAACCTAAAACGGTTTGGAGGAAGGACGATGATACGAGGACGTCCTATTAAAACGTACGTCGGATGCACGCAAAAATCATCGAATAGTCGAAACGATGTACGACCGATGTACACTATAGTAACGCATATCGATTACATCTTTATCTTTTCTTATGTAATATATATTAAACTCGAATTATGTATCACTTTCTCTAACCTCCGAAGAAAAATATTTCTTCTTTTTTTTTTTTCTTTCTTCGAGAACGTTTCGGCGTCGAGAATATCTCGGAGCACGCTCGAGAGCCATCGAACGATATATATCTAGGATTTCGAATTACGCCCCCGTCGGCGAAATATTATCTTCGAGTTAACGTCGATATGCTTCTCGAGCAAAGAGACAAGGTCGATTCTATCTCATTTCGTATCGAGACAAATTTATCTCGCGGATCCTTCTTCCGTTTAAAAATTCGTCGTAATTCGTCGTCGTTCCGACGCAGATGCGAAGGACGTTTTTCCTGTCTCTCCCATCTCTCTCTCTCTCTCTCTCTCTCTCTCTCTCTCTCTCTCTCTCTCTCTCTCTCTCTCTCTCTCTCCTCCTTCTCTTTCTGCCTCGCTCACGCAGCTCCACGGACAAAATTGAAGGACCGTCGTAGGAGTCAGTTTGTTTCACATATCGTTGGGAGAGTGAACGTAACGAGCATCGGGCGATCGCATAAACCGAATTAACGTTTTTAAAACGATAGGGCGAGTAGGAGCCGAGGGCGTTGCATAGCTCTATATTCTCGAGCATATACCCCTTTTCCTTCCCCTTATACCTCTGCTGTGTGTGCGTGTGTTATATATATATATATATGTATATGTATGTGTATATGCGTCATGTGTATGTACGTACGTGACATTCGTGAATACGGTCGTTTCGGCATCTAAGATCAACTCGGTTTTTTTTTTTTCTATTCGGACGAGACTCACGCGTTTCGTTTCTTCGACGACAGTGATCTTATAATCTTTCCATCGGATGGAACGCGTCGCGATTACCTCGCCCATCCTGAATGCGATGAACGCGATAAAGTCTGCTACGCGAAACGATATACCGATCATTTTCAACAACTACGAACTGAAAAGGTGGCTCTTTCGCGCAGGCCCTTGCCGGCAGGAGCTGCTTCGAAAGGTAAGTACTTACGTAACATCTTCCCGCCTTTTTTTCCTCTTGCCATCTTTCCTCCTTCCCCTTTCTTTTCTCTCTTCGACGAAAGTGAGAAAATTTCGTCCTTTCCGAGCCGAGCACAAATTCCAACTTGATTATCTTCGAAGGTTGCGTCGCTTCGTCACTTTTCTTTTCTCTCTCTTTTTTTTTTTTTTTCCCCCTATCTATCGGAATAGTCTCTTGTTTCTGTTAGCGGACGTTAACGCTGCTCTTACATATGCCAAATACGTAATATGGATTCGAGGAAAAAGAAGGGTTATCGGAAAGCGACTCACGTCAACGACGATGCTTTAACGCTTCGTAGGAGTAAAGAAAAGGTACGCACCGATGCCTTTCGATTAATATAACTTACAGAGATAGATTTTACAATCGCATCTCCTTTTTCTTCTTCTCCTTCCTCGTTTATCTCGCGGCGTTACGAGAGGAGCGACCAATCTTGATTCCAGTTTTATGTAAATTTTCTACTTAATTTCTAAATGTAAATTAGGAAACGCGCGACGACTATCGAACACGGTCGGACGGTCGGACGGTCGGACGCGGTAACGCGCAAATCGTCTACATGGGGGTATCCGTTTACTTACAAAGTCAAAGCGTCGATTTATCTTTATTTACATATGTAATAATAACCTTTTACAAAGTTCCTATCAATGTCAAGGATCTGTGACGTCGGAATTTATCTACTAATAGACATAATTTATGACGCGTACGTTTGCTTCGCATAAAATTGTTCTCTTCGGTTTCGCTCGCTCGCTCGCTCGCTCGATCGATCGATCGATCCATACAGAATCGGGGTCCTGTGGATCGAGATGGGGGAATGGGTAGTATAGATCCGGGGATCGGAGTAGAGCGGTCGATCGGCATTTTCTTTCGCTACTTTCGTCGTTTTAGCTCTGGGATTCGAACCGAACTTATTATTATCCTTCGAGTACCGCTTACGCGTTATTCTCTCTTTCTCTCTCTCTCTCTCTCTCTCGTAGGAAGGAGACGAAACGATGGAAATTCTTTCCTCCCTAATATCATTCTTCTTGTCTCTCTCTTCCAAGTCGCATAAAAGTATAAAGGAATTAATCGAGATATATTTCGCAATATTTGTTGCAGTTGAAAAACGATCTGGGAAAGTTTAATCTATCGAAAAGTGGATTACGACGAGCTCTGTTACAACTGACCACCAAGTCGTACGTCGTTGTCGATCGATTGTAAGTATAGCGTGTTTCTTCTATACCGAGTGTTCGAGACAGGACTTTCCAAAATTTTCTCGTTCGCGCGATGATCGCTCTCGAATATCGTCCATCGTTTCGATAAATATTCCGTTCTATCGTTAAGAATAAGGGTGGGAGAGGCGCGAACGATTCGAAAGGATCGCGGGCCAGTGGACAACGACGAAGAGGCCAATCGAACGATCTCGATCTCGATCTCGATCTGGATCCCGATCCCGATCCCGATCCCGATCCCGATCCGAGTGTCTCTCTTACACCGTTTCGCGCTTTTCCTTTTTTTTTTTCTTTTTTTTTCTTTTGAGAAAATTTACTTACGATAACGCGCACGAACAAACAAAAATATGTCTTTTATTTTATACGTATCGTTTATTTTAGGTCGAAGAAAATAGTACGCGGGATCGATGACAAGGACAACGGGACGCAGGGTTTTGCCGGGCGTACCAAATTTCTACCATCTTTGGATGCCAATAAATACAACCAGAAAGGCGGAGAAAGGAAGAAGAAGGGTTTAAACGATTCCGAAAATATAAGAAAAAGTTCCAAATATTCTGACGAAATAAACGATCGATTGGACGCAGATCGTATAGCCGATAATCGAACTAAGATACACGGGATTAAATTTCAAGATAAAATTAAAAGAAGAAAAGAATGTTCTTCGGATAAATATAAAGTAAAAAGATGTAAACTTAAGTGCGATCGCGAAGAGTCGAATACGTTGACCGGTAATGATGATACGAATACGAGACAAGTGCCTATTAAAATAAATGATAAAGTAGTAAAAAGATTAAGGCCTATTTTGGCGGAGGAGGAGGAGGAGGAGGAGGAGGAGGAGGAGGAGGAGGAGGAATCGCGCGAGACAAAATTTAGCGAAGACGAGAGTCGTCTTTGTGGGGGACCTAAAGTCATGGAAGCGGACTCGGCTCTTTCGAGCGACAAAAAGAAAGATTATTTAAATGTAGAGAACGGCGGCACGGATATAACCGAATTGAAAATAATGCGACGGTATGGACCGCGTGAAACTGTAATCATTGACAAAATTCGAAAGAATTGCAATATTTCGGATAATTCGAATCGAACCTATACGAATGTTAACGATAGAAAACGAAAAAAGATTCGAGCTAAATTTCATGAGATCTTTGGCCGATGCCTTACGATAAGCGAGGAAGAGGAAGAAGAATCTATAATAAATGCTTCGATGCTTAAGAGACGGAGAAAAAGGTCTGAGAGATCGTCGAATGTTAGTACAAATATCGATTCTTCTCTGTTTTTAAATAATACGGAGACGCGAGATATAACATCCGATTTCGTACAAGATATTGTTCGTAAAAGGACTTGCGAGATCGCGAGTATCGAATTAGTCGAAACCTTATTGAATACTAACGATGTTATAGAATTCAATAAAAATCAAACTCTCTGTGATAAAGATTTATTTACTATGGAAACTAAACTTTGCGAAGATGATAGCGTCGAAAGAGACCTTTCGAACGAATCATCGATCAAAACTGCCAATGTCTCCGCAATGGATGACGTTGCTAAAGTAGCATTAATTCGGACGGAAGACGATGCAGCGCGCGAGTGCCTCCAAGAGCCTGATAAATTAACGGAGACGATCGATGTAAAAACGGACACGTTACCTCATTTTACCCTTTGCAATGGACATTTTAATGATACGAACGTTAAAGCATTAACTGATTACCCTATTAAAATAACAAGTAATAATAGTAATAATAGTGATAGTAATAGCAATAGCAATGGCAATAGCAATAGCAATAATAGTGATAGTAGTAATGGTGGTAGTAGTAGTAGTAGTAGTAGTAGTAGTAGTAGTAGTAGTCCTAGTAATAATGATGATGATGATGATGATGATGATGATAATAATAATAATAATGACGACGATAAAATGAACCGCTACGTATCAAAGAATAGTCGTGGCAAAGAGGTGCAATTGGATGGAGATTCTGGTGGTTCCTGCGTTAAAACAACGATTATAAATCCAATCGTTAATGCGGCGGATGCTTCCGTGGTAAAAATATTAGAAAAGTCTAGAGATGGAGGAAATCTGTCAAAGACATCGAAGATGGATAGATCCTTCGATACACCAAAGAAAATGGAAAGTGCGACAACGATTGCGAATGTTCATTTAACGGAATCTCGCGCGAGAAATATTAACGATAGCAATGCGGAGATAGAAATTGGAGTAAAACCGTATGGCGAAACTTTGGGAAATACTCGAAAGAATTCTAACGAATACGAGGGAAACATCGTAAACGATAATATTAACAAAAAATCAGGGGAAGAAGATACGAGCGAAGATTTGAGTCAACTTTTACAAATGAATATCGATGAAAATTACAGAGTACGTTCCATCGGTAATACTATTAGCATCGAAGAAAATCTCGAAACGCATTCATCATGTCGGAATACGATGACAAAGGAGATCCGTATCGGCGACGTTAAGGATAAAGAAAATCGATTGATCTCTGATAATTCTACAGAGAGAAACGAGGAAATAGAGGGGGGGGAGGAGGAGGAATCTTTGAGAAGCGACGTAAAGGATGATAAAACGAATGATTCGAAGGGGCATACCACTATTTCGCTCGATCCTCCTTGTAATATCGTCCGAGCAAATGCGATCCAACGAAACAAAATAAGGGTTCTTTCTAGCGCAGAATTGGGCTCGAGATGGTGTCCAACTCCCGTCGACGCCTCTCTAACCAAACCTCGTAACGTATCGCTCGACGAAACTATAATCGATATCGATATAAATGTTACGGATACGACGCCGTCCGAGCGTACCGATGTCAAACGATCGACCAAGGACCCGTCCCTACCCTATTTACAGTTTTATTTAATGTCCATTCATAGACGCATAATGCGTATACGTGAGGTGGAAAAACAATTCTCGTCCAACGATCGTCGATACGTCTCCGGGCAAGTTAAAAATCTATTGAACGACGATATGCAGTTTAACTCTAATTTTATAGTACTTATCGAAGAATTACTTCATTTGGGTAAGGAATTGAAAATGAGCGATTTGAGGAACGTGATACGATACGCAACGTCCGTTATTAACGATCATTTCCTATCGCCCGAATATAAACCGATATCCTTGGAAGAAATTTTTAATTATATGACGGTATTCGATAAATCGATCTCTAAAAAAACGTTTACATTTGCCTCGAATAACACGCCCGTATCCGTATCGAGCGATGCCTCCTTTACGTTTACTCGTAACGATGCCTCATCTAAATCTAGTTGCGGCAACGTACCGTCTACCACGTTTACTTTTGGCAATGCGTTTACGTCTACTACGTCCAATAACGTATTACTCTCCGCGTCTATCGCACCCGTTTCCAACCTATCGAACAACCCCAATAACGTGGCACAAGCCGTTTTATCGAACGTTACAAATAATTTACATGTCGTCCCACCCCCGCCACCGACCGAGATTCTTCCACCGATTTGCAACGACTTACCAAAGAAAAGTCTTTACGCTTCCGTTCCTCCGAAGCAGGGTGGTGGTGGTCAGGCATGCGTCGTTACAACTTTACAAACGTTGAAAAAGTCCGACGCATCTATTTTATATGCCCCGCCGGTCCTCCGGTCGATGCATAAAAACGTCCAATTATCGAAGGAAAATCCAACGACGACGTCGTCGTCGTCGTCGTCGTCGTCGTCGTCGTCGTCGTCCGTGCCGTGTCGTTACGGTCGAGGCGCTGTTACGTTTTACAACGCTCCCGCCGCCGATTCAAATTTCGCGCAATCGCACGACGATAACAAATATACCACTCGAAGAGCAAATTTGAATAAAAACGTACAAAGTTTCGTAGGGAACGATGATGGGCCGGGATACGACGCATCCGAAATGCCACCCCAATCGTGGAATGGCGGCACGGCCGATGGAAGAATCGATAACTCGAGAGATACGTCCACCACTACTAAATCGTCTTATACGGGGGGAGAACGGGAGAACGGGAGAACGCAACGAATCGCCATGTCGTATAATGCACCGCAAATACTTCCGATCCAAATGGCACGGAACATCGAAAACTCGCAAATTTCTTGCTCCATGACGTTGTCCACGCGAATCCCGATGGTACACTATAATAATTCACAAAATTTACTACATAGAATGGATAAAATTCCGTACGAATTATTACTACGAATATGGGATCAAGTAACTTTTTGTCTCGAAGAAAGTCTTTTTGATTGTAGACCGCATGAGATTTACGACAAGGGTTCTTGCATTTTAAAACTCTTTCATATCGGATGGAAGGAGAGGATATATAAATTTATTCGCTACAAATCCCAACGTAGCGAGTCTATGACTCTTCGAAGTAAACTGGCTAAATATATATACAAAACGGCAGTGCCGGAAACTCAAAAGAGAATATGGCAGCTATATTTTCCAAAACGTGAATCTCAAAAGCGATCGGATACGATCAAGATATTAATTAAAGATACGCTAAATAAAAATTATTTGTCGAGCGTAAATCTAGAATCGCGATATGTATCGACGACCGAGGCGAGCCAATCGAAATCGCAAAAAGAGGTGGACGATGTGGAACTCGAAAAACGATCCAATTTACATTCCTTACAAAACGTACCGGGAGATATTTTTAAGGGCGACGCAGTATCGAGTATTTTGCAAAATAATAATCATAATAATAATTATTATTATTATTCATTGCCCGTTGACGATAAATCAGTTTCGAGCAACGAAATGGATCGCGACGAGGGAATTAGAAGAAACGACGCAATGGGGGGAGGAGGAGCCTTTACGACTTTATTAAATAATATGTTAGAGTCTCGAGAGGAATCGAATGAGATATTGTCCGATTCGAGTTGCAACGATATAAGGCTCGAAGAATTTCAAGAAGCGCGCACACGTAAGAAAAAGGAAGGTTCGTCGGCGAAACTTTATATTACGGATAATACCGCCGATCGTCGGCGATTCGATTCGACGGAAAGAGGCGGCGGCGGCGGCGGCGGCGGCGGCGGCGGCGGCGGCATCTCGTCCGAACCGCATATAATAGACGTACGAAGCATATCTCCAACTTCTTTCGATACGATGGAGGAAGTTTTGCCTTTTCCTACGAACGACTTAACGTTATCCATTACCGAGGATACTAAACAGAATGGAATTCAAATTCAAATTCAGATCCCGGAAGACGTTATTTGTTTAAATTGTCCTAAGATAAGTACGGTTGTTTGCGAACTTTGTTTAAAAGCTCATTATTGTTCCAAAGAATGTGCGGCGTCGCATTGGATAGATAAACATCATAAATATTGTACGCCCCCTCGTCGCGTAGGAGTGTCGGAAGAAAAAGTTTGACGGCAATTAAGTTGTGAACCTTGTAACTTTGATCGGTCTTTATTACGTATAAGATAACAACGATCATCCGTATAGTATTATTTTTTTCTTTTTCTTTCTTTTTTAACGACTAATTATAATAAAATCACTTAAGACATAATTATGTTAAGGATAAAGAAGATATTTATAAACTGTCGGTAATTAACCAGATACGCGCTATAGTTACTTTCCCAATTACTATGTATACGTTACATAGATCAGCTATATAAAGATTTCTTGTATAATTATAAAGACTTTTATCCTTTATACGTTTTATCTTTGTTAATAAAGAATTACATTTTTTAACATATCCGTACAATTCTAAACCCAACTTTGAACAAAACTTTTAATCGATACAAATAATTTATCGATTCTTTCTTGGCTCTCGTATTATTTTCTAGGTACTCGATAAAAATTATTAATAAACCCTCGTAAGAGAAAAATGTAATTTATTAAAACTGTTCCTTCCAGGATACGACCAAGGATTTATTTATATTATATATATATATATATATATATATATATATATATATGTATGTATGTATGTATGTATCTATGTATGTATGTACGTATCATCTTTCGACAAACGATCTAAATTTGAATACTACTAGTAGTTACGCAAAAGAATTTCTTATTCCTCGTAGCCTGTAGGTAAAGCATTTCTATGCGGGTTATGAAAAAGAGATCGCTGTCCGTCTCCCCAAGGAAATGGCTAAATGATAAATTCGTGATATAAAATATAGATATGAATTCATTTATATTATTCTTACGAATAACTTGAAAAATATATACATACCTTGTTTCTAATTCTTAAATGTTCATAAGGAATAAATTCTGGTCTCTCTTCGTGTCCTGCGTTTAGATAGACATTCAATGAACTCAAAAAAAGGGATGGCAAAGCAACGAATATAACCATATTTTTCCACAAACGCGTGGAATCCCCTGCAAGATATAATTATTATGTAATACATATAGTCGATGATGCGAGTAACAATTTCCAATTCTCTCTCTCTCTCTCTCTCTCTTTCTATACATATATATATTTATATATATATATATATATTTATACGTATATAAATTTAGAAATAGTCAATACCGAGGTAAACGTTGGAAAAGATTACGTCGAAGAAATGTACCCGAATGTTAAGAAGCGAGACACTATTTAATTAGGAACGTTGTCTATTATATATAACGAGTCTAGTATCGTTTTAATTATCTAAATTTATTACCTTTTTCGGAGCTTGATGCTGAACTCGAAAAATTTCTTGCAAAATTTCTCGCAAATATACGATTGCAGGTTGAAAAAGCCATGGCTGACGTCTCGCTATTCCGTCTTCTATCGACGTAATCGTTCCACCATCGTTGGTCTACATAGAGCGCTCCCTAGAGGTTAAGTAACGTATTATTTCCCAGCTGGTAAAATTGCAAACTGCATTATCATAGAGATTTTTATACATCATATTAATATAATCTCTCGGTAGATGGCGGTTCTAGTGCAACAAATCTCCCCACGTGACATCGTTTTTAAAGTTTTTATACAACGTGGATCATTCAAATGATATCATACGAATTGGCAAATAATAATTTTAATTTTACCTTTTCATTCGAAATATTACTTTATCGATAGAGTTATTTCGAATATTTCACATATTCTATCTTTATTCTTTATAGATTTTATATTGACTTTTGTTCGTTAAACGACTGAGCACGTCGTTGATCTTTGGATATATTTATATCGATTATCACATTGTATTTCCTTGCAGCTTGACATTTTTCAATTTTTCATTATTTTCTATTTAATTTTACACACACACACGAATTCTTCTTTATCGAACAATTGTTGCATCGCTTTAATGTCAAATCGTATGCTTTTATCATTTCATAATAATAGATCGAGTCAGATTTCAATGAAGCAACTATTTAAATTTTATAGTATATTTCTAATTGTATGATTTGAATTTTCAACGAATAATTACTGAATATATTAATGCATTCGTGATATATATATATATATATATATATACATACATATACACACACACGTTCAGATCCTTAGAATTTCAAAGATGTGCGGGGAAGCGATCCCATTTTTTTCTTCTTTGTCGATCGCATTTTAAATTTGACAGTTGTTATTAATTCTTTTACTGAATGGGCAATTCCAACGTAAAGAAAAAATACCACGACCATCAGAAATATGCTAGTCAGGTATTTACGTGACAATTATTCTAACCTCTAAATATCGAATAATTCTTTCGTTTGCTTCGTAACATAAAATTAAAAAAAAAAAGAAATGAGGTTTCCTTGAACAATTGCATTAAATTTGTTAATTATTATACACACACACACACACACACACACACATTACAGTATAGCCTCATTGACATCATCGGTGGGAGTTGCGCTGGGTCGACGAGATCATTTCAAGTAGAAATCAAATCATGGTCACGATCTTCCTGCAGAAGGTAATTAAGACGCATGTTTACTTTTCAGTTATAAATTAATAGATAAAATATACAGTATCGTACGCTTGAAACAAAAGCATTATTCCACGATTCTTTTAGTTCTTCTAAAACAGCCTGGCCGGTACCTAGGTCCGAAGCTATTTTTCTGCCAGAATTTAAAGTCAGAAAGATGACTTTAAATACGGAATATAGCTTTCTCGACGTCATCGCAAAAGGCGCATACGGAAGAGTTTATAAAGTTCAAAATCGGGAAAATAAACAAGTTTATGCTTTGAAAGTTATCGGCAAAGCTAAAATTGTCACGGAGAATGCCGTTACTCAGGCAAAACAGGAGGTATTACGATCTCTTCGCACGTCTATATTATTATACGTATTATGTAAAACCAAGTAATTAGAGTAACATCCGGTATCTTTTATAGGTAGCTATACAAAGAATGGTCGGGCATCATCCCTTTATAGTAAATTCTACCCATAGATGGCAAAGTAGTAAAACTTTATACATACGTAAGTTTATTCTACGATATACGGCGAATATTTTTTGGCATTACGCTATACGTTATTTACATTTTACAGTAACGGATTACATGCGCGGCGGAGAATTATTTTCATTGGTAGAAGAGTACGGGTGTTTGCCCGAGGAAGTAGTTAGAATATATGTCGCCGAAGTCGCTTTAGCCATCGGTAAAAATCTATGAAACATATTAGAGATTTCATCGTTTAACGGTTAGCATTTCGTCGTAAAATGATAACGAGTATTATCCGCTTAAAGATTTTTTACATAACGCCGGAGTGGTGCACAGAGATTTGAAAGCAACGAATATTTTACTGGACGAAGAAGGCCACGCTATGATCATAGATTTTGGTTTATCCAAGTGGTTACATCGTACTCAAAGGACCAATACCTTTTGCGGGACTCCCGAGTACATGGGTAATTTAGAGCACGTGCGTGCGTGCCTCCATATTATACTTATTTAAAATCTAAACTCTACCGTTCAAATGAGTTTTCATTTTTAATGAATTTCAGCGCCAGAAATTTTAAAGAGACAAAGTTATGGACAAGAGGTCGATTGGTGGTCTCTTGGTGTTTTGATGTGTTTTCTACTCACTAATCGGGTATGTAATATAAATATATTCCTCATCATTTCTATGCGCGCGCGCACACACACACACACACACACGCACACGCACACACACGCACACACCAACATTATTTTTAAATAATGAATAGTTGTATTTTAATTTTTTAAACATCAGTTTTATTCTACATATAACTGGTTTGAAAACAACTTCGACCGTAAGACTCCGTGGCGCAACGGTAGCGCGTCTGACTCCAGATCAGAAGGTTGCGTGTTCAAATCACGTCGGGGTCAAGATCCATTTTTTTTTTTTTTACCTTTTTACTTAAGTTCCTTTTATTTAATAACGCGTATATGCAAATAAGTTTTATCGTCTGGTCTTTGTTGAAGTAATTATATTTTATATAAATTAATTTGAAAAATAAAAATTTGCTTCGGGATTCCAAGAAGGAAAATGAGAAGGATTAAACGAATACGATCATGGGTTTTTCAAATATTTAAAATAGAGAAACTCGTATATGTTTTTAAAATTGTCAACAATAAAACGACGTATTTTGAGAGGAAAAAAAATTAATAAATATATATGTGATACGTGGCGTGTGAATTACATATGTATGCATGTATAAAAAATGTACGAAATGCTGAAAGCAAAAAATTCGCCCCCGGGTGGGCTCGAACCACCAACCTTTCGGTTAACAGCCGAACGCGCTAGCCGATTGCGCCACGGAGGCGATTGGAACTCTGGTTTGTTATAATAGCTTGGTATGTCCCACTTGCCTGTCAAATTTGTTTAAGTTCGTTCATTTCTTTTAGGCAGATAAAATCTTTCATAGTTTTACGTATGAACTAAAAAGAAAAAGGAAAAAATGTAGAGAATAATCCGAAAACATTAGGCAATATGAAAGAACAAGTATTTGCTGCAATTTATAAGATACGTATCTCGTTTCTCTCCTCGTTACGATAGAGAGTATGAGCTCTTTAGATCTCACGGTATTTCAAAAGACAACTTGTTTTTTCTCGTTGACATTAGTAAAATCGTTGATGATTGTAAGTAAAGAGGACGGAAAGAAAAAAAGAAATAAGAAATGAAAAAAATGAAGAAAGAATCAGTCATTTGAGTTAGGACATACTTAAATACGCTATAATTCATTCCATTTATCCGCGCTCACTCGATTCATTGATACATGAAAGAATCTTGCGATAGATTGCAAAACTTTCTGCGCCTTGACATTTCGTCGAGTACAGCGACCTTATAGATCTCCACTGTTTACACGTTGCATTTATACGCCATCGACTTTTCATTCGGCCTTCGATGAGTCGATGCTTTCGCGCATATTACGAATAAATGTCGCGCGCTCTATCGTTCTTGTCTTGCGCAAAGAAATTCTTCGTGGGAAGGCTGCTTTCGAAGAAAGGCTACAATTTTTTTTTTCTTTCCCCCCTTTAACGAAAAAGTACGGGTCTTTATTTTCACTTACGATTAGTACTTGGATCGTCGATTACGACTAATTGTAACTTGGGATATTGGTATCCAAGCGTTGGATAAATCTCCAAAAGGGTAGATCCTCGAATTTACTTTAGGTACGATACAAGAGGTTCGTTGTATACAGGACAAGTATCGTTGATCTTGATTACTCCTTTTCTCCTTTTTCCTTTTTTCTTTTACAGAGGATTGGTATCAGTAACGTCATGTTTACGTGAGAGATGACAGTAATAATAATTATTATTATTATTATAACGATGATGACAGCAATAATACAAATAATAATAATATTATTAATAATAGTGGAACTGGTACTAAATCGTAATAATAAAATTATAGTAATAGTAGTTATAATAATAATAATATTAATATTAATAATAATAATAATAATAATAATAATAATAATAATAATAATAATATTAATAATAATAATTGTGTAACTGCTACTAGATCGTAATAATAATAATATTAATATATAATACTAATACTAACAATAATAATAATAATAATAATAATAATAATAATAATAATAATAATAATAATAATAATAATAATCATAAAAATAATAATAAGAAGAAGAAGAATGGCGCGTTAATTCTAAGAAGACGGACTCGAGAACTAATTGCTACTAATCTATCGGAATGGGTCTGGTTAGGTGTGATCGAGTGTTCGTTCGAAAAAATAAGAAATAATAAAAAGGACATACACACATATATTTCTTTATATATATATATGTATATATAAAATTGTGGGAGTCCTAGGATGAGGATGTTGAAAAAAAAAAAAATTAAGAAAGAAAAGAAAAAGTAAAGTCAGGAGAGCAGAAGAGATTCGTCCTCGCGTACCATCCATCGGAAGTAAGAGCCATGTCGAAGTTGTTGTACGTTAGGACGAACGAGGGTGCAGCTCGGTGCAGAAAAAATTCGCCGAACCGGATCCTCAGGAAGAAGGACGACCGCGTGCACTACTTCGGACTCTTTTTCGAATCGGGTCGCGATTCGTCACACGATCATCCTACTTCCTTGATCCCTCCTTTCTTCCTTTTTCCTCGTTTCCTCGTTAAAGAAATTCATCTCTTGGATATTCGGAATCGTAGCGCGCCGGGGAATATGCACCCTACACCACCGTCGATCGGATGTGTTTTGCGTCCTTGTCTCGTTTTCTCTTTTTTCCATCTCGTCTCTCTCTCTCCCCCTCTCCCTCTCCCTCTCTCTCTCCTTCATTTCGACATATACATACATTCACACACGCGCACACATCCACATTGATGCTCGCACACTCTCTTTATTTTTCTTTTTCTTTTTTAGTTTGTTTGTAATTTTTGTCGTGGTCGTATAATATCTTTCTTTCCTATAATCTTGACCTGACATTCCGTCGTTCACATACGGCGATTCTTCCTCTCTCTCCACCCCTCCCCCTCTTTTTCTCTATCTCGATCGATCTTCTATCGCGGATGGTCTCGTGCATTTCCTGCCGATCGTGTCAACGAGCGTCGTCCCTTTATGAGGCGCTCTTCTCCTCGCTGTTACTCTGGCTGCTGTTCTCCTCGCTCTTTTGGCTGGCGTTACTGCTGCTAACAAGTGCCGGACTATTGTCCTCCTGTGCCGAAGAGGATGAGAGATCCTTCGACTGAGTCGACGAGTCAACGTTCGCGTCCTTAACTTCCTCGGGTTTTGGCAACAACTCCGGCTTCGATTCCTCTATCGCTTTCGACGATTTTTCCTCGGAGGAGGATTTTTTCTCCTCGTCGTCGTCCTCTTCGCTGCTGTTCTTAGCGTCTTCCTTTTCTACCGATTTGTCCTCTTCGGAAGAGGATTCCTTCGAGCGTTCCTTAACATCATCGGCGATGCCAGGAGCAGGAGCAGGAGCAGGAGCAGGAGCAGGAGCAGGAGCAGGAGCAGGAGCAGGAGCAGGAGCAGCAGCAGGAGCAGCAGCAGGAGGAGCAGGAGCAGCAGCGGCTGCGGCGGCAATTTCCGGTTTGTCCTCTCCTTTCGGAGATTCCTCGAGTTTTGATTTGGCCTGTTCCTCTTCCGCCGCAGAAGCGTCACGTTTGATCTGGCTAGATTCCTCTAGTTTTGCGGCAACGTCGGCACCACCCTCGGTTTGTTTCCGTTCCTTTGGCGCTTCCTCGGATTCAGCGCTTTTAGCTTCCTTCTTAGCGCTCGACTCGTTACCGTCTTTAACACCCTCCTCTTGATTGCCATTCGAGGAGGAAGAGGTCGCTTGTTCTATCGGCTTTTCGATCTCTACGGCCGTTTTTTCGAACGCCACGCCGCTATCCTTCTTTTCCTCACTTTGATCGTTCTTTTTCCTCTCTTGATCCTTGTCGGCCGCTGCATCTTCACTGGCCTGAGATTTCTCGAGCAGTACAGCTGGTAAAGATTCCTCGGCATCGCGAGTCACACGATCCGGCTTCTCCTCGGGCTTGGATTCCTCTTTCAATGACGACTCCTCTTCCTCCTCCTCCTCCTCCTCCTCCTCCTCGACGTCCTCCTTCTTATTAGGTTCGTTCGAACTTTCAATCGTTTTCTCGGCTTCTCGAGGTTGACTTTCGACAGGAGCCGCCTTCGGTGCCGCCTCTGGTGCCGCCTCCGGTGCCACCGGCGATGCAGCTTCCTCTGCCTTCGGCAAAGAACTTTCCGCTCGTTCCTCGGACTTTTTCTCTTCTAATTTTGGCTCTTCCTCTTTCGCAACATCTCTCTTCTCTTGGGACTCCTCGCTCGATTCGGCGCTCTTCCCTTCGGCCGATGGTGCTTGCTCCTGAAATAACGGATTAACGATGATTAAAATAACGTTAAACGCGCCATTAGATTCGACGCCATCTCAAATTTCTCGTTCTCCGAGTTGGAGTACTCCGAGACACTTACCACCTTCTTCTCGGCCGCTTCGGCCGGAGCTTGCGGCTGTGCCTCTTGCGACGTAACTTGCACCGTTTCCTTCACCTCGGACGCTGCTTCCTTAAGACTTCCATCCTCCTTCTTAGCTTCTCCAGATCGTTCCTCTTGCGGGGGTTGCGTTTGCGGCACGACTTGTGCTTCCGCGTTCTGTTCAAGGAGCTTTTCCTTACCTTCTTCCAACGATGCCTCGCGAGCTACCGGCTTCGATTCCTCTTCCTTCTTTTCCTGGAACGAGGGGGAGGAGGAGGAGGAGGATTGAGGTTGTTGAGAATTACTCTCCAGATTCGTCTCGCTTTTCAGATTCGGTATTTGAGCTTCGGCCGGGAGTTCCGGTTTATCCTCTGCGTTTTCGACGACAGCTGGGGCCGATGAAGGTTGAGGCGGCGCGATCGAAGACGCGCCCGTATCGGAAGGGACGTTCGCGGCTTCCTCGGAATTCGCGGAGGCTGCTTTTTCGAGCGGCACCACGGTCGGAGGTGCTTCGGCTTCGTGATGATTCGCCAAGGGAGCACCCCTTGCTCCCAGCAAGCACACCATCGATATTAAGACGAGCTTCATCATCTCGATCGATCTGCAACGAATCGCAACGATCGTATTTATCGCCGAGATAAATATATAATCACCGGTTATTAGAATCTCTTTCTCTCACCGTCGATAATTTTTTTCTTTTCACCTACGTACGTACCTACACATATATTATACGCTTTCAATGACAATTTCCCGATGGAGAATGATCGAGACACCGGAAGAACGATAAGAAAAGAGAATCGAAGGTTCGAGTGGCGACGAATATCGATCGTAAGGGTACTATTAAACGATTAGTACGTACGTGCAACTTCATATGCATATACGCGTAAACGCGTACGCGTGTTTATACGTATGAGAACGGTTAGTTATGGAGGATCAAGAACGAATAAGTTAGCAGCTCCGTTGGCTTTTGAATGGAACGAAGGGTAGCGACGAGGAGAGTATCTCGTAGCTGCCGATGCTGGTGCTGCAAGAATCGGCAGGAAGAAGAGGGACGAATGACATTGAGCCGAATGCATTGAATAAGGCGAGCGCGTTATGGAACTAATGACAGGATGCACGCCCCTCATGCTTGTTACGCGTATGACTAGAGCTCTCTCTCTCTCTCTCCCCCCCCTTTCTCGCACATACACACTCCGCGTATTTCTCCTCGCGCACGCGTTTCGCGACCTGGCGCGTGTCTCTGAATAAAATCCTTGTCATGGCCGGAAACGGCGTGGATGATCGTACGATCGAAGAAGATATCTTCTCTCTCTCTCTCTCTCTCTCTCTCTCTCTCTCTCTCTCTCTCTCTCTCTCGTCGTAAGATGTATAGAGTGTCGGGCAATTTTAGGTATTATTTACCTTGGGTAAAGTCGAACGTCCGGTGTCCCCTCGTAATAGCCAACGCGTTAACCTTCTTAACATTCAGGGAAAGCTTCCGTCGAGGAAACGACGTGCAAAAATGGGGAGGGATCATTTTCTCGAAAGTCCTTGAGGATTTACGATAAAACATGCGACGTTTTATTATGGTAGATGATCATTTTCAAGAGAATCATTTATACTTTTGAACGGTATTGTACGGACGAGAGAGAGAGAGAGAGAGAGAGAGAGAGAGAGAGAGAGAGAGAGCGTGAAAACGAACGCAAATATGCCTCCCATTCAAAAGGATTAAACACGCGATCGCGACGACAAAGGCAATCTCTTTCTCTTCTCCTTTCTCCCTCCCCCTTCTCTCTCTCTCTCCCCCCCTCGCCGTCACGCGTGAATCATCAAATGCAATTTTCTCCAATGTTTAAGTGTTGTAAATAAGAGGAAATCTCGAGATAATTTCGTTCGGTTCGATGTAAAGACACTTTCGAAGTTTAAAACCAAGTGGAATGCAAACGTTCGCGATCGGAAAGAATCGAGAAAGGGAAAGAACGCGACGGAGTATGGTACGAAGAGATAGATGGATAGATGGAGAGAGGGAGAGGGAGAGAGAGAGAGAGAGAGAGAGAGAGAGAGAGAAGGGCACGCTACGGTCCGTCCAGTTTTTACCTCGACCAGCTTGATTTCGCGTTTGGCAACATACGTAACAACGCCGATAGTTCGCGGCTTGCTCGCGCAACCACGACGTTCTTACGAAGGCGATCGACTCGGAGAGATCATTGGCAAAGATCGAAGCTCACTCGTACCTACTCTTTCGAATCTTGCCAGCGTTCGGTTAGCGAGGGCGTATACGACATTCCGTAGAAAATCGCTGTTCGTCGATGAAAGGATATTTTCTCGTTCCGTCTTTATATCTTACCAATAATTGCTTTAATATTAGCAAAATTGACAAAGAAACAAATAGTTTATTCGATCGTACAATAATAAATAAATAAACGCAAAATTGTTTTCAGTGAATAATTCTCGTAATAATTATGAAAATATAAAATATAAAATCTGTCATTTAACGTAGGTTCACGGTAGTTTTAGCGTTTAATCTATAATTCATTTCAGATCGTTCACCTTGCTTCTATGTACGTTCATTCATTAATTTCAAGTTAAGAGTAGTATCATACGATGGGATCCTACGATTGATCGTAAATTGAAAAAGGAAATTCGTGAACTGAATTCGATTATCGGATTTCGAAGGAAGAGCGTTGATTATTTCTCTCTCTCTCTCTCTCTCTCTCTCTCTCTCTCTCTCTCTCTCTCTCTCTTTCTTTCATCATAGAATCGGACAAATGCGATGCGAGCACGCATCGGCTCGATAGGGAGAGAGGAGGAAATGCCTGTGAAAGATGATGGACACCCATTACCTCATCAAGATCATCAGAGTTGTAATAATGGTAGCGCTCTTACAAAAGGAGAATGCGGGGAGCATCGAGCGATCCAACGTCAACGACGTTGACGTTCCTTTTGTTCTTCTTCTTTATGCTCTTTTCCGCTTTGAATTTCGCGTAAATTTTCGAAGGATCAAAAGTAATCGACGACGTTCGATCGCATCGACTTTGTTATCGCAGTAACGTCGTTTATTATCGAACAACGAGATTACACGTTTATCGTTGTCCTCAAACTTTCGCTCTTCCCTCGATCAAACGAAACGCGTTGAAAAGAGGAAGTCGCGACAGGTCGTACGCCGACGTTGATTGCTATGTTGGAAGATTAATGAAAGAGAATAATTAGGTATCGCGCGAGTTCCTGTTTACCGAGTTGGAAGAAAAAACGAGAGAGAGAGAGAGAGAGAGAGAGGTAAAAGTGAAGAAACGGAAAATGAGACGACAGTGTTACATCGAAGAGAAGGAGCAAGCGAGAGAGAAAATTACACAAAAGAATAGTTGAGAAATCGGCACGATTTAGACTAATTATATGTCCCGTCTATTATTTTTTTTAACGCTTTTGACTTACTCTCTTTCGTTTCTCTTCGCTCTAATTTCGCGATTCGGGAGGTAAATTACCGCTAGTCTTCTCCTTCTCCCCCTAACCCCTTTTTATCTTCTTGTCGTTTTAAAAGAAGAGCGGCACGACTCGTGAAATCGCCAGTCGCTCATTTCGTCTTCTTGCAAAATTTCTTTCGCAAGTCTAACAATCCAACTATAATCACAGACTCTCTCTCATTCTCTCTCTCTCTCTCTCTCTCTCTCTCATTGTCTCTATAATCGAAAGCAACATTTCAAATGATATTTAAAAGTATCGTTTCTTCGATCGGAAGTAAGACTTAGAGATCGCTCGAAAGATAGATAGACGGATGAAAGAAGAGAGAAAGAATGGGAGATGATTAGAGGAGAAGAAAAATGGTGTAATCGTTTGACTCGGTACTCACGTTACTTTAATCTTCCTTTATCGGCAAACTCGTCGCAAAGGACGCCGGGAAAAAGTAGTAGCAGCACCAACGAGCAACGGCGGTAGCGAGTCTTCTTCCTCTTTGCTCCTTCGATTCGAAGCGAGAAACTCCACGAGAACCGATTGAATACCGATCGTATGTATCTCCCTTTTTCTCTTTATTTCTCTCTACGATATGATTTAGCTCTCTGATATATACTCGCGTATGGTCGTCGCGCGCGTGCGATAACGCTCGTTTGCGAAGTACCGTGGTGATCGGGATGAAGGTTGGGTCGTGTGTCGAGATGGAATCGTCCGGGCCTTGCTTATATACCCATTTACCCACTCGACGAGCCGACAGGATCGCGCAGGGGCCCCTCTGCTATCCTCCTCCACGAGGGAGGGGCCCCTCTCCTCTCTCTCTCTCTCTCTCTCTCTCTCTCTCTCTCTCTCTCTCTCCCTCTTTTCTCTTTCTTCGTTCTTCTCGTCTCTCTTCCCTTCCTTTGCCCTCTCTCTCTCTCTCTCTCTCTCTCCTCCAATGTTTCCGCGTCTTTTACTCTCCCTCCCTTCTCCCCCATCTCCTCCGTCTTCGTTCCAAGCCTTTTCTTTCCTTCCTCCCCGCCCCTCCCCTATTATACAGCGTGTTCTCCGATTCAACTTCTTTCCGTTCTCCGGCCCACGCCGTCTACCAAGAGACAACCAAGATACACACCGTCGTCGTCGTCGTCGTCGTCGTCGTCGTCGTCGTCGTCGTCGTAGTAAACGACAAAAAGAAAGAAAAAAGAAAAAAAGATGGAGAGAAAGAGCGATCTCTGAAGATTTTCGTTTCTCCCTATGAATTTCTCGGTCTCCTCTTCGTCTTCTTTTTATTTATTAAGCTCATCCGGTGTGTGCGCCCGTGCCCGTGGGTGTGCCCGTGTCCGTGTCCGTCTCTACTCTTTCTCCGGTTCCTTTTGAATATTAGCTAAATTCGAGCAGTCAAGGGAAGTATCGTTTCCTCTTATGGGTCATTACGGTCTATCGCGAGAGACCTCCCGGTTGGTCAAACGTTATCGGTGATAAGATCTCTCTTGATCTTTATCGCTTTATCTCGCTTAGTTTATCTTTTTCCGTTTTTTATTCAACAATGTACAGGCATCGAAAATATTGGTCGACAAATATTGTCTCGATCGATGTCTCTTCTATTCACGATCGATTCGCATCGACGTATCTCCTTCTTGGAATTTTTTCTCGAGCGTTCTGTTACATCGATCTACATACCTACTCACCTTTTACGCGAGTCTCCGACAAAGCAATCTTCCGTTCTTTCGTATCGAAACGAACGGACGTGGTTCGTCGCATTTATGCGTCCGCGCGTATGTGCGTACGTGCGTACTTGGACCGTCCGGTCGTCGTATATAGGAAAGCTCGTAGAAATTTTCTGGAGCCAATGTAAATTTGACCGGACGAGCCGTCGACGAGTAAACGACGAGTTTTGACGAGTTGACGACGACGACGACGACGACGACGACGACGACGACGACGACGACGTGATTCATCGTCGAAGAAGGGTTCTTTTATCCTCTGCGATTGCACGCACGTGTCATCATTTACTTATACGCCCTCGATTTGCGAGTTACACGCGCGTGTGCGCCCGCGTGTCGTCTCATTATGTAAACATCGAGTGAACGCGTGCGACGAGGAATATCTTCTTTCGCTCGAATCGTTCCGTGCAAATGAAACTATCAACCGTTCGCTTTCTTTCTTTCTTTTTTCCTTTTTTAACGGACAAGTTTTAATTTTTCTTCGCAATTACTACCAATTATACTTCATTTATTTTATTATATTTTGTCTAAAGTAGCAGGGCTAATGAGTTTACGTTTGTCGTTTCTAATCGTTTCTTTCTTTCGGTAAGAAAAAAAAAAAAAAACAATATTTTTTCACACGGACGAATCCCTTCTACGATGATCGTGAAAATATCGTATAGAGCGGTATGCGTTCGTTTAGATTCGGAAATAAATTTGTGCCTTTAAATGTCAACATTTCAATCGTGCCTTCGTAATTATCTTATAAACTTTGATTTTGTGCGTTCCTCCCGGGATATCTTCCACGAGGAGGTCTCTCCTACGCGTACCGATTGTCAAATGAGAATACGAGAGATTTTACTTAAAATAAGAATTTTATCGGGATATATACGTATTCTATCTTTATGTATTCTATATATATATATGTAGATACATAGGTGTGTTTTCCTTCGGGCGAAGGTCGATCGAAGTCGACGATACCAACGCGTCTCTACGACGGTCAAAATGTACCTACACGGATTGACTCTCTCTCTCTCTCTCTCTCTCTCTCTCTCTCTCTCTCTCTCTCTGTCTCTCTGTCTCTCTGTCTCGCGTATCGTTGAGAATCCGCTCGGAGAGTAACCTCTCTCTTCGAATTCTTCGAGGACGAAAGCGTTCGCTCGTATGTTCGTACATAGCTAACAAAGCTACGCATGATTTATCGAGCGAGCTATTATTTTTTTCGGAGACGTTGATAGGAAATTTTCCATCTTGTAGGCTTCGCCAATTCGTTGTACGTTTCGACGCGTCGTAATAATAATTAACGACAACACGAACGAGACACGATATACGAGTATATAAATATTCATTATCATACACTGCTAGTAATTTTCTAATCGTACCTCCTCCGATCTAATCCTTTTGAAATTCCGCGGTTATTTCATTTCTATTTTTTATCGCCGATAGAAGACTTTTCGCTCGGAGATTTGGACGCATCGGAAGATGTCGCACGTTCTTTCGGCGATGCCATGTCAAAGGCATTACCAAGAGAAGTCTATCGTTAAAGAAAATCACGTTTCCTCCGTCGAAATCGTAGTTCCCTCCCTCGATCTTACGTCCGTTTATTGGACTATAAAACTGACTAGTATTACCAAGAAACGTTTCCGAGCTAAGAATAGACTTTAATTTTGCCCGAGGGAAAGACTTCCTCTTTTCCCCTTTCATCATCTTCTTCTTCTTCTTCTTCTTCTTCTTCTTCTTCTTTATCCATATTCTTCGCGAATCCCTTTTCTTCCTGGTTCTGCTTTCAGCTTCTACGTTGTTTCGAGTAAACGCTTTACAACCGGCGATTGCTAACCGTTACGTACCGTTAGAGACATCGCCATAATCGATATCGACTACTATACATATATATGTATATTTGTTTTTTTTTCTCCTTCTGCTCATAGTCGAGCGTATCCTATCGAAAACCTCGAGATCGAAAGAAAATGACGGACGCAAAAAGAATGAAAAAAAGGAAAAGAAAAAGAAAAGACAAGAGTGATCTCTAACGATCGAAGATCGGCAAAATACTATAAATAGGTATAGTTTGCGTCCTCGCAATCTAGAGTTACATAAAGGTGACTCGAGCTAGTTTGCGCTTAATTAGCGGAAAATCGATCGGCCATGGCACTTTTCGTTTCCTTATCCCCGTACTTTTCTCTCTCTCTCTCTCTCTCTCAAATACGATCTTTCGCAGTATTCCATGATCAGCATCAAGGCCGAAAGAGCTCAACGAGCCCCGTTAACGAAATAAAAAGTTTGACGCGCGTGAAAAGGAAACGCGTCGTCGTTGTCGTCGTCGTCATCGGCAGCGTCGTCGTCGTCGTCGTCGTCGTTGTCGTCGTGCCACGTCGCGAGGAGATATAATTCTCGGAAACAATAATTAGTTGTATTTAAGAAGCGAACGAAAGCGAACGAAAGCGAACGAAAGCGAACGAAAGCGAACGAAAGCGAACGAAGCTCACGAAGATATCCGAGTTCTTCTCAAATGTCTAACAAAAATATTTACTCTTTTCACGATCGAGATCTTTATTTCAAGGATCGACGGAAACGTGAATAATCGACGCGCGTAAGAATCTTTTTTCTCTCTCATTATCACTTTTTTTCCGTTTCCGCTTGAAATAACGAGAATGTTAGCTTCTCGTGCTGGAAATTTACAGAAATTAAATTTGTTTTTCTCGTTCGATCACTTAGCTGACTCGCGAACGTTGTATATTTCGTAGTATGTTACATAATCTGTTATAATATTTAGTTAGTTCTTTATTATTATTACTATTATTAAGATTTATCGACAAACGACATTCCTCGAGTCGATCGTTTTAATTATTCGACTAATCGCAAGTACGATCAAGATGTTTAGATCGAATATGTTTTTATTCGAAGATAAAGAAGCGCTCCTCGCGTCGTTTGTCACTTTCTTGTATCTCGTAGGACGCAATAACGCTCATGGCATTAACCTCTATCGATCGCCGAGGTAATCGTCGTCCGATGAATCATTATTCGATATTTCTGTGCGTCGCGTTGGATCGGCCGAGCGTCGTCCTTCGAAAGAAGCTACGACCTATCTATCTAATATATGAGAGATTATTATGTGCGAAACGAGAACTTTGATTCTTTCAAAATAGCCGTGGCCTCCTTGGGTTCGAAGGTTTCCTACTTTTTTCTTCTTTTTCTTACTTACGCGTGTCTCTCGCGTACCAATCGAGATGCCTTCGATCGTTAACGTCGTAACTCGTATACGTCTTTATCAAATCGTCTTTAATATAGCGATAAGAAATAAAACAAGTATATCCAATTTGTTAGGAAGAAAAAGCACGTGCATCGAATACGTGGAAACTCGAAGAGAAGGAAGATTCGAAAGGGCGAAGAAGGTGGATCTCGCGTTTAGGCATATCTAGTCGACCTTGAATGCTCAACTTCTAATTTTAACCCAAACTGGATCCGGTTTTTGTCACGATGCGTTCGGTGTCGTCAGGGTTTGCCAGCGACCGAGCAACCGGCTTCGACCGAGTCGCGCCCGCTCTCGCTTCTCTCCTTTTTCTCTAATCGATTAAATAATTAATAGTCCGGATCATTCATGCGCGACAGGTTCTTTTCCTTTGCCACTCTTTCTCCTCCCGCTTCTTCTTCTTCTTCTTCTTCTTCTTCCCCTTCTCCTTCTCCTTCTCCTTCTTTTGTCGTCGTCGTCGTCGTCGTCGTCGTCGTCGTCGTCGTCGTCGTACTTTCACGTTTTTCATCTCGCATCGTTACGTGGCATTTCTTCTCTCGAACGACAAAACTCTCCTTTGGGATTCCTCCGTTTGATTTTGATTTTCGAATTTTTGGAAATCGTTCTGATCGTCGAGTATCGTTGAGATATCGTTGAATTTGAATTTTTTTTTCTTTTTCTTTTTTTTTCTACGAAGACGTTAAAGAACTTTGTCGTGAACTTTGTTGACCCGAAACGCTGGAGCGCGAAGGAACATACGCCGTGGTAGTAGAACCTCCTAGAAAGTAACCATAACCGTTTGGTCATATCCCTCACCTTTTGCTTCGCTACCTCCGTGAGTAAATATCGTCGAGGAGCGTTAGAAAATTAGCGATGGATTCTACGATGCGTAGATATCTTTCGGCTCGTTTTTTCGTTCGACGTGTTTTTGCAAGTAGAGAAAAAAAAAGAAAGGGAAAAAATCGAAAAGGATAAGAAATGTTGTCCCTCCGATTGGAGCGAGCGTCATTAGTAGTAGGTACGTCGCGATTCTAAAAGTCTTCGCTAGAAAGAAAGAAAAGATCTTTCTTCTCGAGAGGGAGAGGAAGAGGGAAATAGAGTCGCGTCTCTTCTTTTAGAACTGCCTTTGCAAATAGGCTCGCTACTCGTGCAATGTACATCGTGCCGTAGACATTACACGGCATTACGACGCGGATCGTGTAACGTTATGATTATCTCGCAAGGAGCCCAAGGTCCGTCGCTCGCTTCTCTCTCATCCTTTCCAGGCCCCGTAATTGTTCTCTTTCGTTTGACGCGCGTGCGCCACCACCACTTTTAGATTATTCATCTCCGAAAGAAGCGAAGATTTCTCTCTCTCTCTCTCTCTCTCTCTCTCTCTCTCTCTCTCTCTCTCTCTTTTCTTTACCTTCCTTTATCTTCCCTTCTTCGACTCTATTCATCGAGAATGTGCACAAAACTAAATTTCACGGGTGAAACTCGAGAAAGCAGGAAATCCTGCGTTTTCGTGCGTGTCCGTTCTTTTGATTCTACATTATTTTCGTACACCGCGATATTATTCGCAACAAAGTCTTTGCTCTTTTTTCTTTATTTATTTCCACGGACCTTTTGTTTCGTTAACGCCAAAATTACCAGCTTATTTCGGTAACATTCCTCGATTTGTCGAGTATTTGGAAAAAATATGTGTATATATATATATATATATATATATATATATATATATATACTAAATAGTAAGAAATATTTGATATATTAGGAAAACGATCTATTCATCTTTATCTCGAGTAACATCTGCGGTAAATTACGAATATTTCACGTCTTATCTCAACCTTTTTGCGATTACTGTCAAAGAATATTCCTATTTACTCGGAGAGAAATAGAAAGAGAAAGCGTCGCGTGTCTCCGCTTGCTTCCTTTTATTTCATCCCGGTCAGTCCAAAAGAGAAGAAAGAAAGAAAGAAAGAAAGAGAGGAATATGCATTCAATTACCATTCTAATGAGATTTCTACGAGCATAAGTAATTTTCTTACTGGTACAGCAGAGTCGGGAACCTTGAATCCGAACCGGACGACTAGTCTTTCGAGGACGCTTAGGGCTGCCGTTCTTGGCATGGAAACTTATAGCAACGCGATGGTTCTCTGTGGTACAGAGGGAAAAGGAGGAAGAGGGTGGAAGAAAGGATGAGAGGAAGAACAAGTGGAAGAAGAAGAAGAAGAAGAAGAAGAAGAAGAAATGAAAGAAGGAGGAGGAGGAGGAGGAGGAGGTGGAGGAGGAGGTGGAGGAAAGAGGGTTGAACAGACGAGTCGAGCGAGTCGTGGATACGTCGTGCTGCTAAAGCTAAGTTAGGATGAGGATAGCAGCGATTATCTTAACGATCCCCTGCGGCAAAACCTGAACGGCAACCCGTTCGTACCCCCTGCTCCGCATACAATCCTCCTCCTCCCTCTCTCTTTCTCTACTCGTAAGCTAGCGTCGCTCGAAGACTGTTGCCGAAGCAGCCGTTTCTGCTGCCGTTCCTACCGGCCGCCGTTGTTGCTGGCCAAGCAAAAGAAAAACACATCGGGCCCATCGAGCCAACTGAAAATAGCCTGAGAAGAACTTGGAACCAGAACCCCTTGTTTCTTCTTCCTTTTTCTTATTTTTTCCTTCTTCGCAGGGTCTACGTTGGTACTTTCGGTTTTCACAAATCGACGGTAGTTTCAAATCGTTCCTCTTTTAACTCCGATCAGATTTATTCGACGAAAGATACCCAATTAAATGATGTTTTTTTACCTTTACGGACGATTAATACGTACGAAATGCATTCGTCGTTTAAACGATTAATACATATTTTATGGTTATAATTGTAAGAAATACAAGGAAGAGCCGTGTGTGTCGTCATGATTATTCGAGAAATATCGATAGATAAGGAAGAACTAACATGATCACCGTTGTACCCCGTTCGTCTCTTTTCCTCTAGCTCTTTCTCTTAACTCTTCTCGGAATCGTTTCTAGAAACGTTCCAGCTTGTTCGTTCGTTCGTTCGTTCGTTCGTTCGTTCGTTCGTTTCTTTGTTTATCTGCTGCTCGCTACAGGTCGCACCAACATCGTCAATAATTACTCTTTGAACGATCATGGTCGAAGGCGGATGATCTCTGGTCCGATCTGTCGTTGTTGGAGGGAAAGGGAGGGAAAGGGAGAGAAACGTAGAGGGAAGTCGTGGATCATAAGGACGAGGTGGAGAACGACGGTCGTCGGCTGGTCGTACACTGATGTTACACAGGTATTACAGGTATTATCTGTATTACACGTATTACGAGTATTATACGGACGTACGTGACCGACCTCGAGAGAACAGGCTGGCTCTCTTGTCCCGTCAACTCAACCTACTCGCTCCCCTCCCTCCCCCCTATTTGCTCAGCAATAGACTCTCACTCTTTTTCCTTTTTCGTAGTTGTCATCCTGTTTCGTTTTTTCAATTATTATTCCATTGATTAATTTTTTCTTTTCCTCTTTTCTCTTTTGTCTTGTACGTTTGAACGAACGATTTGCAAGGAATAAAGAGGAAAATGGGGAGAATTAGCTCGAGTTGTAGAAATTCTCTTTCTCGGAACTATGTCGAAGGTAAAAGATTAAGGGATATTCTTGAGGTGCGACATAGCAAAAAGGACCCTCTGAAAGGCGTGCAAAGGCGACCTTTACGAACCGGTCCGCCGTCGAGTGCGTTCGTATGTCGAAACAGGTGCAACGAGCGTTGCGCGATCGTTCTGCATCCTGAAGCTTCTCTCACACCGATGAAATTCCTCCTTTTACTGCCCTTCGAAAGATCCTTCCGAAAATATCGATTGTTCCATTTTTCGATGTTTATATCAAACTGAATATCGGTTTATGCGAACAAAGGAAGAAAGAAGGAAAGAGATAGAAATGAATAAACAAAGTAAACGTGTCAAATATTATTAGATCGAATTAGAAAGAGGAAAAGGAAGAAGAACGAGAGGAAGGATGAGGGCTTTGATCGCGTATCGAGATACCCTAAGAACTCGTGTTACGTTAACAACTCGAGCAGTACGATGCCGCGTTGAGAATGATCTCGTTATGTAGTGCATGACCTTAACGAAACCGGTTGTAGGAATCGATTTGCATGACCAACTTGTTGCACACTGCACGATGAATTACGTCGCGATCCTTTTGCTTGTCGTCGTAGTCGTTATCGTCGTCGTAGTTTTAGTTTCCTACGTCTTGATCGAGAAAGAGAAAGAGAAAGAGAAAGAGAAGGAGAAGGAGAAGGAGAAGGAGAAGGAGAAAGAGAAAGAGAAAGAGAAAGAGAAAGAGAAAGAGATAGGGACGGAGGCAGGTGGGGAGAGAGAGAGAGAGAGAGAGAAATCGTTACGAAGAGACATAGGCGAAGCTTCCAAGTTTACGCCATTTATTATCAATCGTTGATCAATGATTAACGCGTTGTTATCGCTAGTGGCGCTCGTTCACGCAAGGTCTGTATTTGCAATGCCAAACGATTCGTAGAATACCAGTTGCCATACTTGATATTTCTCTTACTACGCAAATCGAACTCGATCCTTTCGATAGGTATAAGAGTTTATTTTTTTTTTACTCGAGTATGTTTCATTCTATTTCGAGCGATCGATAATCGTTTGATAAATAATCGTCGATCGAGCTAATCACGTGACCCTTTCTTGTTCTTTCCTTCTTCGTTAAACGTTTCGATTTGACATAAAAAAGAAAAAACAAGAAGCGACATAATCACTCGAATGATTGCAACATATGGTACGTGCATATGATAAGATGTGCATCGTTTTAACGTTTCAAGATTTTGTAGAACGAGACTCGTGAGGGTCGAAGATATGAAAAGAGGAAGACCGATGGTAGAGAGAGAGAGAGAGAGAGAGAGAGAGAGAGAAAAGAGGAAGGGGGAATGAGATCTTACGTTCATGCTACATAAGTATATTTATATTCTCGTCACGCGCGAGACAAGGTGGAACGAAGACGAGGATCGACACGATGGTGCTTCGATATGCTCCATTCATACTTTCCCGTCACAACTGACGACGACGGCGGCGGCGGCGATCGCTATCGCTCGAAGAATCTTCGAGTGTGTCCTACCGATTATGCTAGGCTGTCTTCCTTCTTCCTTCCGCCGCGTCTATCGATTGTCCACTTTCATTCGCTTCCTTGAATTCATCGATCGTTTCATTTTTTTCCAACTCATTGTTATCTACAGTTACGTAATTCGAAAAGGTTATGGGGGGGGATAAGATCCTATTGATTTTAGTTTAAAAAGAATCACGTTAAAAAGACGTTTATAGAATCATCGTGATTGTCTTTATAATCAGCCTCGTTCTCTTGCCCGATCACGAAATACACGGCGGACTCGACCGCGAACTTGCGCATACTTGGCTTCTTTGTATTCAGGGTCATCGGCGGTGATTCGATGATGTCGTCGATGAACGATCGATTAATATATCCGCTTTTAAGTAGGTATTTATCGACGTTAGTTGTTCCGTTCAATCGTACGTCATCTCGTTACAATCGACCTGGCAAATGCAAATAAAATTAATCTTGAAATTATTCTTCGAAATTGAATAACTTGACTTTATTTCTTTTTTGTTTTTTTTGTTTTTTTTTCTTCATAACGTTTAACATTTCTATAGACATTTAGTACGTAAGTACATTTATCGAGCTCTCGTTCGTCATTTTTTCCTTATGCACGTAACTCTCAACGTTTTATTACGCAAGAACGACAAAGTGTACAGCGACGACCGACTTGGCCAAATATTTAATTCTCCGTTATAAGTGTCTTGTATTATGCAAAATGACGCGAGTCTCAAAAGTAAGATCTCATGTTGTCCGTCTCTGTTTTGTCAACTGACTCGTCGGGAAAACGGACGTTCGATCGAACACGTTACGACGAATTCGTACGACGCATATTGCTGCGTCAACGTTTGTCAAGGATCGTGCCGATAAGACGAAGAGGGAGAGGGAGAGGGAGAGGGAGAGAGAGAGAGAGAGAGAGAGAGGTGGCGGGAGAGAAAAATATATAGAATCCCTTTTACGTAATATTTGTATTTCTTACTTTTCAAAACTCAGCAACGAGGACCGAACTCGAATCGTCTCTAGCTCGAACGACAAAAAGTACTTTTTTTCCACGTCCCGTTATCTCGACCATACATACTGCTTAAGTTTAATAAAAGTCATTAGAGAGCGGTTATTAGATTTTTCATATCCGGTATTATTCCACTTTAGGTAGAAAAGTTCCTTTCTCCGTGGAAAATTTATCTCCCCTCCAAGTCCAAGTCGTTCTCTTCGTGGGAATAAACTCTGTATTCTTATTATCGCTCCAGTACCGTTCCATTGATGATACTCTAGACCCTTCGTTCGCGACGAATGTAAACCTTTGATAATATCACTTTCCCCTCTACTACGCGCGTAATCATCCCCATTCGATGTCGGGAGGGTCTTCAGTGGTGTCAACAAATTAAGCAATAGGGACCCATAATCTTTCCAACGACGACAAACAAGGACTTCGCTACGGATTATACGGAGTACCACGGAACCGATTCTACGAACCGAAAGTCCGACGATTCTACGCGAAAAAAAAAAAAATAACTAGAGATAAGATTAAGTCTTCTTCTTTTCGTCATTCTTTCGAATTATAAAATCATATTTTTCTATCGTGCCCAATCTATTCGTCTTTATTTTATTCTCATTTCCATCGATCGTTTTTCTTTTTCTTTTGTCCCGTCGGCCGATCGGAGTAAAACCGTGTCATGAAACGAGTCATCATGAATAATCTCAAACGTTTCTCGCATATTCTCGTGAAAACAGATCGTTATCGTTAATATTTTTAGCGTGACTCGTCGAGGAGAGGCACGAGGAAGAGAGTTAGGTCATCATTGTCGTCGAGAAACGATATATTCCATGCGCGATGTCCTTTAACGAAGGCCGCTCGTTACGGTCGATAAGTGGACTCGCGATCGTGGATGGAATCGTATCGCTTCGTTTCTCAAATTTATCGATAACGATAGATCGACGTACGATCTATTTTCGTTCCGAAACAAACGACGGTATATTTTTCCTCCTCCTCCTCCTCCTCCTCCTCCTCCTCCTCCTTCCACCTCTTTTAATCGAAAGAAAATAACAATTATCGACGAAGGGAGTCTTTTATCAATCTGTTATTTCAATCGCCTCGTCGAGAGTTATTCGTACATACGAGCGAGCAACTCGTCGTTATCGAGGACGAAAAGACGCGAGTCAAAGTTGTTTGAACAATGGTCAAATAATAATCGAAAAAAGTGACGACGAGGAACGTCCAAGATTTCCCTTCCTACCACCTCTCAACCTTGCCTGGTGTCAATTATGAAAAGCGCGCTAATCGCGTAACACCCGTTTCTTTAACGCCCGACTAAGGACGATTTACGATTGGACTCGCAAGACTCTCGCGAGAGAGCGCGTTGCAAGAAGAAAAGGGGAAAAGAGAAGCGTAGAAAAAGGGACGAATGAAAGAACGATAAATAAAGGAAAAGGACAAATAAGCGCGTAGCCCACGCAGATATCTACGTGTGTATTACGTACCTACTTACGTACGTCGTGTTAATTTCCATCGAAGTAAGTGCCAATGTCGGGGACGTTTTTAAAAACGCGACGCGATAAGCAACATTATTATTATCATCGTGGTTGTACCCATCGTCGATGCATCGACAAAATCGAGGAGGCGTAAAGCGTATATCGCGCCAATCTTTCTCTTTCTGCTAATTTATAATTATGTAAATACTTAATCGATCGAGAACACCTACTTGATTCGAACGTTTCTCGCTCCGATAATTCTTCCTCTCTTTTCTTTTTCTTTTTCTTTTTCTTTTTCTTTTTCTTTTTCTTTCCTCGTTCTTTTTTCCTTGCTTTATTCTTAAGTCGTTTTCCAATTTTCTTATAATCATCGCAATCGCGCGTACGTGATTATTTCGTATGGTTCGATAACGATGATCTTCCTCCTTCCGTTTCTTCTCCTTTAAATATAAAATCGATTTGAGACGTTCGATTAGCTCGAAATCATCTCTTCCTATCTTTTTTAATCCCTCTTAAGCAACCCGAAAGGATCTGTGTCCCTCTTTCGAATTCATCTCGTTCTATCGTAATTCACGTCGATCGCGATCGTTGTACGCGAACCGGAATGCTCCCGGCTGTAATAACTTAATTATCGAACGATAACCCAACACCTATGTATAATAATAATAACGATCGACGATAAGGTACATATATATCTTTTAGCGTGGTATTATAACTCGGATCCGTAGCGATTCCGAGTACTTGCAAAGAGGCAAGACCCTTATGAAAATGAACGAGCTTTACCGACGACGCGACGTCGATAGCGATCCTACTACCTTGCTTTTTCCTTCTTCGTCCATATTTTTCCAAACCACCATAAAGATCGGACGTATCACGTAGCTCTTCATTGTATTTCTTACAATTAGTATAAAATACCCAACAACGCTACGTTCTAATCTCGATTATCCGAACGAATTGTCAAGCGGACGATTGCACGGTATGATTTTGTTGTCTAATCGAACTTTTATAATCTCTTAAACGCATTCAAAATCTTTTCTTCCTCGTTTGAATTTTCAAGGATCGTCGTTAATTAACGACGTAGTAGGTTCTTACTCGACTAGGCTTTAAGACTTTATTGGTAGTCCAAGTGCGAAGTACGAAATACAATGGACGACGTTTCCAATCTTGACGATTCTCTTCAATGTCAGTGATCGCGCACCGCTTCTGCGTTGTCGGAAAAAGGAAAAAGAAAAGAAAGGAAAGATAAAAAACAAAAGGAAGAGAGAGAGAGAGAGAGAGAGAGAGAGAAACACGCCGAACGACGAGGACTGCCGCGTCTTCGTCCTCTTCGTCATCTCCGTCGTCGTCGTCGTCGTCGTCGTCGTCGTCGTCGTCGATTCGTTTATCGATGATACGTGATGAGGGTACGTCAATTCAGGGAAAAATAATGCGATGAGCGTAGAAGAAAAAGAGAATACTCTTCGTAAGCAAAACTGAGAGATAAATACAAATTGGAAAGCATAGTTAATCGAAACGATAACGAGACCTTCGATCTCATAAATTTACACCCGTCTTTACTATTATGACCACTGCTATTAATATAGTAATGGTTTACATCGAATCGAACGATCGTCGATCGAGTTTAATTAGTAATTAAAAAGATTAATTTGAAAAATAATGAAGATAAATATCTAATTTGTATCGAGATGCGTTCGTTAAAATTACTCTTATAAAAAGTAATTATTAGCTAAAACGTACTCTCGAAGTAACATTTTTCGGCTTCCTTTCATATTTTCACCTTCTCTTTTCTCTTTCTCTTTCTTCGAGTTCGGCGGAAGTAGCGTCTGTCCAACGAGACGGATGCCCGAAAGAAAGTTCTCGAAGTCAATTCCGTAATGGTCCGAGGTAGCATTGAATTCAATTGAATAATGGTCTCGACGAAGCGTGACGATGTCGGTGACGAGGAGAAGCCGTGTGGTGGGACGAACGAGGGAGCTCACCGAAGGGGTTGCCGAAGGGGGAGTGGGGTCAGAGGGTTGCTCAAGCGGGCGCGAAAGGCAGCCGCGCCGATCATTATCCATCATTCGGACGATTATCGTGATATTCCCGCGGCATTCGCCTTTAACGCCGTTATTCAACGCGTCGCCCTGCGCGAAGAATCAACGGAAAGAAAAATAGAGAGAGAGAGAGAGAGAGAGAGAGAGAGAGAGAGAGGGAGAGAGAGGGAGAGAGAGGGAGAGAGAGAGAGAGAGAGATATTTCGAGACGGCGAACTTTAAGAAGACGACGGCGATGACGAGGAGATGAAACGGAAGAAGAGTTTCAAAATTGAATCTTTTTCTTTATCTCTTCTTCTCCCTTCATTATTTTTGTCAACGATTGTAACAAAGATGTCGATATCACTCGTATGAAATCCTTGGCTTTCTCGAGTAGAGGGAGTAATGGAAGATTCGCTAAATCATCATATGTTACAATTGTATATGTAATGTATAAAATTTGATTTGGCCAGATCGTAGTATATTTCTTATGCGTTACTCTCTCTCCCCCCATCCCCCTTCATCTTAATTATTCTCGTTTCTCGCGTTTTAACGTGATTCACTTTCCTTAGAATTCGATGACTCGTCAGGAGGAAGCCAATCGTCGATTCTCAACGAGATGTGCGCACGTTCTTATTATGCGCGAGATACGACGGGCTAGCTATCGGTACGTAAAACACGGGAGGACGTTCGTAAAGCAGCCGGATAGAGACTCGTTACGACTAGTTTATTCCTCGCTGTTATTACGCGTTTCACGGAATTTATCTTTATTAAATTTCCCTTTGATTATTGCATTCCTTTGAAAGAAAGAAAGAAAGAAAAACTCGAAAAAGATCGATCGATTTATGAGGATCGAATTGTTATATCGTGACACGATATAATCGAATTATATTTCTACAAGGTTTCGTTCCTTTTCTTCCGTATCCTCGTACGATACAATATATATTGGATTTGGATAAAGGAGAATCGTTCTGGCAAACGAACTATTCATTTTGCAAGATGCTACGGTCCTTGTTCATGGTTGTTCATAGCTTTCGTGGTAATATAAATAAAGAGAAAAGAAAATCGTATAAATTTGAATGGAAGTTGACAAAGTGTCGAAAGGGTTCGACTATTTTCCTAGCGAATAGCCCGTGGAATTAAAGTGGATATGCGGAACGAGCTTCCCATGTTCGTTGCTGGAATCGCGAAGAGCACAAACTGGGAGTGCCGCTGGTGTGTACTTCTCTTCTCTCTTTCTCGATGAAGGAGGAATAGGAAGAAAAATAAGAGGACGGCCTGCCGCGGCCGGCAGGATTAACGGGTGCTCGCACGAACGACCGAAGAACCTGGCGCCAGTCTCTAAATTAGCTGCTTCGACGTGTCTCGAGAACGTCGACGATCTTTTCTCCCTTCTCCTATTTTCATCTTTCCTTTTTTACCATCTCCTAATGCTTCGACAGCCTGTCACGAGTCTTGGCTCGATCGATTCAAGGGGATTAATCTACTACCATTGATCAAACATTTTCATAAATACGTCAGTGTTGTTGGTAAAAACGATAAAGACCATCTCGATTCGTACGTTTTCTTTCGTTATAGATAAGGTTATTACGAAAAATATGCAAATTTGAGAAAAAAAAATAAAAGATACGAATTTTCCACAAAAGTGGGCTAGAGATGCGTCGGACCTTTCATGGGTCAAGGACGTTGGTCGCACAAAGTACGTACTTTCAAGGTTCAGGGCAATGGTATTAAGAAGGAGAAGTGGAAGAAGAAGAAGAAGCAGAAGAAGAAGAAGCAGAAGAAGAAGAAGAAGAAGACGACGAAGGAGCAAAGAAGTGGTAAGGGAAGGTAATGACGAGAGTGCGGAGGATGAAGCCGGTCGAGAGAGGGAGGCAGAGAGAGAGAGAGGGGGGGGGGAGAGAGCATTGGAAGGGAAAAAGGACCAAGGAAGAAGAAGACGAAGGAGAAGAAGAAAATAGAAGAGAGAAGGAGATGGAGGTTCCTCTCTCGGCCGGTGAAGCAGGTTTGGCTTTTTGCGTGGCGTTCAGCAACCGTATCGGCGCGAATCCCCGTATATGGAGGCAAGCGAGCAAGAGGACGAGAGGATCGAGAGAAGAGGATGGGGGTTAAAAGCGGCCTGGTAGGGCTGGAAGGAAGGAGAACGAATGGACAACGAAGACGACCAAGAGGAGGATTGTGCTCGTAGCAGCGTGTCCAGAAGCTTCGTCCTTCGAGGTTTTGCCTCTTTCGAACCAAGTTCACCGACCTATCCCTGCTTCCCTTCGTTCCCTTCCTTCCCTTCTCTCCCTTCTCTCCCTTCTTCTCCCTTTCGTGGCAACGATCGAAGACGAAGGTACTTCGAAGCAACCGGTCAGAAAAAAGGATTACTTAAGAATGGTCTCGGAGCATTTATTTATCACGTCTAATCGTATTCGGGAAGATTCTTTTTTCTTTCTTCAGTCTGCATCTTTCTTCCTCTCTCTCTCTCTCTCTCTCTCTCTCTCTCTCTCTCTCTCTCTCTCTCTCTCCCCTTTCTTTTTATACAAGTCTACTCTTGGTCAAGATTCTTTCTCTTTCTCTCTTTCTACGGACAGCTAACGAGTTTTTGGAGCCTCGGGGTTAAAAGGTACGATCGAAGAAGAAGACGAAGAAGGTCCTAAACCAGCAATAATTTGAACACTCCGATGGCCCATGATATAGTGGTCGGGACCACGAACTCGAACGTCGTCGTTGTTGACGTTGACGTCGTTAGATCTCGAAAAATACAACTTGGTTCGTGCAAGCCCACCGAAAGAACCTTTTTCGTGTAGATTAAAAAATTAGGTCTGAGTTTTCGGTCGTTGCTATTATTAGACCGTTAGATCTCGATCTTGGATAGTGTCGATCGTGCAGAATAGAGGAAGAAATATTTGGAAACATTTGGAACGTGCTAAGATTTTCTTATCAAATGATAAAGATAAAATCGAGGAAAATGCGATCGTTCAACTTTTCACATATAGAAAATGTACGAATAAACTGGCATTCGACAAGGTGCGCCCCGTGCACTCTTCGAGGGAAGAAACAACGCACGTTGGACGTATGTCGAATGCGCAAATCCTTGCAATCCTCGATACGTACGTAAGTTTGTTCCTACGTTAAGTCGTCCCGATTCCAAGGATCTCCAAGGAAAAGGATGCTTGTCTCGATAGAAAGAATGAAAGAGGGAGAAGGATTGTTCTTGAGATTACGAGTGTGATACGTTCGCATCTTCGGTATCGGAGGTTTAGTAGAAGAAAGTAATGTTCGCAAGGCGAACCAGGTCTCTGTTTCTTTTTACGCTCGTTATGTCCATGTCTTTGTCGATTTTCTACGTGTGCGAAAGAGAAAGAGCGAGAGCGAGCTCACGCGCGTGCGAGAGAGAGAGAAAGTAAACCCGATTTACCAAGTCCACGGATAGCGGCAAGGACTCGAGACTTCTCGTAATCTACGTTGAAACGCCATTTTGGTATCAGAATTCTTCTCTCTTGGAGAATGACGATAAACTTTTGGAAATACTCCATGGATAACAAATAACATCATTTAGTTGATGCCGATCGATTAGGTTTCTTTCTTAACAGGTCTTTTCTTCGATATTTTAAGATTCGATCGGATCTAGAGATCAAGAAAAGCGCAATATCCTATTATTCCCTACGCGTATCTCCTTCGACATTGCAAAAACTCGATGGCGGTGCTCGTGAAGGCATCCAACTCGAACCAGTCCATCCTCCTTTCCTTCTTTTTTTCTTTCCTCCCTCTCCCTCTCTCTCTCTCTCTCTCTCTATCTCTCTCCCCCTACCGCAGGGACGAAGACGGCTCGCGTGCTACGAGCCTCGCGCGCCAGACCCCTTCGGTAATACCTTCGCCACCGCTCTTTGCCACCACCTCTCCGAGGAGATCCATTTATAGATCGCGTGCATTAATCGCAATGTGCGTGTCCTATGTCGATGCACCTCCTATGTATCCGTAGGGCTACGATAGCGAACCGAGTTACTATGACGTTTGTTACTTCGTTTCCTCGAAAAGGAAGGAAATATCTTCGAAGATAGTTATTCGATTGATATTTTGTCATATTCGTTACTCTCTTAAATATTATTCAAACCGCGAGATGATTTGTCTGGTGAAACGGGTACGCTCGTTACATCTTCTCACGAACAATATTAGCGAGAGAAGCAAGAGATAACCGCTATCTTCGCTTCGGTGTAATTATCCTAAGCCTGCTTCTCTATGGTCTCTCTCCTTGGATATATGTATCTACGTAGCTACGAACGAGCTCGTTTCATCACCTAGCTATCCTAGCAAGCTATTTATATATCTTAGATTACTATACGCACGAGAGTTTTATGATATTAGATATAAATCGTCAACATCAATCTTGAGCTTGAGATTATATTGCAGGTTTTGCTCGAGACAAACGGTCGTCGTCGTCGTTCAGGTCATCGCCATCGACATCGATCGAGAACATTATTTTCAACGTTCCCAACATTAGAATTAACTCCTTTCGAATAATTCTCATCCTTTCCACGTTGAATTGGACAAGAAAAAAATGTACAATACTTTTATCCATATATCAATATTTATATATCAAATGTATATAAAAATGGAAAATATAAAAATGAAAGGTAAAACGATCGGCGAGGACATTTCATCGCGGCAAACGAATTCAAAAGGGATTTCACCCTAGCTCGAAGCAACATTCTGAGTTTACCTGCGGCTACAGGGCAGGTTTATAAATAGCAGCAGGACGAGGAATCGTTGTAGCTCGAGGATTGCACGAGCGGCTAATACGCGATGGCGATTACTACTGGCGCCAGCAAAGTCGGTTCTTTGTACCGGACTTCTCTCTAATGGCAAACCCTATGGTTAATGGCAAGTTAATATCTGCCATGTGCTGGCTACAGACTACGGTGTTCTTCCTCTTTCCACGCCTACTTCCTTACCTTCTTCTCTTCTTACGTTTTATCCTTTTCTTATAGCTCGATCGTCCATTTAATAACCTTCTTTTAACCGACGAAATCTTATAAACTGCCCTCTCTTTGCTCTATTTTTATATAGTTTCTATACTCGTACATGTTCCTACAAGTATACCATCTAAATTTCCCATTTAATACGATCAAACAAGAGGATAATGATTCGAATCGAAACGGACGCGACACTTGATAGTTTCTCGAGAAAAGGAAACCTTTGAGTGTCGTCGAATAGGAGAGAGAGAGAGAGAGAGAGAGAGAGAGAACAATAGAACCACTCTAGAAAAATCGTTGGTATAGATCGTGCCAAATGGAGTCAACTCGAGAGAAAGTATATCCCGTAACGACGATGATAGAATTTGTCCAAAGTACAAGCTAGTCATTATACTTTGCTACGTTAGCTCGACGCTAACCTGCCGGAAGGATCTGTTAATTTTCTTCGAGCTCGTATGTTCGCAAGAAATAAATCTTTATCTCCCGCGATATCTATAAGATCTGAATTGTAAATACTCTTAAATTTATGAATCGAGAGATTCGCCGTTATTTCGATTAACGTTGATCAGATCTCGATAAAGAAGTCATCGTCCTCGTTCTCGTCTTTACTTTTTCGTTCGCTCGCGTCCGATCGATCGTGTGCTCGAGAGAATTCCTGACAAGGACTCCGCCTTCGGCGCCAACGTCGTTGATGGATTCGTAATCGTCGATCGCTATTTGTAGATTCTAGCTCGATGTCGTCGATCCTACGACTTGTTGAAAAAGCTCGTCATCGTGCCAGGAATAGAACCGGACGGTGCCTTCTCTGGTCGATGCACCGCAACAAGAAACGAGTTTGCGAACGTCGTAACACAACCGATCGACCGTTTCTTCTTCTTTTTCATCCTTTTTTCTTCTTCTTCTTCTTCTTCATCTTCTTCTTCTTCTTCTTCTTCTTCTTCTTCTTCTTCTTATTCTTCTATCTGCTTTCATACACCTGAGAATTCTCCTTCGGATTATTTCAAAGGATACATTTGAATTATCGAGTTTCACAATTCCATTTGAATTGCGAGAGAATAAAGATCGTTTTCGATTTTTATACATTTTCAGAGGTTATGTGGAAACTGCAGGGACTGTCTTTTTCCTCCTTGTTCTCCTTCCTCTGTGCTCGTTCACGTATTCTATTCTTTTCAAAGAATTAAATTTATGTACAACGTTTATATAGGAGATCATTTGAAAAATGATTTTTTCTCGAATTTAATCATTTCTATTTGATATAGGAATATCCAAATTTTCTTCGATATCTTTACATTTTCAAAGAAAGGTCTTACACAATCGTCGAGAAGATTTTCGTGCGTGGCGACCGAGACACTTTTAATATACTCGTCGCATTTATCGCGTCGAGCGAGTATCCTCGCTAAGCGGAGAAGAAACGGCACGGACGAACGATAAATGTGCGAGAGCGAGCGCACGAGTCTATCTTGGGGCTTCCTTTTTGTTTCGTGACATCCGTTTCGTTCGTCTCTTTAAAGTCTTCGATCGTTTATCTCAAAATTAAGACCGATCAAGTCGAAGCAATTAGTACGTCGACTACCAAAGGTAAAGCTTATAGGAGCTTTTCTTTATATACTTTAATAGAAGACGACAAAGATCAAGTTTATTCGTATATCTTTATAGATTTATATTTTCAACAATGGGAACCTTATATATCGCGTAGGAGAGTCGGCCGAGCGAAAAGCTTCGAGCTTCGGGACTTGTTCAAGGACGCGCGCGCGGGCTCTCGTAAAGTTGTACTCTTAGTTAGTGCACACAAATTGTATGCGCTTTGGGAGGGACAAACGCATGCGTATAAGTTTGTACGTACATATGTGTTGATGTTAATGAAAGGTGTCCCGCGGATAGTCGCGCAGTACGGTTCGCACCGAGAAGTTGAACTTTGAGTTTGAGTTTGCTCAGCAATTAGCTGCTGCACTTTGCTATTTCTCTCTCTCCCTCTCTCTCTCTCTCTCTCTCCCTCTTTATTTTCTACTTCTACTTCTTTCTTCTCTTCTTTTAGCAACAAATAGAAAGAAGAGAAAAAACGATCGGTTCGAAGAAGACGAGTTCGACGACACGAATTTTTCGCGTCTCGAGAAGCTCTCTTTCCGTTCGTCTAGACGTCGTCCCTTTTCGAGAGATTCTTCGTAATCCATTCGGTCCTTTGTCAGTCGAAACTTTATACGTCCAAATCGATTTGTTAAATCGTTACGATTTAGATATATTATATATGACATTTATTTTGATGAAAAATCAAACGAATCGTAGAAAAAGTATAATGCGTTCCATTATAGAACTGTCGAACGAATATTACTTATTTATTCTTGTAGAAATCTTTGCAAAGTGTTAACCCGTTTCAACTCCTATGTCGAGCAGTAACTCGACATTTCTTAGGATGACAATCTTTAGCACTTTGCTTTTTTTATTAAAATAAATTACGCGAAAGAAATGTGTCTTTAATAATAACAATAATGAAATACAGGGTACAAAGGATTAACCTAGTTTTATCCTAGTTAACAGGTTAAAATATCTGCGTGATCGTGTCGGGTGATTTCAAGATGGCATCGATTGATGGCACACGCGCACGCGCACACACTTATCGTTGCAAACGTATCGTCCGATCGTGCCGATTATCAACGTGTGCGTTATTTCGTAAAGCAGATACTCGAATCTTGATTTCAACACTATGTATTTTGGCATCCGTTGTCTTTTCGACAAACCTGCAATCCAACTGACTGTATAATAAAAGCCAACGGGGATTAGCGTTTTAACGTATGTCTCTCGTTTCTACCTCGTTTCTCGTGGCTTTCCATATTGCGACAATGCAACGAGCATAATTCTTCTTCGTCGTAGAAAGCACCTTTATCGCGTTCCTCGGGCGTTTCATCCTTTTCGCTTCGACACGAAAGATCAAAAATAGGCGAATGAACATGTTCACGAGAATCTCGTCACGTCGGAAATCTTCTCACCATGGTCTACACCTTACATACGTATTCCTGATCCATAATATTATTCGACGATAAATAGACAAATCGTACAACATCATCCGGGCGAGAATAGCTCCGGGATATATTATAGATACATATATAAATTAGTGTGACGCCATTAAACCTACGTTCTTTCGTGACTTACGTTGAGATCGAAGAAAAGAGAAATAAATAAAAAAAAAAAAAAAAAACGAAGAAAAAGAATGAAAGATATTCGAAGAAGAAATATAAAATCGTTCTAAAAAAATTTCTATCTATAATCTTTGATCGGTCGTACGCTTGTACCGTTATTCTCGGTCAAGGTCCTCGTCGAGATGGAAATTGAAATGTCCCGTTCATCGTTGAGGATCGAATCTCCTTCCTGCGTTTTTTCTCCTTCGCCATTTCTATCTCTATCTCTCATTATATCGTTGCCGAGGTTTATTGTAAGCAAACGTCCAAGTAAAAGACGATAAAGTCATAGTGACTAATGAGCGATTAGTTCGTAGCGATCGGTGAACGTACCACGAGAGGAGAATGCGTGCTGGCGTATTCTCAAAGATCTAGGATGATATTTATCCGAGAGGGCCGCGACGGTCTTTCCTTTAATATCGCGCGTTCTTTCGTGCAAGCCATTTAAGATGGCGTTATGAGATAAAATGATAGACACTAAGAAGGGGTAGCGCGTTAAAAAAGAAGAGATTAAGATAATATTCATTGAATCGTTGGACAAACGTGTCGTGACACTGAAATTATTCGATTAACTCGGAGGATTAATTATATCGCGCTTAATTTTACCAGATACTACCAGATTTTTATTTTCCTTTTCGTAAGATTCTTTAGCGAACGTTTTTCTTATTTCAGTCAAGATAATATTAATTAAAAAACAATCAAATTTATGTACACATATGTGTCAATGCCCTTGAAAGGGTTAACGTACAAGAATGACTCCGCTTCTCTCTTTCTACGATTGACTTGGAGATCTCGGGGAGAAAAAAAAAGAAAAAAAAAAAAAAAAAACTACTCGCTCCGTTATTTCTATTTCCTTCTTAATTACACGCAATTCTCTTGGGGCGTATTTACGATCGTTTCTAAGTTCCTCTCGATCGGTTATTCAATTTCCCGCGATTAATTAGGATCGATCGTCATTTTATTTTTATTTTCAAAATAGTCTCGCCTTGAAAGGTGCGAGTTTTCGATAAAAAATGACGGTACGTGGTATAATGAAAGAAATCCGTAGGCTAGCATAGGATCGCGTGAGATCGTAGCATAGGTTGCGTGTACTATAGGAGAGGCCGGAGGGATACGAACGTGCGAATAGGTTGAGGGTCGCGAGTGGCCGTTGACCCTCCTCGTATGTATGTGCTAGTCGCGTAATATCGTAGCGAACGTAAATACATACGTACACGTTGCCTCTCTGTGGATGCGATAGAATCCACATTGGTAATAGCTTCGCTTCGCTAGTTTACCGACATTCTCTCTCTCTCTCCCCCCTCTCTCTCCTTTCCTACAACTCGCGTGCGCAAATATTTATGTACCTGTCCGCAAAACGAGAGGAGGACAGAGCGAACGAGCGAGCGAGCGAGCGATCGAGTGAGAGAGAGAGAGAGAGAGAGAGAGAGAGAGAGAGAGAGAGAGAGAGACCTTGGCCCTTGAATGTCTCAAAGAAGAGTCGAACATGCTTTTGTTCGTCATATTGAAAATCCGACGACTTGGATCATTTTGGATTGAAAAAATCCATTTTAATCTCACTGTCGATTATTCTATTGTCTTTTTTCACGTACATGTTACATTCTTAATGTTTTGCAAACGCCTTATGATTTAAATAGAAATATATATATATGTATATATATATATATATATATATATATATATATATATATATACTTAACCTTTTTTTAATTGTTTCAGTATCCATCCAATGCACCCTGCGAACTTTTCTCAGATCGCATCGAGCAGAATTGTCCGGTTCTACCGGGGGCTCTACCAGCCGGTACCAATCTCTCTCACGCAGCAACGGATCTTCTCAAGCGATTATTACAGCCGGATCCACTGTTGAGACTCCGATCGATATTAACACTTCAAACGCTTGCTTTTTATATGGGCTATAACGTGCAGAGTTATATATATAAAAAAGTAAATCGAAAAAAAAGTCGTTTCTTTTACGAATGAAATGAGTATTGTTGATTTTATTGTTTTCTTTTTTCTTTCATTTATTTATGTTATTATTGATATTATTATTATTATTATTTTTTTTTTTTTTTTTTATAGGAATCTCCATTCAAGTTATTGGGCCGGTCGAAAGAGCCATCGAAGAATTCTTTGAATGCACAAATGCGCTTTGACTTCTCCGACTTTGACTCATTCGTCGTTGGAGACCGCTGAATGTAAACAGAGCAATGCTGAGAGAGAAATCCAAACTATAGTAAAAAAATGCCGCGACTATGTTATATCTCCATTAAATTTATAGGCTAAAGTGATCTATGGTGCGATATATTCGATAAACCGAATATCTTTAAGTAAAACATACGGCATTTATACGTTATGTTGATATATGTGTACCTGCAGAACAGCTAAAGAGGAGAACTTGTTAAAAGAAGCGATAAGACGACGTTGATCGGTTACGAGAATAATATTGGGTTGGCCGATGAGTAATTTCGGTAATTTAAGTAGTTTGTAACTTAAAAGTAAATAACAATGGTATTTTTTTATCGATAAGACGTTTGTGTGATATTTTCTATCTAAATAAGTAACATTGTGGTATTTTTTTTTTTATTAAAAATGTTATTACATAATATTTAGTATTTTATATATATATATATATATATATATATATATATATATATATATATGTATATATAAACGAAAAGAAAAGATATTTAAATAAATGACACTAATAATTTTTTATTAAAATTCCGACATTATTTATCGGACATGTCCAATAATTACCAGTTGCATGATATTAAAACGAATAAAATTAATGTCTCCGGAAATATGATCTTTGATAAAACTAAAGTGCCGAAAGTTTAGAAATATATTACGGAAATATTTCTAGAAAATGCAAATAATCACTACGAATCGTATGTGCCATCGTCAGCCGAGGAGGCATCTTCCCAGGAATAAAACATTATTCGAGAAATTAAATTACATGCTTTGTATAGAATTTCCAAGTATTAATATCGAAAACATGTTACAATTAAATGAGAAGCAAACGATATAATAGATCAATGTTATATAAAAAGTCAATGCACATAAAAAATTTACAACTTTATATCTATCTAAAAATAATATATGATTTTCGATTAAACGTGTAAAAGGTAATTAATTCGCACACGCACACACCTTCATTCACACGTGAAAATAATAATAACGTGAACACAGATTACTTATCTGCGCATTCTACATATAAATGTTATACGTATTGAAATCTGATATGATATAAAATAATATTAATAATCGATAAATGATTAAATCAAGCTTACGAAACATTCTGTACAATATAAATGAGAAGCTAGACGGACCGGGAATCGTAGAAGCGAGAACAGGTCCGAACACGTCTGGAAAGCTGCTTGTGCGAACGAGAACTGCGTAACGCGTTAGTAAGAACGAATAGGAAAGTCGTGTCAAGGTTCTCAATCGTCCTTTGATGTTTACATCTGCCTTTGCCGATATGTACTTGCTTCCTAAATTCTCACAATGTGATAATATATACATATATACAAACATATACATCGCGATTGCTTTCTGTTTTTGTAATTGTCGGAGATTGGAGATTCGTAAACATTATTGGTGGGGGAAGCTATTATTTATATTCTAATACTATCACTCTCTCTCCCTCTCTTTCTCACATACACGCGCGCGCCGCCGCACTCTCTCTCATCATTAAGAGCATCGCCGTATTTATTATTTAGACTCGCGTATGCGTGCACAGGACAATTGCGTTTAAAATATCATTTCCTACGTACCACGTAGTTTTTTTAGTTTGTGCGGTGCTATGAAAAGCTGAAAAATATTAGACCGATATTGGTACGGTAGAAGGATTGATCGTAAAAAAACGCGAAAAATATTTTATATATCACACTTAACATAATTTAACTTTCGTCCACCGAGGAGTAAACGTGGATATACGCTCTTTTCGTACCGCTCCGTTTAATCTTCTGATAGATGCAACAGTTGTATAATTATTTAAACGATGCACGATGGACAGAGAGTAGGACGAGGTAATAATTATACGATATTACATTCCGTAAAGCGTCGCATAGCTCTCAAGACGCGTTAAACATAAAATTATATTCTTTCAATCACCGCCAAGATCGATAAGGACGACAAGAAGGACCTTTGGAAGGACAGTGCGAATTTTTTTTGTCAGTTTCCTCTCATAACTTCCGAGGAGTAATCGTCGAAATGCGATCTTTCCGTACCGCTACATTTAATCTTCTTATAGGTGCGACCATTTTATTACTGTTTAAACAATATCACATTCCGTAAAACGTTGAATAACTCTCGAGACGCGTTAGACATGGAATTATTTTCTTTCGACCATGGCCGATCGATGATGTCAACAAGAAGAGTCGTCGGAAGGACAATGAGGATTACCGCGTCCGTTTCTTTTCGTACCGTTACTATTAATCTTCTTATAGGTGCGACGCTTTTTATTATTACTTGAACGAAATTACATTCCGTAAAGCGTGGCACAGCCTTGAACGTACTCGTCGGACACTTTCAGCGTACGTCGATCGTTCGATGTCAACAAAAAGGATCGTTGGAAGGTCTATTTGCGTTACCCGCGTCAGTTTCCCCTCGTACCATGACGACGATACAAATACAATCGATGTAAAATAAATTCAAGTTAATCTCTTTCGAGAAACATAAATCGCGAACTCGGGATCGTATAATTAATAAGTAAAATAATATAACTAATATTTATACGGCGACAAATTCGGTTAACGTTGAGACCTGAATTTTTCTTAACCTCACGTCACCCCAGGTATTAGAGTAGAGTTTTTAAAATGGAGTTAGGATCAGCTCGTCTTCGGGTGCAGCAACCTCTACGTGGTAAGACCTGGGTCGGTAGTACTCCCGGTGTATAGAATTTTAAAGTTGGCGTTGACGCAACTCAGACCACAACCCAGAGGCAACGAGGAGAGTTCAAGAGCACTCGTTAATAACATTCTCCTCTCGAAATTTTGGAGATAATTACAGGCAACTTAATTTTTCATTTACGTAACGTTCCTCGTTATCTATTTGCGTTTAGCCGATTCATTTATGTGGTACTAATTTTATTTTCTGCTCGTAACAAAATCGTCAACGGCATTTCTATTATTTGACGCAATCCGGAGATTCGAGCAGCACTTGTTAAAATAATTTCAAAATCCATTCGTAATATTCATAATAATTATGCCTTTTTGCATAACTTTAAATAGAAAAAGAAGAAAAATCTTTGATTTATTCGTTATTAAAAACAATCAGGGTTAATCGATCTTATACGTTTATGCGAAGACAGTTTACCGTTAACGATGCGAGAGCTATTCGGAAGAGGAAAACATCGAGAATGTGAAATACAAGGAATGCAATGAAAAGGTAGTTGTAAATAGAGTGAAAAACCATCGTGCTACAAAAGCGTGTGTTTCAAAGCTCGGGAAGTAGATGCCTTTACGGAGAATATTATTCATAAATTATAATTATAGGAAATATAATGGTGCTACGATCTTTGATATAAGAATGATTCGACTAATTTCTATTAAACGATTTAATGGATAAAATTTCATAGGAAGATTATCTTATCTGTTTTTTTATAAATCTTGTAAACCATAATAATCGTAGATTAATTTTAGCAGAACGCGAAAGGCCCATCTTCCGGCATCTAGAAAAGGATGGATTTTGTAAATCAGTGTCAATAAATATATAGCATTACAAAGAACGGGGAAAATAATAATATTTGGAAGGAGGCTTCTATTAATTACTTACATGTAACGATAAACCAGTAACTAAAAAACTGAAACCCTAACAATATCTAACTCGTTTGTCATATACCGCATACGCTTTATTTATTCAGTCCAAAGAACGATAACCTAATCCAGTCCATGCTCTTTAAATTTTTTCGTGGATGTCTCTCCATATAACGTTTCCATTAACATTTTCCTGTTAATATATTTCATATCAGATAATTCGGCAACATTGAGTTTCCCTATGTATTTATACAATGACATTGAAATAAGAAAAAAAGAAACCAATGATGAAAGTAATAAAATGTATTACCTTTAGCAATCAGTGTCCTATATTGGTCCATCACTTCCTTCACCTACCCTTAAGATTGGCTCATCTTCATCCGCGCATGGATATATACGATTATTACGATTATTAATACGCAAATATATATATATATACATATACAACATAAAATCTAAACATACATACCACATTTTTTTGCAATCGATAAGTTTTGTTTTCTAACAAATCCATCGAATACGTTTAGTAGTAGAATAAAAAGAAATACTACCTAACCTCCTTTTATCTAACCCGAAATCATCGGGATTTATAACATTTTCCTTTTTGGTATTATTTTTACGATAACTAACGTTAGAAACTATGTCGTTTCCTAATTTATTAACTGTTTGTGGTCCAAGAGACGTTACTTTATAACCTGTAACCTTCATCTCGAAATCTTCCGTTAATAACTGTAATAATTTTATACAATTATACAAATATAATATATTATATATGTATATATATAAATGTATCTTTTACACACACATACGATGAGGAGCATATAAAGGATAATAAGTAAATAAATAATATCTTCTTTTGAATGATATATACTAGCAATCGAATAGCGTCTATTAATAATTATTTTTTCGGAGATTCCCTCCGTAAGGTTGGCAGTACCTAGGGATGGAAAGTCCCCACATGTCTAGTGCTTCGTACGTCTTGTTCAAGGTATGGCAAAAAGTTTCAAAAACACGTATTCGTAAAGCCCAAAATTATGAGTACTTCTTGAGTAGATCCTAGTATTTGACGATAGTGTCTGTGTGATGACAACGTTACTAGTGCTAGGTATCGGTGGGTGCCACTTTGTTGGTAGTCTCTTGTTTTTTTCTCGTGGATTCCACTCTTTAAGGTTGGCAGTACCTACGGACGAAGAGTCCCCACGTGCATTCCGGCTTGTATCGTCTCTCGGTGAAGGCGCGCGCGGAAAAGTTTCAAAAAAATTCTTTCCACATTACCGATTACTTTCCACATGACCGATATTAATTTAAATTTCTCGCGAACGTTAGCCGTTTAAATGTTTAAACGAATGTACTATTGTTTAATTATTAGTTAATTGTACCCGTGTACATTGATGATTGTTTAAATAAATATTAAATTACCGAAAGTATTAAATTTAAGTTCTCGCGTTTAGATTTAGAGAGTCACGATGTTAACGAGTCGGAGTGCAAAGTAAAACTGACTCGGATATTGTCAAAGTCAGTGAAAAACCGTTTATGTTTAGATAATGCAAGGCCAACTCCCCCCAGACTAAAATTTTAAAGTATTTTATTAATTGACCGATATTAATTTAAGTTTCTTGCAAATGTTAGTCGTTTTAATGTTTAAACGAATATACTATTGTTTAATTATTAGTTAATTGTACCCGTGTACCTTAATGATTGTTTAAATAATTAATAAATTATAGAAGGTATTTAATTTAAGTTCTCGCGTTTAGATTTAGAGAGTCACGATGTTAACGAGTCGGAGTGCAAAGTAAAACTGACTCGGATATTGTCAAAGTCAGTGAAAAACAGTTTATGTTTAGATAATGCAAGGCCAACTACCGCAAAAAGAAATTTTTAAGTATTGAAATATTTAATCGATATTATTTTAAGTTTCTCGCGAGTTTTGATCGTCTTCATGTTTAAACGAATGTACTATTGTTTAATTATTAGTTAATTGAACCAGCGTACTTTAATGATTGTTTAAATAATTAATAAATTACCGAAAGTTTTAAATTTAAGTTCTAGCGTTTAGATTTAGAGAGTCACGATGTTAACTTGTCGGAGTGCAAAGTAAAACTGACTCGGATATTGTCAAAGTCAGTGAAAAACAGTTTATGTTTGTATCATGCAAGGCCAACTCCCCCAAGACTAAAATTTTAAAGTATTGAATTAATTAACCGATTTTATTGTAAGTTTCTCGCGAATGTTAGTCGCTTTTACGTTTAAACAAATGTGCTATTGTTTAGTTATTAGTTAATGGTAACCGTGTACATTAATGATTGTTTAAATAATTATTATATTACCGAAAGTATCAAATTTAAGTTCTCCCGTTAAGATTTAGTGTCTCAAATCAGATATAATATCGGATATATTAAATAATAAAATGCTTTATCTATATCCCCATTGAGACATTAGAAATGAACAATATTGAAAAATAGGAAATACTAAATTTTGATTGAATATAAATGCAGCCATTAGCTCGACAGTACTTGCGTTATTTACAATTATCATATATCGCAAGTAATATAGATTACCAGGTCTCACCGCATGGAGGTTGCTGCATATGGAGACCCACGGGCTAACGACTCTACTGTTAATATCATTATTATAACATATTCAATAATAATTATTATAATTTGGAAAAAGAAAGAAAGAAACAATCGCGAAACGAATCACAAATTTTTTTCTAATCAATCGCGATTAGACGAAAATTTATGAATCCGTTTGATATCGACCTACGTACCCGGTAAAGAATAGAGCCCTTCATATGGAATTCTATTCTCTTTAAACTAACGTGGACGCACCGCGCATAATGTACATTAAATAAAAAATACAACGGAACGCTTAACATACGCATATAATACACCTTATATATAACACGCCTATAATACACATTATACATACATACATACATACATATATATATATATATATATATATATATATATATATATATATATATATATATATGTATGTATAATACGCCTATAATATATATATATACATATATAATACGCCTATAATATATATATACATATATAATACGCCTATAATATATATATACATATATAACAAGCCTATAATATACCTTATATATAGCTCGCCTACAATATCTATATAATACGCCTATAATACGCCTTCTATATAAAATTATGCGTATCATTCAATATTATTTCATAATAAGAATATCTAATATTATATAGATATATTCTTATTATCTATAACACAACAGAAATAATATCAATGATTGGCTAATTTATTTATTTTTTTGTCGCAGTATATTCTCTTATCATCTAATTATTAATATATAATTATATACTTCATATGATGAATTATATCTTCATATGATGTAAACAGTGCAGCTACCTATGAACATAAAACATCTAAACTACTTCATAATTAATCAAGAAGCAATGGAAATAATATGCGAATTTCATATTCCAAATCAGCAATCACCTGTGAACATAAAACATCTAAACTATTTCATAATTAATCAAGAAGCAATGGAAATAATATGCGAATGTCATATTCCAAATCAGCAATCACCTGTAAACATAAAACATCTAAACAATTTCGTAATTAATCAAGAAGCAATGGAAATAATATGCGAATTTCATATTCCAAATCAGCATTCACCTGTAAACATAAAACATCTAAACTATTTCATGATTATTAAACAAGAAACAATCGAAATAATGTGTGAATTTTATATAATAATCCTGCAGTCACCTGTAAACATAAAACGTCAAAAACATTTCATAATTAAATAAGAAGCAATTAAAATAATGTGTAAATTTCATATCATAAATTAGCATTCTGCTGTCCACAGCCACCTGTGAATATAAAGCATCAGAAACACTTTATAATTGAGCAAGAAGCAATCGAAACAATTAACAAAATTTATATAATGAACGAACAACCTATGGACATAAGAAATTTATATAATTTTATTACTTTCTGCAAATAAAAAATATATTAACAAATGAGTTATTTTATACCCATATACACACTCACACTCACACACACACATACACATGAAACACTCTCACGAATGAAAAGAACAACCAACGACGTTTTGAATCAAATCTTGCCGATTTAGACGATATCTCCTGAAACAGAAATCAACTCTGTTTAGATAGATTAAAAATTTCTTTTAATATTTCCAATGAATAAAAATAAATAATTGCAAACGATTCATCACCGATCCTTTATTTATGTTTTATAATTCCAATTCTTCATTCAAGTCCATGATGATTAGCATTTGAGAAACCTGAAACACAAATCTATTTTACATAAGGTATTCATAAGGTATTCATAATATTTAAACAATATATTTTAATGTTATATACTACGATAGTACGACGAATCTTGAAATATTACTTCCAACACACCCTTGTTAATACCCACTGATACGTAAAGGAATATTTTCCAATATTTAACCTCGGAACGTTAAAAGGATGACTCTCTGTAACAGAAAACTATATAAAAACGCATGTGTGGAAAGACAAAATTATATCTACAATCCATGGCTAAATATTTTCATAATTTTGATAATTTAATAAATTAAAAATTTTGTATACATATATTTAGCCATAGATTGTAATGCTGAAATAAAAAGGGAAAAAAAATTAGCACTGAATATGTAGAATTTTCGATGCATTAGAAAAAAATGTTTTACATTTAAATAAAAATATAATATATATGGATATATGTATAAAAAAAGAATTGCATACTAAATTGTCAATTAGTTGATACAATTACAAATACGTATTATAAATTATTCAAGATACGTTATGAAAAAGGGAAAAGAATTGTAAATATTTCACAATATTTAAGAATTAAGCCGCGTTAAAAAAAATAGCAAACATATACTGCACCTTGTTTCGTCTTACAAAATGCATACGCAATTTTGTATACTGCCATAAGCATAACCATAACGAGATCAAATCCATATTTAATCGATAACGTACACATATCTCATATTATTACGTTTATACTAACGCGAAATATGCAGTTACATAAAGTGTCCCATGTACACATTACATCATTTACATGTAAGACACTTTTTTATCTATTAAATTATAAAAAATATAATGATACGATAAGACAATTTTAGAACCATGTATTTTGTATATGTATATGAAATAGAAAAATATTACGCGTATTGGAAACAAAAAGTTTTAATATATTCTTGCATATATGTGCTCATGAATTTATTTCGTCGCCACTGCTTGTTTCAACACAGATCCTGACTTCCCTATAATTACATCAAGTCTTATAGATTTTTAATCAGAATAATTAGAATCCGTATAATAAGATGATGATGGTTACGACATATGAGTTGTTTTACGACTCGTGGTTATCGATTTAATAGAATTATTACATAGTAGTAATCATAGAAAAAAATTTAAAATTATTCTGAAATAAAAATCTACACGCTTGAGTATCCCAGGTGCATTCCTGAATGCAGGCCTGTCCCTATTCTAAACTATTTTCATCCCCACTCCTGAGTGGGGCAGCCTTTTTGTTCGTTTTATTTATATATCAAGACTTATGCATTTTTATTCCACAAAATAATTATATTTATTTAATATACGTATAAGCATTTCTTAAAAAATCATTGTCATGTCATTCACTATCTCAATTTCTTCTGAATCTTTCATATGTATGTAGATGTGTAATAAAAATATACATTCTTATGTTATCATAAAGTCTTTCATTCGATAATCATGTTTAAATAGTATGGAATAAAAATGCATACCCTTGACATATATTAGGCACTCCTGAGTGCAAGGCTGTTCATTTCAATATCATATCGCTGGAACAGTAAGATTTATACATTTCTAATCAGAAAGATACAAATTGTCTTTGAATTCATTTGCACTCTACTTAAATATAAATATACGTATTGTATTAGGAAGAGTATGAAATATTCTTGATTTATTTATTAGATTAATTTCGTTTCTTTGAAAGAAAAATTATGAGAGTAGAAATATACCTTCATTTATTATATGTCATTCAATATATACAAGTGCCTTTTTCCTTACGTATTTTTGTATCTTTCTGAACGAGAAATGTACATCCTTACTGTAATATGTTCATCTGCATTTTTAATGCAGGTATGTACTTACTGTGGACCTATCATATGCACTCCTGAGTGCGGGCAAGCCATTTCAATCGTTTCGTTTATATACCAAGACTTATCCATTTTCTATTCCAAAAATAATCACATTTCTCTCACATATGTATAAACATTTGTTAATACCATTTATACCTTCGAAATATTTCGTATGAAACTTTCATATATATATATATATATATATACAAAAATACCTCCTCTTTCTTTTCCCCTCTCTCATATATATACTTGTTAATTCTCTCATTTCATATTCATTTGTTGATACACATTTTGGAATAAAAATGGATACCCTTGACATATTTTAATATGCACTCCTGAGTGCTGGCTGCCATTCATTTCGTTTCATTCATCTAGCAAGACTTACACATTTCTTATCGGAATGATTCAAATTTTCTTTCGTTCAATTCTGCACCATTTAAATATCCTTCAGTTATTATATATTAAATAAAATATGAAATTCATTTGTTTATCGTTAGACAAGTTTAACGTATTGAAAAGAATATCATCAGAGATTGATATATTTATATATTCTATCATTAAGTATCCTTATCAGTGCATTCATTCGTTCATATTTGATCATTCCGAATATGAAATGTATATCCTTACTATAATATGTTCATCTGCATTTTTATGCAGGTATGTACTTACTGTGAACCTATCATATGCACTCCTGAGTGCGGGCAAGCCATTTCAATCGTTTCGTTTATATACCAAGACTTATCCATTTTTTATTCCAAAAATAATCACATTTCTCTCACATATGTATGAACATTTGTTAATACCATTTATACCTTCGAAATATTTCTTATGAAACTCTCATACATCTACAAAATAAAAATACTTCCTCTTTCTCTTCCTCTCTCTCATGTATATACTTAATAATTCTCTCATTTCATATTCATTTGTTGATTCATTTTGGAATAAAAATGGATACCCTTGGCATATTTTAATATGCACTCCTGAGTGCTGGCTGCCATTCATTTCGTTTCATTCATCTAGCAAGACTTACACATTTCTTATCAGAATGATTCTAAATGTCTTTCGATTTATTTGCACTGTTTAAATATAATTAAATTATTATATATGGATTGAATAGTAGTTTTCCTATTCATTATTAGATAACTTTTGTTTCTTGCAAAGTATATTGCGAAATATTTAAATATTTGTTCATCAGTGCTTTCGTTCATTTATTTACTTTTGATCATTCTGAATGAGAAATGTATATCCTTACTATAATATATTCATCTGCATTCCTGAATGCAGGCATATTATCCTTCCTCATTGTCAATCGTCAAGTCTTGTAGATTTTTAATCAGAATAATCGGAATAATTAGAATAAGCAAAATAATCAGAATAAGCTGAATAATCAGAATAATGAAAGTCTGATTACAAAAGGATGATGATGATGGTGACGACGGTGATGATAATGTAAAATCAGGAAATTGTAAAAATGATTTCACAATCCTGCCTTCACATTATTTACCGCATATGGGCCATTGAGCGACCCGCGGTAGTGCTTTGTTGACATGTAGGTATGAAGTATGTATATATCTCGTATATATACATACGCATTATGCAGTTATGAAAATAAAAGGTACAAAAAAATATCCGATTATTCTGAATTAAAAATCAACATGCTTGAGTAATCCATATGCACTCCTGAGTGCCAATGCTGCTGCAGGCCACGGACGTCCACACAAAAATTAACGAGCGTGACTCTAGTTTTGTAACTAAAAATCTACTTCAAGAAATGACTCTACTTTACTTACTTTAAAACTTTAATATGCAAGGACTCGACTTTAATATAAAATTTAAAAGGGAGGGCGACTCGACTTTAATTTAAAATTTGAAGGGTGGGCGACTCGACTTTAATTTAAAATTTAAAGGGTGGGCGACTCGACTTTAGATAAAAAAATAAACAAACGAACAAAAGCAAGGGGGACAAACAAGACAATACTTAAAAATGGAAAATTGACTCTACTTTTAAAAGAAAAATTCAATGACTCGACTTTACTTTAAGAAAAAAGAAATTGCAAAGACTCTATTAACTAATAACGACATTGCAAAAGCTTGACTCTAATTGAGCAAATACCGTACGCGTGTGCGGAACGCCGTAGCAAGGAGATGGAATGGTCCATCATCTCCGATCCAGGAACAAACTACTACGAGCATAAGTGTCAACGTGGTAAAGGGGTAAATGGGATTTTGATAAGACCACGAGCCATTAACGAAGGGTTCGACATGCCGACCACCTTCGAAAAATGACTCGTAGTCGATAGTTGCCCTCTTGAGCCACAATTTGTGGGGGCCTCTTCGGCACATAGCCTCTTCTTGCTTCGTGCCCTAACCACTGCATTGGAGCATTCCCTACGTGCGACGCATGAAAAGTTTACGCGTCAAAAAACGCCCTACCGTTCGAAGCAACGCACCCACGAAAATTGACACACCGCAGTGGTTTATACTATAAGAATGAAATCGTCCCTAATCTAAAACCGACCTATCCCGACCTGATCTCACTTTACGCAACAAGACTCAAACCGCTCGTGTTAACCTATGCATATTTAACGAGACGCGATAGACGCAAGCTAAAAGGAGTTGGGAAGTAAACAACACTGGTTCGTTGGTTGTTTATTCTGTTTCGGTTTTTGTTCTTTATTTAGCTTAACCTAACGAGCAGTAAGCGCTTGCGACGTAAAGTATCGATTTCTCCTAAATAGTTAAACCACTGTGGCATGGCAAAATTCGCGAATGCATCACCCCAAACGGCACTGACGAATCCCAACGCGTATCCTTAACTGCGTTCCTGCTCTACCTGGGTGCGTCTCGATTTTCTAAGTTTTATTTATTTATTTATTCATATTAAAAAAGAAAGACAAGAAAAATGAAAGATTTATTAATATTTGACTCGTATACCGTTAAGCTATCCTAGCCTGCGGACAATCAATGGACTCAAAGAATCCACCAACCGTGCACATTTACACAGGCACATTTAATCGAATGCTCCAGCAGACATTATATTCATTCTAATCGATGAACCTATTACAAACTAAGATTAACTGCTTGCACTTGAAGGATGAAAAAAGTCTCGGTAAAAAGTTAAGATCCACGAGAACCGTAATATTTCCATTTCGCGAACGCGAGTATATTCTACCGTGAGCGAGAGCTCACACAAAAGGAGGAAGAGGGGGAGGGTAGTAATGGTGATAGTCCTAATAGTTAACGTATAGAGAACGTTAACGAAGAGTTGCAAAAAACCTTATACAACTCTAATACACACCGCATAAGGGCCTTTGAGCGACCCGCGGTAGCAGTATCGACATGTAGGTATGAAATATGTATATATCTCGTATATATACATACGCATTATGCGGTTATGAGATTTGGGATGGAAAAAGAAAGAAAAATCTGTATATACAGATTTGTAAATATTTAAAGAATCGCGAAGTGCAAGCGTTAATTTATAACTAAGTATAGAACAAGTTCGAAATTCTTTGCTAAGTTCAAAAGATATGGGATGCAATCTAATGTTCTCATTGGGTGCAAAGTTTTTCCAACTGTTCTATACTGATACAGATCGTGCGATGCGAAGTATCAGCAAAAAATCGAAGAAAAAAAAAAGGATAGAAGATAATTCAGACATGCTGAAAGATCGTAAAATTTGCTGAAACTCCGCGAATCCCCGTAGACGGGACTTCCCACTCCTGAGTGAGAATCGGATCCAACGTCTTCCGGTCCCTACCTACTTATATAATATAAATGTTCACATTCGCTCAGAAAAGGTATGCTACCTGCCTGCCTATCACCTATATTTAAAAAGTGCAAAGCATTCACACCAACACATACACTCCACGGTTCTCTCACACGCCACCAGGGTGCAAAGGCCTACACTAGAGAGCATGCCCCGGGGCACCTCCGTCACCCTAGTTCAACCGCGTATTTTTCTAATATATTATGAGTACGTACCAATTGCTGTAATCGTCTGTCAAGGCTAATGATTATTGCATATATGACTAAAGCAAAAATACTAGTACATACTAGTATATACATGGATACTAGTAATATATACGAGTATTTATAATTTTCCACATAACAATGTGGTAACTCTATGCAAAACGATATTTAACATAATAAGATATTTATATTTATTTATAATTGATTAAAAAGTTATCGCGAAACGATGTACAATGCACCACCTAAGACGCACATACAGGTGCAAGGTACACCGTTGCAATCACTAGCACAATGACAGCCGCCAAAAGGAAATCTACAGTTATTATATAACTAACCCACGCTAACCGTTTCTCACCCATACGAGTAACACCTGGGCAAACGCATGGATGAGAACGCAGAAAGCACGGGGGGGAGAAACGGGTATTAATATAATTAGAGCTGAAAATCCTGATCTAAAAAATGATTAACTTATAAACTAGGCCTAAGCGGACTGTGACTCTACGAGAAAATATTCATTGAAATATTTAATATATTGAAAAATTTTATATATTGAAAAATTTAATATATTGAAAAATTTAATTTATTGAAAAATTTAATTTATTGAAAAATTTAATTTATATTAAAAAACAACCTCGGACGATTCCTTTCATTAAATGGCTGTTCTAATGAAAGAACGGGGATTGTGATCCACCATTTAACTGACAGAATCTATCCGTCGCGGAAGGGGTTTGTCTTCTTGCTCATTTCTTGGTATATCGAGATATATCGAAATATCGTAGCAAATCGCGATTAAATAAACTAAGTACGAAGCAATGCATTTAACGTAAACAACGTTATAATGCTTTATTTGGACGAAATCGGGTAAATTAATGCCCGATTTCATTACTAATATCGCGAGCAAAGACGAGGAAAAAAGTGCTAATTTTAATTGCACTGTTAATTATAAACGACTTTGAAACAAGAAGACCCTAGCCTGACATATATATATATATACACAATAATAATAAATTGGCAATAATAAGAGTTAACTACACATATAGGGAACCACTCGTGAATAAAATCTTAAAGAGATCTTAATCACGGACACTTTTGCTCGTTTCGAACGGAAGACATCTACGAATACAACCAGTAACCCGTGCCGATATGGACCTTTCATCCTCGGCATGATGGGCACCGGAGGAACTTAAAATTTTTCACTTACTACTTGAGAAGTTCTGCGATGGCTCCAAAACACTCGTCCCCCTCGACGTTGGTCGAACGACGTCGTGAAGTTGGTTGAAATTATCGTTGAATCGTTGAATCGTTGAATCGACGATACCGATGATTATTCTGTAATTAAAATCGTATAGAAAAAGATTAATTATATGTTACATATAGAAAGGATATCTTTGATGAATGAAAATGATCGAAAAATATTTGATCTCAACGATGAGTGAGAGGTAACGATTGGAAGAAAAAAATATACTTACATGTTATTGTATCCAGACGAGGCTTTACATTCGTCGTTAAAGATGCAGAGGATGAATGTTTTAAATTCACACTTTCGACCATAACAATATTTATCGCGAACGCAATCCTCTTCCACCGTATTGGCCGAAAGTGTGTTAATGATTCTAACAACGCGGCGAACAAATAGTTTTAACAAGAATATGACATAAATTCTTGTTTTTTGTTTTATTAACGCGACCGAGAAATTCTAATCGGCGAGCAACACTGACTCTAATTCGCGATTGTGTTTGATTTTATCTGATTTTTAAAGCAACTCGTTCGGTTGCAAAACAATCAAACTATATTTCGCACAAGCACTGACTCTAAGATCGCATTGCGCGCGATCGACAACTGAAGACCTGTCGAAGAAATAATTGTTAAAACAAGCTGTGGCTTTTGCTTTTACAATTTCCGTCATATTAAATATTATTTGTATCGAATAGAAAATATTAAATATCATATATCATATTATTCAAACTACATGATCTAAAATTATAAACTTCTATTACATCTTTTGCATGCCATAATAATAAAAGGATAACATTCAAAAGATGTAACTGCAAAATTTGTAAACTACATTGTGAAAAATCAATGTGTAAAAGCAAACGATCAAAATCGCGTCGTATCTATCGTTTAGAAATGGATATGATCGCGATAGGGATATGTTCACAGAAATATAGTAATTGCATGGATACCTATAAATCATAATAGATATAGCATCGAAGTAAAACTAGACAAGGTGCAGTAAAGATTAAAATCATAACATTGGTAATATTTAAATAAGCGATTAAACGTATCTTGAAATTTTATTCTATTTTAATTTAACTCTTGTTATACCTCAATTAAATTTTTATTATTCTCGGTGCTCCTCAATATTTTTTAAATTCAATGTAAAATATGTTGCAAAAATTATTAACGAGTTAAAATTTTATCAAAAATATTTTCTAATGCACCGAACGTCAGCCTTTGGCCCGGTAGTGCGTACGTTGTATTATGTAAAAAAACATAAACGTTCGCAATACCGACTTCCGGATCTCACCACATGGAGGTAGCTGCGTATGGAGATCCATTTATAAATTTATACAAATCCAAGAGTATTATTAATATAGAATAAAAGTGATTAAATTTATGAATAAATATGTATATGTATATAACGTGTATATAACGTGTAAATGCGATCTTTTTATTCAACGCAACAAATCCTACGTATACCGAAGTCTATTACGATATAAAATAAGATGAATAATCTTTAAATGATTCGTAAATAAAAAATAAAAAATTCGAAGCTTACAAAATATTCTATATAATATTAATAAAGTAAACAAACGGGAATTAACGAAGCGAGAACAGGTTCGAACACGTCTAGAAAACCACTCGTGCGGAGGACGAATGGCAACACCGCTTCGATGTTTATATCTGTTTTTACCTGTATAGACTTGTTTCCTAAATTTTCGGAATCAAGCTATTATTTATTGTTTATATCTTAATCTCTCTCTCTCTCTCTCGCTCTCTCTCTCTTTCTTTATTTTTCTCTCACGATTAAAAGTATCGCCGTATTTATTTGAAAATATATAGACTTACGTGCGCGTACCGGACGATTGCGTTTCAAATATTATTTCTGCCGTACCACGACGTAGTTTTTCTTCTTACTGTTCGCAAGCTGCTCGAAAAGCTGGAAAATTTCAGATTGATATTAGTGGAATAGAAAATTAATTGTATAAGAATATATATTCGTGCAGAAGTTACAGATATTTGTACTTGTTCGTAAGAAAAATATCTGCACGTATATATATATAGATATATATATATATATATATATGAAACTCGAATATACGCCGAAATACGATAGGGCACGGCTAATTAATGAAGAATTATTAATTAGAGCATCGCTGAAAGACGAGAAAAGTATCGATGTCGCGAAAATATAGCTGGAAAATTCGAGAAATAAGTGTGACGTCATAGGCTGCAAAAGACCGATTTTATTTTCGCGAATATCTCTTAAACGGGACGATGCCCCGACTTGATCATTCACACGCGTGAAAAACGCATTTTCGGAAATGGATTGATACATAAGACCAAGATGTACGTTAAAAAATAATACATTAATTACCTGTAACAAACGGGACGACGAGGGTCTGATGTCAACGCACGACGAAACAATTACAAATGGCGGAAGAACCAATGGCGGAAGTACCAACAGCGGGAGCTTAACAGACCCACGCGCATGCGCGTTACGTCATCTGTCATGGCTTCCCTAGGCCCGCGAACACGTCATTTTTCGATCTATTATACGAGAATATAGAAACATTAAAGACATGATATAGGAATCTAAAAACTGAATAAACGGATGCTATTTTAGCCCAAACTAACAAAACTGATCATTAAAATTCAACAGCTAATAGAAATATAACACAAAAGCACGAAAAATGTTGGAATAAAATATTTTCGATAATTTTAGAATTATTTGAACGATGTATAACGAATACGGAATAGAATGGACTAGAGAATAACTTAAGAAAAATTCTGGATGCCAATATAAAGAAACATTATTTTCGGAAATATATGACTTTAATATTTTACTCTGATTTTATTAAAATAAAATTATGAATTCAATTGACCTTTATAAAAAAAGAAAATGTGCAAAATCTATGACTCGACTATAACGTAAAATTTCCATTTCATTATGATAAAATTTTTGAATTTAATCGAAATATTGAAAAATAAAAATTAATTAATCGTAATTAATTATAAACCCGTTTGAACAAGATGACCCTATCCTGATCTAATAAATAAATAAAGAAAAGAAAAATCATAAGAAACCATTCACGAGTAAATCTTCGAAGAAATTTACTGGAGGTCACTCAAAATGCTCTTTTCTCTTAACTTTTTTCTTATTTGCCTGTAGAAGTATAATTGGTAATGTAGAATCAGAATTAGGTTGAAGGTATTTTGAAAAGTTATCCGTTCGTTTCTCTAAGCAATTATTTAAGAATTATACTATCTTTAATCATTTATCTGTTAATTATTATTAACGATATAAAATTATTAATTATATAAAATGTAAGTAATTAAAAGTATAGGTAGGGTAAGATAGAAAAGGCTTTTGAAAATTTTTTAAATATGCAGCCATTCGCTCGGTAGTAGTTGCGTTACATAATTCACAATTAACATTCAATATATATGTATCGCAAGTACTACCGACCCAGGTCTCACCACGTGGAGGTTGCTGCATCTGGAGACCCACGGGCTAACGTTGACTCTACTCTAATATCCGCGTATGCGAGGTAATACCGAGCAAACAAAACGAAGTCCCCGGTAGGACTTTTAATCGCGTCCGCGAGCACTTACTTGCGCGGGTGTTAGAAAAACGGTGACTCTAGGTCGAAATTCGGGATGACATAAGCTACCGACTAATACAGATCCCTACGCTAAACGATTCACAGGACCCAAGTAAATAGCTATGCACTACACTACTGGGTTTCCCAGTTGGTGTATACCGAATCTCGAACATTACAACGAAGTCCATATTAGGACTTTTAATCGCGCCCGAACACCCACGCGAGTGTTGAAAGAACGGTGACTCTACTTTAATATCCGCGTTTCGCGTTCCGCGATCGCGACACGTTATATCTATAGCTTCGGGAGACTTTCAGGCTTCTCAGCTAACTGGAGACGTACCAAGCCCCGCTTACAGAAAGCTCCACCGTCCGGAAACCGTCCACTGCTGATACAACGGATTATTAAGCACTACTGTGCTTGCGTTCCGAGTTTCGAACAACAAAAACGAAGTCCTCGGTAAGACTTTTTAAATCGCGTCCACGACACTCACGTGACAGTTAGATAAAACGTTAACTCTACTCTACAATACGCGTTCGCGAGTTAAATCGATCGAATTTACGAGCAAACAAAACGAAGTCCACGGTAGGACCTTTAATCGCGTCCGAACACCCCCACGTGAGTGTTACAAAAAACGATGACTCTACTCTACAATTCGCGTATTCGGGGTGACGAGCAATCAAACGAAATTTTATCGCGCCCGCAAGAACACCCACGCTTGCGCCAGCCGACACACGCGCGAGTCTTCTCCCTATCCTTCCCGTATTCTCGCTTAAAAATCGATGATGAACATCAATCCCACGATAAGTCCTCGATGACGTCTTGATGATCCCTTGATGATCCTTCGATGATTCCTCGATGTTCCCTCGATGTTCCCTCGATGATCCCTGTGAAAGCAAAGAAGAGTAACACAAGAAATATGAAATAAAATAGAAAGCGGGAAAATACAAGTAAAAATAGGCAGGAAAATACAAGTAAAAATAGGCAGGAAAATACAAGTAAAAATAGGCTGAAAATGAAAAGAAGATAAAACCGAAACGTGCGCGCACGTGACAACGACGAAACGCAGGACAAGAGCAAGTTGGACGCATTGAATATCGATTCCCATTCGACCAAAAAGAGAAGGAAGACGAAACATGCATGCATGTTACCACGAGAAAGTTTAGAGCGAGAGGTGGACATAATGAATATGCCTCCACCAGACCAAACCGGAGTACCAAAATTAATTTCGATTTTTTCCTATTGAAAGAAAGAGACCCATTCGAGGGCCCAACCAAAGAGTCCTACCGTAGAGTTTTATACGATGCTGAGACAGCAGCCCGCCAAAAGGCCCACACCCATAAGCCCCTCTTATGGGTCCCACCCGAGACATAAATAATAATTAATAAAAGTAAATACATATATATAGGAATGATGGGAATGTTTTCTGTGCGTTTCAATTAGAAATCAATGGTATATCTAAAATCGATGATGCTCCTAGTATAATCTTTCAACGATCCCTCGGCGTCCATCGATGATCCCTCGTCGTCCTTCGACGATCAATCGATGATCCCTCGATGATCCCTCGACGAAACTTGAGAAGAAAATGAGAAAGAGAAGAAAGATCTTTAATCATTTATCTGTCAATTATTATTAAAGATATAAAATTATTAATGATATAAAATGTAAGTAATTAAAAGTATAGGTAGGGTAAGATAGAAAAGGCTTTTGAAAATTTTTTAAATCTGCAGCCATTCGCTCGGTAGTAGTTGCGTTACATGACTCACAATTAACATTCAATAAATATGTATCGCAAGTACTATCGACCCAGGTCTCACCACGTGGAGGTTGCTGCATCTGGAGACCCACGGGCTAACGTTGACTCTACTCTAATATCCGCGTATGCGAGGTAATACCGAGCAAACAAAACGAAGTCCCCGGTAGGACTTTTAATCGCGTCCGCGAGCACTCACTTGCGCGGGTGTTAGAAAAACGGTGACTCTAGGTCGAAATTCGGGATGACATGAGCTACCGACTAATACAGATCCCTACGCTAAACGATTCACAGGACCCAAGTTAGTAGCTATGCACTACACTACTGGGTTTCCAGTTGGTGTATACCGAATCTCGAACATTACAACGAAGTCCATATTAGGACTTTTAATCGCGCCCGAACACCCACGCGAGTGTTAAAAAAACGATGACTCTACTTTAATATCCGCGTTTCGCGTTCCGCGATCGCGACACGTTATATCTATAGCTTCGGGAGCCTTTCAGGCTTCTCAGCTAACTGGAGACGTACCAAGCCCCGCTTACAGAAAGCTCCACCGTCCGGACACCGTCCACTGCTGATACAACGGATTATTAAGCACTACTGTGCTTGCGTTCCGAGTTTCGAACAATAAAAACGAAGTCCTCGGTAAGACTTTTTAAATCGCGTCCACGACACTCACGTGACAGTTAGATAAAACGTTTACTCTACTCTACAATACGCGATCGCGAGTTAAACCGATCGAATTTACGAGCAAACAAAACGAAGTCCACGGTAGGACTTTTAATCGCGTCCGAACACCCCCACGTGAGTGTTACAAAAAACGATGACTCTACTCTACAATTCGCGTATTCGGGGTGACGAGTAATCAAACGAAATTTTATCGCGCCCGCAAGAACACCCACGCTTGCGCCAGCCGACACACGCGCGAGTCTTCTCCCTATCCTTCCCGTATTCTCGCGTAAAAATCGATGATGAACATCAATCCCACGAAAAGTCCTCGATGACGTCTTGATGATCCCTCGATGACCCCTCGATGATTCCTCGATGTTCCCTCGATGATCCCTCGATGATCCCTGTGAAAGCAAAGAAGAGTAACACAAGAAATATGAAATAAAATAGAAAGCGGGAAAATACAAGTAAAAATAGGCAGGAAAATACAAGTAAAAATAGGCAGGAAAATACAAGTAAAAATAGGCAGGAAAATACAAGTAAAAATAGGCTGAAAATGAAAAGAAGATAAAACCGAAACGTGCGAGCACGTGACAACGACGAAACTCAGGACAAGAGCAAGTTGGACGCATTGAATATCGATCCCCATTCGACCAAAAAGAGAAGGAAGACGAAAAGTGCATGCATGTTACCACGAGAAAGTTTAGAGCGAGAGGTGGACATAATGAATATGCCTCCACCAGACCAAACCGGAGTACGAAAATTAATTTCGATTTTTTCCTATTGAAAGAAAGAGACCCATCCGAGGGCCCAACCCAAGAGTCCCACCGTAGAGTTTTATACGATGCTGAGACAGCAGCCCGCCAAAAGGCCCACACCCATAAGCCCCTCTTATGGGTCCCACCCGAGACTTATAAATAATAATTAATAAAAGTAAAGCCATATAAATAGGAATGACGGAAAAGATTTCTGTGCGTTTCAGTTATATATCATTAGTATATTTATTAATCGATCATACATGGTAGTCCATGAATAACAATTAACGATAACATATATAATACATAGAAAACATCTTATATCTAAAATCACTGGACAACGACAAAACACATGACAATAGATGGACAAAATCGTAGTACCGAAATGGAGTTCGATTTTATTTTATTGAAAGAAAGGAGGAGAACCGCATAGAAGCCCACACCCATAAGCCCCTCTTATGGGTCCCACCCGAGACTTATAAGTAATAATTAATAAAGGCAAAGACATATAAATAGGAATGACGGAAGTTTTCGGTGCGTTTCAATTATATTTCATTAGTATATATATTAATCGATAATACATGACAGTATATGAATAACAATTAACGATGACATATATCATAAATCTAAAAAATCTTATATCTAAAATAACGTGACACGGACAAAACACATGACAAGAGATGGACAAAATCGTAGTACCAAAATGAAGTTCGATTTTATTTTATTGAAAGAAAGAAGGAGACCCGCATAGAAGCCCAAACCCATAAGCCCCTCTTATGGGTCCCACCCGAGACTTATAAATAATAATTAATAAAGGCAAAGACATATAAATAGGAATGACGGAAAAGTTTTCTGTGCGTTTGAATTAGAAATCAATGGTATATCTAAAATCGATGATACTCCTAGGATAATCTTTCAACGATCCCTCGACGTCCCTCGATGATCCCTCGATGATCCCTCGATGATCCCTCGATGATCCCTCGATGATCCCTCGATGATCCCTCGATGATCCCTCGACGATACCTGAGAAGAAAATGAAAAAGAGAAGAAATAGTATAGAAAGAAAAACAAAAGTTAGACTAAAGGAAAGAAGGAGACCAGCACAGAAGCCCACTCCCATACGTCCATCATTTGGGTCTCACGCTAGACTTATAAATAATAATTAATAAAAGTAAATGCATATAAATAGAAATGACGGAAAAGTATTGTGTGAGTTTCAATTATAAAGCAATGATATATCTGAAATCGATGATGGTCATTCGATGATCCCTCGATGATCCCTCGACGATACCTGAGAAGAAAATGAGAAAGAGAAGAAATAGTATAGAAAGAAAAACAAAAGTTAAACGTAAGGAAAGAAGGAGACCAGCACAGAAGCCCACTCCCATACGTCCATCATTTGGGTCTCACGCTAGACTTATAAATAATAATTAATAAAAGTAAATGCATATAAATAGAAATGACGGAAAAGTATTCTGTGCGTTTCAATTATAAAGCAATGATATATCTGAAATCGATGATGGTCATTCGATGATCCCTCGATGATCCCTCGACGATACCTGAGAAGAAAATGAGAAAGAGAAGAAATAGTATAGAAAGAAAAACAAAAGTTAAACGTAAGGAAAGAAGGAGACCAGCACAGAAGCCCACTCCCATACGTCCATCATTTGGGTCTCACGCTAGACTTATAAATAATAATTAATAAAAGTAAATGCATATAAATAGAAATGACGGAAAAGTATTCTGTGCGTTTCAATTATAAATCAAGGGTATATCTGGAATCGATGATGGTCATTCGATGATCTCTCGACGATACCTCGACGATAGCTCGACAATACCTGAGAAGAAAATGAGAAAGAGAAAAGTAGTATAGAAAGAAAAACAAAAATTAGACGAAAGGAAAGAAGGAAACCATCACAGAAGCCCACTCCCATACGTCCATCATTTGGGTCTCACGCTAGACTTATAAATAATAATTTATAAAAGTAAATGCATATAAATAGAAATGACGGAAAAGTATTCTGTGCGTTTCAATTATAAATCAAGGGTATATCTGGAATCGATGATGGTCATTCGATGATCTCTCGACGATACCTCGACGATAGCTCGACAATACCTGAGAAGAAAATGAGAAAGAGAAAAATAGTATAGAAAGAAAAACAAAAGTTAGACTAAAGGAAAGAAGGAGACCATCACAGAAGCCCACTCCCATACGTCCATCATTTGGGTCTCACGCTAGACTTATAAATAATAATTTATAAAAGTAAATGCATATAAATAGAAATGACGGAAAAGTTTTCTGTGCGTTTCAATTATAAATCAAGGGTATATCTGGAATCGATGATGGTCATTCGATGATCTCTCGACGATACCTCGACGATAGCTCGACAATACCTGAGAAGAAAATGAGAAAGAGAAAAATAGTATAGAAAGAAAAACAAAAGTTAGACTAAAGGAAAGAAGGAGACCAGCACAGAAGCCCACTCCCATACGTCCATCATTTGGGTCTCACGCTAGACTTATAAATAATAATTAATAAAAGTAAATGCATATAAATAGAAATGACGGAAAAGTATTCTGTGCGTTTCAATTATAAATCAAGGGTATATCTGGAATCGATGATGGTCATTCGATGATCTCTCGACGATACCTCGACGATAGCTCGACAATACCTGAAAAGAAAATGAGAAAGAGAAAAATAGTATAGAAAGAAAAACAAAAGTTAGACTAAAGGAAAGAAGGAGACCAGCACAGAAGCCCACTCCCATACGTCCATCATATGGGTCTCACGCTAGACTTATAAATAATAATTAATAAAAGTAAATGCATATAAATAGAAATGACGGAAAAGTATTCTGTGCGTTTCAATTATAAATCAAGGGTATATCTGAAATCGATGATGGTCATTCGATGATCTCTCGACGATAGCTCGACGATAGCTCGACGATACCTAGACGATACCTAGACGATACCTGAGAAGAAAATGAGAAAGAGAAGAAATAGTATAGAAAGAAAAACAAAAGTTAGACGAAAAGAAAGAAGGAGACCCGCATAGAAGCCCACACCCATAAGCCCCTCTTACGGGTCCCACCCGAGACTTATAAAGAATAATTAATAAAAGTAAATACAAAGAAATAGAAATGACAGAAAAATATGCGTTTCAATCATAAATCAATAGTATATCTATTTTTCGATAATACATGATAGTACATGTGTATGGACATTATAACGTTGTTAAGATTATGCTATTGTTTAAATATTAATCAATAATACTTTACGTATATTGTGCATCATTCAAATGTTAGTAAAATAATCTTATTTATTAATTATTCTTTCTCGAGTTCGCGATCCCACTACTTAAAACTAGCTGAAAACACATAAGGAAAGAGAAAAGATTATATATTACTACTGTGAAAGAGAAAATTTTGAAATTCATTAAATTTAAATTAAGAAAGGTAACAGAAAATGAACAATTCTGGATATCGATATAAACAAAAATATTATTTCCTCTGAAAGAAATAATATATTAGTAAATCTGTATTCAGTGTAGATTAAATGGTCCCCACAATTGCCATTATCTTATACTTCTGAAAGTATAATCTACCAATACTAATTAGTTACATCCAATCGCTCGTGCCGATTCGGACCTTTCGTCCTCGACATGATCGAACGATCGGAGGTACTTGTAAAATTCACTCACTACTTATGAAGTTCTGCGACGGCTCCAAAACACTCGTCCGCGTTTTAGGTCGAAATTGAGGGTGGATGATACGTAGCTGGTTGAAAATGAGGTAGGTCGACGTCGAAGTTGGTCGAGGTCATCCTCTTCGGTGATGCACTGACTCTATTACGCGACAGTTATTTTTTAAACGGACGGTCACTGACTCTACTTCGCGAAACTCTACTGTCTTTTATATATACAGTCTGTGCGACTGTTTAAAAAGTATTAAACTTCGGGAACAAACACTGACTCTAACGACTGCATTGCACGCAGTCGTACGCAAAAACACTTGTCATTTAAATCGCGAAACGCGAACGAACAAACACTGCTTCTACTTCGCGATAGTTTTTTTTTATTTTTTAGCGAACACAAATACTCGATTAATTCATTGCTAAGCTCGCGCGATTGCAATGATGTTCTGTAACAGAATAATTCAAACGAAATAATCAGTAACACTGTTATAATGAGAAACTATATAAGTTATTCGAGGGATGTATTGTATAAAAATATACTCACTTTAAATCATCGTCGATGGGTGCAAGAGAGACATCCTGAGAGAGTTTCGATGATTACTCGTCCGAGTGCAATGAAAGAATAATCCAGTAAACGTCCAGTAATCGGTATATAATACAAGACAAAATATCCACCCCCTACACACAACAAATTTTAAAATATTGAAATATTTATCCGATATTATTTTAAGTTTCTCACGAATGTGAATCGTTTTAATGTTTAAACGAATATACTATTGTTTAATTAGTAGTTAATTGTACCCCGTGTATATTAAATCATATAAATAAAAAAACAAAAACAGAACATAAGAAACGATTCACGAGTAAATCTCCGAAGAAATTTACTCGTGGTCACTCAAAATGCTCTCCAACTACAAATTAATTAAAACCTATCGCTCGTGCCGATTTGGACTTTCCATCCTCGACATGATCGAGCGATCGGAAAAATTAAAAAATTCACTCACTACTTATGAAGTTTTGCGATGGCTCCAAAACACTCGTCCGCGATTTAGGTCGAAATTGAGGGTAGATGAATCGTAGTTGGTTGAACGTGAGGTAGGTTGACATCGAAGTTGGTCGATATGATCCTCTTCGTTGATGCAATGATTCTATTACGCGACAGTTATTTTTTAAACGGACGGTCACTGACTCTACTTCGCGAAACTCTACTGTCTTTAATATATACAGTCTGTGCGACTGTTGAAAAAAGGTATTAAACTTTGCGAACAAACACTGACTCTAACGACTGCATTGCACGCAGTCGATGCAAAGACACTTGTCGTTTAAATCACGAAAAGCGAACGAACAAACACTGCTTCTACTTCGCGATAATTTTATTTTTGGCGAATAAAAACACACGATTAATTCATTGTTACGCGCGCGATTGCAATGAAGTTCTGAAAAAGAAAAATACAAACGTTCTAATTAGAATCACTGTTATAATGAGAAATTGTAGAAATATATTGAAGAGATCTATGATATAGAAATATACTTAATTTAGATGTTCGTTGAAGCGCGCAAAAAAAGACATCCTTGTTGCAGAGCCTCGATTATTCTTCATCCGAATCCAATGGAGGACTGATCCAGTGACCGTACAGTACATAACATAGGCACAACAACACCCAGATACAATTTAAAAGTATAGAAATATTTAACCGAAATTATTTTAAGTATCCCGAGAGTTTTAGTCATCTTAATGTTTAAACGAATGTACTATTGTTTAATTATTAGTTAATTGTACCCGTGTACCCGTGTACATTAATGATTGTTTAAATAATTAATAAATTACCGAATATATTAAATTTAAGTTCTAGCGTTTAGATTTAGAGAGTAACGATGTTAACGAGTCGGAGTGCAATGTAAAACTGATTCGGTTATTGTCAAAGTCAGTGAAAAACCGTTTATGTTTATGTTATGCAAGGCCAACTACCGCAAAAAGAAATTTTTAAGTATTGAAATATTTAATCGATATTATTTTAAGTTTCTCGCGAGTTTTATTCGTCTTAATGTTTAAACGAATGTACTATTGTTTAATTATTAGTTAATTGAACCAGCGTACTTTAATGATTGTTTAAATAATTAATAAATTACCGAATGTTTTAAATTTAAGATCTAGCGTTTAGATTTAGAGAGTCACGATGATAACGAGTCGGAGTGCAAAGTAAAACTGATTCAGTTATTGTCAAAGTCAGTGAAAAACCGTTTATGTTTATATAATGCAAGGCCAACTACCGCAAAAAGAAATTTTTAAGTATTGAAATATTTAATCGATATTATTTTAAGTTTCTCGCGAGTTTTATTCGTCTTAATGTTTAAACGAATGTACTATTGTTTAATTATTAGTTAATTGAAACAGCGTACTTTAATGATTGTTTAAATAATTAATAAATTACCGAATGTTTTAAATTTAAGATCTAGCGTTTAGATTTAGAGAGTCACGATGATAACGAGTCGGAGTGCAAAGTAAAACTGATTCAGTTATTGTCAAAGTCAGTGAAAAACCGTTTATGTTTATATAATGCAAGGCCAACTACCGCAAAAAGAAATTTTTAAGTATTGAAATATTTAATCGATATTATTTTAAGTTTCTCCCGAGTTTTATTCGTCTTAATGTTTAAACGAATGTACTATTGTTTAATTATTAGTTAATTGTACCCGTGAACATTAATGATTGTTTAAATAATTAATAAATTACCGAAAGTATTAAATTTAAGTTCTAGCTTTTAGATTTAGATAGTCACGATGTTAACGAATCGGAGTGCAAAGTAAAACTGACTCGGTTATTGTCAAAGTCAGTGAAAAACCGTTTATGTTTATATAATGCAAGGCCAACTACCGCAAAAAGAAATTTTTAAGTATTGAAATATTTAATCGGTATTATTTTAAGTTTCTCGCGAGTTTTGATCGTCTTCATGTTTAAACGAATGTACTATTGTTTAATTATTAGTTAATTGTACCCGTGAACATTAATGATTGTTTAAATAATTAATAAATTACCGAAAGTATTAAATTTAAGTTCTAGCGTTTAGATTTAGATAGTCACGATGTTAACGAATCGGAGTGAAATGTAAAAGTGACTCGGTTATTGTCAAAGTCAGTGAAAAACCGTTTATGTTTATATAATGCAAGGCCAACTACCGCAAAAAGAAATTTTTAAGTATTGAAATATTTAATCGATATTATTTTAAGTTTCTCGCGAGTTTTATTCGTCTTCATGTTTAAACGAATGTACTATTGTTTAATTATTAGTTAATTGAACCAGCGTACTTTAATGATTGTTTAAATAATTAATAAATTACCGAATGTTTTAAATTTAAGATCTAGCGTTTAGATTTAGAGAGTCACGATGTTAACGAGTCGGAGTGCAATGTAAAACTGATTCGGTTATTGTCAAAGTCAGTGAGAAACCGTTTATGTTTATGTTATGCAAGGCCAACTACCGCAAAAAGAAATTTTTAAGTATTGAAATATTTAATCGATATTATTTTAAGTTTCTCGCGAGTTTTATTCGTCTTAATGTTTAAACGAATGTACTATTAATTAATTATTAGTTAATTGAACCAGCGTACTTTAATGATTGTTTAAATAATTAATAAATTACCGAATGTTTTAAATTTAAGATCTAGCGTTTAGATTTAGAGAGTCACGATGTTAACGAGTCGGAGTGCAATGTAAAACTGATTCGGTTATTGTCAAAGTCAGTGAAAAACCGTTTATGTTTATGTTATGCAAGGCCAACTACCGCAAAAAGAAATTTTTAAGTATTGAAATATTTAATCGATATTATTTTAAGTTTCTCGCGAGTTTTATTCGTCTTAATGTTTAAACGAATGTACTATTGTTTAATTATTAGTTAATTGAACCAGCGTACTTTAATAATTGTTTAAATAATTAATAAATTACCGAATGTATTAAATTTAAGTTCTAGCTTTTAGATTTAGATAGTCACGATGTTAACGAATCGGAGTGCAAAGTAAAACTGACTCGGTTATTGTCAAAGTCAGTGAAAAACCGTTTATGTTTATATAATGCAAGGCCAACTACCGCAAAAAGAAATTTTTAAGTATTGAAATATTTAATCGATATTATTTTAAGTTTCTCGCGAGTTTTATTCGTCTTAATGTTTAAACGAATGTACTATTGTTTAATTATTAGTTAATTGTACCCGTGAACATTAATGATTGTTTAAATAATTAATAAATTACCGAAAGTATTAAATTTAAGTTCTAGCTTTTAGATTTAGATAGTCACGATGTTAACGAATCGGAGTGCAAAGTAAAACTGACTCGGTTATTGTCAAAGTCAGTGAAAAACCGTTTATGTTTATATAATGCAAGGCCAACTACCGCAAAAAGAAATTTTTAAGTATTGAAATATTTAATCGATATTATTTTAAGTTTCTCGCGAGTTTTATTCGTCTTAATGTTTAAACGAATGTACTACTGTTTAATTATCAGTTAGTTGTGCCAGTGTACTTTAATGATTGTTTAAATAATTAATAAATTACCGAAAGTATTAAATTTAAGTTCTAGCGTTTAGATTTAGATAGTCACGATGTTAACGAATCGGAGTGAAATGTAAAAGTGACTCGGTTATTGTCAAAGTCAGTGAAAAACCGTTTATGTTTATATAATGCAAGGCCAACTACCGCAAAAAGAAATTTTTAAGTATTGAAATATTTAATCGATATTATTTTAAGTTTCTCGCGAGTTTTTTCGTCTTAATGTTTAAACGAATGTACTATTGTTTAATTATTAGTTAATTGTACCCGTGAACATTAATGATTGTTTAAATAATTAATAAATTACCGAAAGTATTAAATTTAAGTTCTAGCTTTTAGATTTAGATAGTCACGATGTTAACGAATCGGAGTGAAATGTAAAAGTGACTCGGTTATTGTCAAAGTCAGTGAAAAACCGTTTATGTTTATATAATGCAAGGCCAACTACCGCAAAAAGAAATTTTTAAGTATTGAAATATTTAATCGATATTATTTTAAGTTTCTCGCGAGTTTTGATCGTCTTAATGTTTAAACGAATGTACTTTTGTTTAATTATTAGTTAATTGAACCAGCGTACTTTAATGATTGTTTAAATAATTAATAAATTACCGAATGTTTTAAATTTAAGATCTAGCTTTTAGATTTAGATAGTCACGATGTTAACGAATCGGAGTACAAAGTAAAACTGACTCGGTTATTGTCAAAGTCAGTGAAAAACCGTTTATGTTTATATAATGCAAGGCCAACTACCGCAAAAAGAAATTTTTAAGTATTGAAATATTTAATCGATATTATTTTAAGTTTCTCGCGAGTTTTTTCGTCTTAATGTTTAAACGAATGTACTATTGTTTAATTATTAGTTAATTGAACCAGCGTACTTTAATGATTGTTTAAATAATTAATAAATTACCGAATGTTTTAAATTTAAGATCTAGCGTTTAGATTTAGAGAGTCACGATGATAACGAGTCGGAGTGCAAAGTAAAACTGATTCAGTTATTGTCAAAGTCAGTGAAAAACCGTTTATGTTTATGTTATGCAAGGCCAAATACCGCAAAAAGAAATTTTTAAGTATTGAAATATTTAATCGATATTATTTTAAGTTTCTCGCGAGTTTTTTCGTCTTAATGTTTAAACGAATGTACTATTGTTTAATTATTAGTTAATTGAACCAGCGTACTTTAATGATTGTTTAAATAATTAATAAATTACCGAATGTTTTAAATTTAAGATCTAGCGTTTAGATTTAGAGAGTCACGATGATAACGAGTCGGAGTGCAAAGTAAAACTGATTCAGTTATTGTCAAAGTCAGTGAAAAACCGTTTATGTTTATATAATGCAAGGCCAACTACCGCAAAAAGAAATTTTTAAGTATTGAAATATTTAATCGATATTATTTTAAGTTTCTCGCGAGTTTTTTCGTCTTAATGTTTAAACGAATGTACTATTGTTTAATTATTAGTTAATTGAACCAGCGTACTTTAATGATTGTTTAAATAATTAATAAATTACCGAATGTATTAAATTTAAGTTCTAGCTTTTAGATTTAGATAGTCACGATGTTAACGAATCGGAGTGCAAAGTAAAACTGACTCGGTTATTGTCAAAGTCAGTGAAAAACCGTTTATGTTTATATAATGCAAGGCCAATTACCGCAAAAAGAAATTTTTAAGTATTGAAATATTTAATCGGTATTATTTTAAGTTTCTCGCGAGTTTTGATCGTCTTCATGTTTAAACGAATGTACTATTGTTTAATTATTAGTTAATTGTACCCGTGAACATTAATGATTGTTTAAATAATTAATAAATTACCGAAAGTATTAAATTTAAGTTCTAGCGTTTAGATTTAGATAGTCACGATGTTAACGAATCGGAGTGAAATGTAAAAGTGACTCGGTTATTGTCAAAGTCAGTGAAAAACCGTTTATGTTTATATAATGCAAGGCCAACTACCGCAAAAAGAAATTTTTAAGTATTGAAATATTTAATCGATATTATTTTAAGTTTCTCGCGAGTTTTGATCGCCTTCATGTTTAAACGAATGTACTATTATAGAATGTACTATATAAAGGCGAAAAGAAGCGTTTACAGCGCTCGCGCAGTACGGGAAAAACAAACGAGTTGGGTCTGCGCCTTTGTCTTAGGTTGCGTTTTCGTCTGGATTGTATTGGAAAACATTATATAAGAAAGGAATTATATTTCGCTTTTCGATAGCTTTCTTTTGTTCTCAACAATCGTAACGTCGGCCAAACTGAAACAATTGCCCGAAGAAGCTTCTACATCGCATACGCGGTACGGAAAAAACAAACGAGTTGCGTCACGATTGGATTCTAAAACATACATGAAAGGAATTTGTGTTTCGTTTTTCGATAGATTTCTTTTGTTATTACAATCGTAACGTCGGCAATGCACAAACAAAGGCGAAAAGAAGCGTTTCAGAGGATGCGCAGTACGTGAAAAACAAAGGAGTTGGGTCTGCGTCTTTGTTTGTGATTGTGCTTGCGTCTTTATTGCGTTTGGAAACATTATCTATGAAAGGAATTACATTTCGGTTTTCAATAGGTTTTTGTTCTTAACAATTGTAACATTGATTCGAAAAAGTGTTTCTATAGAGCATGCCCGCTCGGAAGAACATACGGTTTGGTTTCTTTTGTCTCCTTTGTCTATTGTTTTATTTTGTTTCTTGTGGATTCCACTGTTTGGTTGGCAGTACCTACGGACGAATCCCTTCGTTCATTCCGGCTTGTTCAGTCTCTCGGTGAAGGTCTGCGGAGAAGTTTCCGAATTCCGTATTCGTGAGGTTTAGGATTATTAGTTGAAAGTTAATTAGATTAAAGTTCTTTTCGAGTTGTTACTAATATCTATCGTTATAATATTTGATCGTCCTAATATATTATCGCGCATGGAAGACAAATACGTGTGCCTAGTGCTTGCAGTGCGGTTTCTCGTTCGAAAGAATCGATGTCGTGTAAAGTTCTTCGAGTAGACATTAAAATTCGATCGTTCCAATATTTTTTCGACCTAATATTTTATCTGGCGTGGAAGACGAGCACGTGTGCTTTGTGGCAGCAGAGTGGTTTCTCGTTGGAAAGAACTGATGGCGTTACAACGTTCGAGCCTACGACGCTTCTTGCAATTTGACTTGAGTTAACGGAATGAGGTAAGTCCATTTTAATTTTATAACGAATCATGTTTCTGTCTGAATCGGATGACGAAACATTATCCACGGAAGGAATTACGTTCCGGTTTTCGATGGATTTCTTTTGTTCTTAACAATCGTAACGTCGACCAAGCACAAAGGAGAAAGGAAGCGTTTACAGCGCATGCACGATACGGGAAAAACAAACGAGTTGGGTCTCCGCCTTTTTCTGAGGTTGCGTTTGCATCTGGATTGCGTTAGGGAACATTATCGATGAAACGAATTATATTTTGTTTTTCGATAGGTTTCTTTTGTTCTTAACGATCGTAACGTTGGCGCGAAAGTGTTTCTAGCACATGTCTAGCGCGGGAAAAACAAACACGATTTATCATTTAATCTCTTATGTTATTATTTTACATTTACCATAATAGGGTATCTAATCCTAGTCTTTAAAATAAATTTTTTAATATAAAATCAATAAAAAAATTTTTATTATTATAAATTATATTTAAACATTAAATTTATTAAATAAAAAACTTTAAAAATTTATTTTTTAATTGAATATAATTTTAAATTAATTTATAAACTTAGTCTAACCGCTTGATGCTGGCACTAAATTTTTTCTATTTTTATCATATTTATCTTATTCTTTCATTAAATTTTTAAAATTTATATATTAAATTTATTTATTTAAATTAAAATTATATAGTATAAATAATATTTAATTAATTTTTAAAGAAAAATTAAATTTATTTTTTTATATACTTTTTTATTACATAAAATATAAAATTATATATATTCATATTTATATACATATATACACACATAAATTCCTACATACATACATATATATATATAAATAATTTATTTTTAAATTAATAATAATATTTATTTATATATTATCTAAATTTTTATTATTATATAAATTTCTATTATTTATTTAAGTTCTTATTATCTATTAATATTAATACTTGATAATTATTAAATATATTATATTTATATATATATTCTATATTCGTTTAATAATCTAAAGTATAATAATTATCTGGGTTATAAATTTCCATCTTATATATAAAATTTTATATTAATTTATATTTATATATATATTGACCATTAATTATGACATTTATCACTATATTTACACTTTTATATATATATAAATATCTATGTTTAAAAATTCTATTAATATTAAATATTTATTGGGTCTGGTGAGTTGGGTCTAAGCCTTTGTCCGAGGTTTCGTTTGCATCTGGATTGCGTTGAGAAACATTATCCATGAAACGAATTATACTTTGTTTTTCGATAGGTTTCTTTTGTTCTTAACGATCGTAACGTTGGCGCGATAGTGTTTTTAGAGCATGCCCAGTGCGGGAAATATATTCTATATTATACATGTATATATATATGAATGTATCTTTTACACGCACGTACGATGCCAAGCATATAAAGAATAATAAGTGAATAAATAAAATACCTTTCGAACGATATACACTAGCAATCGAATAGCATCTGTTAATAGATATTTGCGGGGGAATCTCTTCGTCTAGATTAACCAGTACCTAGGTATAAAAAGTCCTCTTCGAGTCTTGTGCTTTTTAATAGTTTAATTTTAGCCAGTTATACAAATATAAATATACATGCATATATATAGATGTTTCTTTTACATGCACGTACGATGCCAAGCATACAAAGAATAATTATTAAATAAATAAAATATCTTTCGAACGATATACACTAGCAATCGAATAGCATTTATTAATAGATATTTGCGATGGGAATCTCTTCGTCTAGATGAACCAGTACCTAGGTATAAAAAGTCCTCTTCGAGTCTAGTGCTTTTTAATAGTTTAATTTTGTACAATTATACAAATATAATTTATTATACATGTATATATATAGATGTATCTTTTACACGCACGTACGATGCAAGCTTATAAAGAATAATAAGTTAATAAATAAATTATCTTTGTAGCGGATATTATATTCCGGTTTTCTATAGATTTCTTTTGTTCTTAACAATCGTAACGTCGGCCAAGCCATGCAAAGGTGAAAAGAAGCGTCTACAGCAGATGTGCTGTTCGCGAAAAACAAAAGGAGTTGGATCTGCGCTTTTGTTTGAGGTTGCTTATGCTTTCTTATTGGGTTTTGTTACATTATCCATGAAAGGAATTATATTTCGTTTTTCAATAGGTTTCTTTTGTTCTTAACAATTGTAACTGATTCGAAAAAGTTTTTCTATAGAGCATGCCCGGCTCGTAAGAAACATACGGCTTGGTTTCTTTTGTCTCCTTTGTCTTTTGATTTTCTTTCTTTTGGATTCCGCATTGTTTGGTTGTGAGTATCTTCGGACGAGTCTCCTCGTTCATTCCGGCTTGTTCTGTCTCTCGGTGAAGTTGTGCAGAGAAGTTTCCTAATTCCGTATTCGCGAGGTTTAGGATTATTAGTTGAAAGTTAATAAAATTAAAGTTCTTTTCGAGTGGTTACTAATACTTCATTGTTACGATAGTTTATCGTCCTTATATATTATCGCGTGTGGAAGACAAATATTGTGTGCTTTGTTGCAGCAGTGCGGTTTCTCCTTCGAAAGAATCGATGGCGTATGAAGTTCTTCGAGTGGATAGTTCTTCGAGTGGACAGTTCTTCGAATGGATGGTCCTATTATTTTATCTGGCGTTGAAGACGAGCACGTGCTTTTTGGCAGCAGAGCGGTTTCTCGTTGGAAAGAACTGATGGCGTTACAACGTTGGAGCCTACGACGATTTTTCAATTCGACTCGAGTTAACAGAGTGGGGTAAGTTTATTTTAATTTTGTAACGAATCATGTTTCTGTCTGAATCGGATGACGAACCATTATCCACGAAAGGAATTACGTTCCGGTTTTCGATAGGTTTATTTTGTTGTTAACTATCTTAACGTTGGCGTGATAGTGTTTTTAGAGCTTGTCTAGTGCGGGAAAAATAATAATATCATAACGAGAAAAAAAGAAAGCAACGATAAAAGTAATGGCTCCCATTAACATTAGCAATTAACTTTTAATATTCGTACATTATTTCCTGAAAATCGTTGCATCTATCGAAATGTCGTCATTCTTTACAATCTTTTGCAATCATCCCTTCCGTTTAACATTGGATCATCCTCTATGCACGGACATATATATGTATATATCCAATTTCATATATACTAATAAATATATACAAATATATACAAAATAAATTCGATCATACGTACCTTTCTTTCGCCATCGTTAAGTTTTGTTTTCTAGCAAATCCATAGAATTCGTTTAGTCGTAGAATAAAAAGAAATACTTCCTATCTTCTTTTTATCCTACTCGAAATCATCAGGTTTTATAACATTCTTCTTTATCGTATTAATTCTACGATAACTAACGTTACAAACTATGTCGTTTCCTAATTTATCAACTTTTCATTGTCCAAGAGGCGTTACTTTATAACATGTACCCTTCATCTCGAAATCTTTCGTTAATACCTGTAATAATTTTATACAATTATACATATATTATATATTATACATGTATATATAAAGATGTATCTTTTACACGCACTTACGATGCCAAGCATATAAAGAATAATTAGTAAATAAATAAATTATATTTCGAACGATATACACTAGCAATCGAATAGCATCTATTAATAGATAATTGCGAGGGAATCTCTTCGTCTCGTTTAGCCAGTACCTAGTTTTAAAAAGTCCTCTTCGAGTCTAGTGCTTTTTAATAGTTTAATATAATGCAGTTATACAAATATAATATATTATACATGTATATATATAAATGCATCTTTTACACGCACGTACGATGCAAGCATATAAAGAATAAGTGAATAAATAAAATATCTTTCGAACGATATACACTAGCAATCGAATAGCATCTATTAATAGATATTTGCGGGGGATTCCCTTTGGCTAGGTTTGCCAGTACCTAGGTATAAAAAATCTTCTTCGAGTCTAGTGCTTTTTAATAGTTTTATTTTATGCAGATATACAAATATCATTTATTATACATGTATATATATAAATGTATCTTTCCACGCACGTACGATGACAAGCTAATAAGGAATAATAAGTAAATAATTAAAATATATTTGGGACAGGTATTACGTTCCGGTTCTCGATAGATTTCTTTTGTTCTCAACAATCGTAACGTCGGCCAAGCCATGCAAAGGTGAAAAGAAGCGTTTAGAGCAGATGCGCAGTAGACGAAAAACAAAGGAGTTAGATCTGCGTCTTTGTTTGAGGTTGCTTATGCTTTCTTATTGGGTTTTGTTACATTATCCATGAAAGGAATTATATTTCGTTTTTCAATAGGTTTCTTTTGTTCTTAACAATTGTAACATTGATTCGAAAAAGTGTTTCTATAGAGCATGCCCGCTTGGAAGAACATACGGTTTGGTTTCTTTTGTCTCCTTTGTCTTTTGATTTTCTTCTTTTGGATTCCGCATTGTATGGTTGGCAGTACATTCGGACGAGTCTCCTCGTTCATTCCTGCTTGATTTGTCTCTCGGTGAAGTTGTGCGGAGAAGTTTCCTAATTCCGTATTCGTGAGGATCAGGATTATTAGTTGAAAGTTCTTTTTGAGTGGATAACTAATATTAAATAGTTATAATAGTTTATCGTCCTAATATATTATCGCGTGTGGAAGACAAATATTGTGTGCTTTGTTGCAGCAGTGTGGTTTCTCCTTCGAAAGAATCGATGGCGTATAAAGTTCTTCGAGTGGACAGTTCTTCAAGTGTACAGTTCTTCGAGTGGACAGTTTATCGAGTGGATCGTTCTTCGAATGGATCGTCCTATTATTTTATCTGGCGTGGAAGACGAGCACGTGCTTTTTGGCAGCAAAGCGGTTTCTCGTTGGAAAGAACTGATGGCGTTACAACGTTGGAGCCTACGACGATTTTTACAATTTGATTCGAGTTAACAAAGTGGGGTAAGTTTATTTTTATTTTGTAACGAATCATGTTTCTGTCTGAATCGGATGACGAACCATAATCCACGAAAGGAATTACGTTCCGGTTTTCGATAGGTTTCTTTTGTTGTTAACAATCTTAACGTTGGCGTGATAGTGTTTTTAAAGTTTGACCAGTGCGGGAAAAACAATAATATCATAACGAGAAAAAAAGAAAGCAACGATAAAAGTAATGGCTCCTATTAACGTTAGCAATTAACTTTTTATATTCGTACATTATTTCCTGAAAATCGTTGCATCTATCGAAATGTCGTCATTCTTTACAATCTTTTGCAATCATCCCTTCCGTTTAACATTGGATCATCCTCCATGCACGGACATATATATGTATATATCCAATTTTGTATATACTAATAAATATATACAAAATAAATTCGATCATACGTACCTTTCTTTCGCCATCGTTAAGTTTTGTTTTCTAGCAAATCCATAGAATTCGTTTAGTCGTAGAATAAAAAGAAATACTTCCTATCTTCTTTTTATCCTACTCGAAATCATCAGGTTTTATAACATTCTTTATCGTATTAATTCTACGATAACTAACGTTACAAACTATGTCGTTTCCTAATTTATCAACTTTTCATTGTCCAAGAGGCGTTACTTTATAACATGTACCCTTCATCTCGAAATCTTTCGTTAATACCTGTAATAATTTTATACAATTATACATATATTATATATTATACATGTATACATATAGATGTATCTTTTACACGCACTTACGATGCCAAGCATATAAAGAATAAGTAAATAATTAAAATATATTTGGAACGATATATACTAGCAATCGAATAGCATCTATTAATAGATATTTGCCGTGGATTCCCTTTGGCTAGGTTAGATAGTACCTAGGTATGAAAAGTCTTCAAGTCTAGTGCTTCTTAATAGTTTAATTTTATGCAGATATACAAATATAATTTATTATACATGTATATATATATAAATGTATCTTTTACACGCACGTACGATGACAAGCTAATAAGGAATAATAAGTAAATAATTAAAATTTATTTGCAACGGGTATTATGTTTCGGTTTTCGATAGATTTCTTTTGTTCTTAACAATCGTAACGTCGGCCAAGCCATGCAAAGGTGAAAAGAAGCGTCTACAGCAGATGTGCTGTTCGCGAAAAACAAAGGAGTTGGATCTGCGCTTTTGTTTGAGGTTGCTTATGCTTTCTTATTGGCTTTTGTTACATTATCCATGAAAGGAATTATATTTCGTTTTTCAATAGGTTTCTTTTGTTCTTAACAATTGTAACATTGATTCGAAAAAGTGTTTCTATAGAGCATGCCCGCTCGGAAGAACATACGGCTTGGTTTCTTTTGTCTCCTTTGTCTCCTTTGTCTTTTGATTTTCTTTCTTTTGGATTCCGCATTGTATGGTTGGCAGTACCTTCGGACGAGTTCCCTCGTTCATTCCTGCTTGTTCTGTCTCTCGGTGAAGTTGTGCAGAGAAGTTTCCTAATTCCGTATTCGTGAGGATCAGGATTATTAGTTGAAAGTTAATTAGATTAAAGTTCTTTTCGAGTGGATAACTAATATTAAATAGTTATAATAGTTTATCGTCCTAATATATCATCGCGTGTGGAAGACAAATATTGTGTGCTTTGTTGCAGCAGTGCGGTTTCTCCTTCGAAAGAATCGATGGCGTATAAAGTTCTTCGAGTGGACAGTTCTTCGAATGGATCGTCCTAATATTTTATCTGGCCTGGAAGACGAGCACGTGTGCTTTGTGGCAGCAGAGCGGTTCCTCGTTGGAAAGAACTGATGGCGTATAAAGTTCTTCAAGTGGAAATTAATATTGGATCGTCCTAATATTTTATCTGGCGTGGAAGACGAGCACGTGTGCTTTGTGGCAGCAGAGTGGTTTCTCGTTGGAAAGAACTGATGGCGTTACAACGTTGGAGCCTACGACGACGCTTCTTGCAATTTGACTCGAGTTAACGGAATGGGGTGAGTCCATTTTAATTTTATAACGAATCATGTTTCTGTCGAATCGGATGACGAAACATTATCCACGAAAGGAATTACGTTTCGGTTTTCGATAGATTTCTTTTGTTTTTAACAATCGTAACGTCGACCAAGCACAAAGCGAAAGGAAGCGTTTACAGCGTATGCACAGTACGGGAAAATAACATAACGAGAAAAAATGAAAGCAAAGATAAAAGTGATGGAACTTATTAACCTTAGCAATTAATTATTAATTAATTAATAATTATTAAAATAATATTTGTTGAGAATCGTTGCAATTATCGAAACGTCGTCATTCTTTACAATCTTTTGCAATCATACCTTCCTTTCTGCACGGATATATATATTCAATTTTATATATGCTAACAAATTTATACATATATATAGAAAATTAAGTACGATCATACGTACCTTTCTTGTGGAATCTTTAACCCATTCGCATCATTGCGCGGAATATGTAACATATAATAATAATAATTAATACATAAGATAATATTATTCCGCGAAGCTCGATAGTCGACTATTATCAAGAATGTCACGAACGTTTATTTATACGCTCATTTTAACTGGAATAAATTTATTTGATTTATAAGAGAATATTTTTCCTTTTCTTTAAAAAAATGTGAAATGTGACATAACACTGTATCAATCGTTTAAAAGTTATATATCAATCGTTAAAGTACATTCTTAATAAAGTCGACGAATAATTTCGATGCGAGTCATTGCACAGGATCGACCGCACGAGGTAATAAGAGTCAATCGTTAGTCGAACGTCGCTGACATTTCGACGGGAAAGCTTAAGTAGAGCGATGATGAAAATGGGTTAAGCTTCGTTTTCTAAGATATCTATCGAATACCTTTAGTCGTAGAATAAGAAGAAATACTACCTAACCTCATTTCATCTAAGACGAAATCAACGAATTTTGTAACGTTTTCCTTTTTCGTATTATCTCTAGAATAACCAACGTTATAAAACTCGTTGATTCCTTCTTAGCTTAGTCGTCCACGAGTCCGCTTATTAACGTACCCCTCCCTCATCCCGAAATCTTCCGCAAATAAAGAAAACACCCATAAGAAAAAACCTGCTATTCGTTATCCACGAGTTTTATTTAACTGTACCCCTCATCACGAAGTCATCCGGAAACACCAGGAAGAATCGTCTGCAGTTACATAAATATATCACGTACAGTAAAACCTGTTTTCGTGCGGTGGATAGGGACCGCAGAAAAGAAACGGTACAAAAAAATTTCGCAAACTTGATAAATTCTTACATATAATAAACAACTTTGTACGATATACTACCTAAAATTTTTTTACGCGGTCCCTATCCACCGTATAAAAAAAGTCGGACTTGGAAAATACATGAATGATTCATGAAATAGATGAGAGAATGCTTTCAATTAAATGAAATAATTAAATTAGATCTAAAGAAATCGTAAAAATATTTAATCCTTCATCGTACATATACACGGAGAAGTTTTCAAACGTTTGACGAGTCCAATCGCTGCAATAATAATATGGTTTATGAATCGTGGATAAAACTCTGAATACGAAGCGTATACCGTTGGTCAGTAGATCGTTTAAAATAAATGAACACAAAGCATCCCGAAGTCCCAGATACATCGTTGTCAAGGAGAGCACGTAGTCAGAGTTCGCCCACAACATCGTATATGTACATTGATAGGAAACATTAAACTGGTACTAACGCTGCTAAGATTCATATATCGCATAAAAATAAGTTGCACAAAAACAAAATCGCATAAAAAAGGACTGCACAAAGACAGGTTTTACTATATGTATATATATATATTTTTCTACACACATCTACGATGCAGCAGGAAGCAGATAACCGTAAGTACATAGATATAAGCTATCAGACGATAAACTGCCAATCGAAAATTTTCGTCGTTAACTCTTCGAGCGCCGAGTTGCCAGACGATAAGCGTACGCCGTGGACCGCGTACTTTTTACGAAAGGGCGCATGTCGAGCATGTCACTATCACTGTTACTAATGCGTTCAAACTCATTCCGAGACATTTTAGGGGTAAGTACAAAGGAAATTGTAAAACGCAAAGAACAGATTTTAAGAGAGTAACAGTACTCGTAACCTTTAAAAGACTTTGGTAGCGATACGTTAGATAACGTCCAAAGAATGCACAGACAAATTTAATTAATATGGATAAAGGATTGCACAAAAGCCTTTCGTTATATCTGTAAAGCCTCATAGGCACCAGTCACATATATCTATTTATAAAAAGATCGAATGGTTTATTTGAGATTGAATGGGGGTAAGTACAAATGAAATTTGAAAACGCAGAGAACAGATTTTTAGAAAGTAACAGAACTTGTTTGGTAGTGATATGTTGGATAACGCGCAACGCATACACACACAAATTTAATTAACAATATCGATAAAGGATTGCACGAAAGCCTTTCGTTATATCTATAAAAGCTTACAGGCACCAGTCACATATATCTATTTATAAAGATCGAATGGTTTATTTATTAAGGTCGAATAGTTAATTTATTAAGATCGAATGGTTTCGTAAGTTCATTGCCAAAAACGAATGATTGTGTGAGAACCAATATATGGGTTAGCAGCGCTCAAAGGGTTAACGATAGTAAAGTTTGACAGAACGAAATATTGGCGCGTCTGAATTAATAATATTAATAATAATGATAATGATTACGATTCTGAATCAGATTCTGATAATGATAATGATTATGAAGATAATTATGATTCTGATAATGATTGTGAAGATGATTATGATATTGATAATATTAGTGATAATAATGATGTTATGATAGTATAATAACGAAGTGTTTTTTTCTCGAGTGTCACGTATAAAATAATAAGTATCAATCGACAATCTAAACGAGGAGAGTTGGGTCGCGTCTTGGTTTTTAGTTTACGCTCGCGTCTTGGTTTTTAGTTTACGCTCGCGTCTTGGTTTTTAGTTTACGCTCGCGTCTTGGTTTTTAGTTTACGCTCGCGTCTTGGTTTTTAGTTTACGCTCGCGTCTTGGGTTTTAGTTTACGCTCGTGTCTTGGATTTTAGTTTACGCTCGCGTCTTGGATTTTAGTTTACGCTCGCGTCTTGGATTTTAGTTTACGCTCGCGTCTTGGATTTTAGTTTACGCTCGCGTCTTGGATTTTAGTTTACGCTCGCGTCTTGGATTTTGATTTACGCTCGCGTCTTGGATTTTAGTTTACGCTCGCGTCTTATTTTTAGTTAACGCTCGCGTCTGGGTTGCGTCTGGGTTGCGTCTGGGTTGCGTCTGGGTTGCGTCTGGGTTGCGTCTGGGTTGCGTCTGGGTTGCGTCTGGGTTGCGTCTGGGTTGCGTCTGGGTTGCGTCTGGGTTGCGTCGGGAATTAGTTTGCTTTAGGACCGCGTCGGGAATTAGTTTGTTGCCTTAGGACCGCGTCGGGTTGCGTCTGGTTTGCGTCTGGGTTTTTGGTTTTCGGTCGCGTCTGGGTTTTTGGTTTTCGGTCGCGTCTGGGTTTTTGGTTTACGGTCGCGTCTGGGTTTTTGGTTTTCGGTCGCGTCTGCGTTTTTGGTTTTCGGTCGCGTCTGCGTTTTTGGTTTTCGGTCGCGTCTGCGTTTTTGGTTTTCGGTCGCGTCTGCGTTTTTGGTTTTCGGTCGCGTCTGCGTTTTTGGTTTTCGGTCGCGTCTGCGTTTTTGGTTTTCGGTCGCGTCTGCGTTTTTGGTTTTCGGTCGCGTCTGGGTTTTTGGTTTTCGGTCGCGTCTGGGTTTTTGGTTTTCGGTCGCGTCTGGGTTTTTGGTTTTCGGTCGCGTCTGGGTTTTTGGTTTACGGTCGCGTCTGCGTTTTTGGTTTACGGTCGCGTCTGCGTTTTTGGTTTACGGTCGCGTCTGCGTTTTTGGTTTACGGTCGCTTCTGCGTTTTTGGTTTACGGTCGCGTCTGCGTTTTTGGTTTTCGGTCGCGTCTGGGTTTTTGGTTTACGGTCGCGTCTGGGTTTTTGGTTTTCGGTCGCGTCTGGGTTTTTGGTTTTCGGTCGCGTCTGGGTTTTTGGTTTTCGGTCGTGTCTGGGTTTTCGGTTTACGGTCGCGTCTGGGTTTTCGGTTTACGGTCGCGTCTGGGTTAATTATTATGATTTTGATTGATTGATTACGGTTTTGATTATTATGCTTTTGATTGGTTTATTACGGTTTTGATTATGATTTATTACGGTTTTGATTATGATTTATAACGGTTTCGATTGACTGATTACGGTATCGATTGTGACTGATTACGGTATCGATTGTGACTGATTACGGTATCGATTGTGACTGATTACGGTATCAATTGTGACTGATTACGGTTTCGATTGTGACTGATTACGGTTTCGATTGTGACTGATTACGGTTTCGATTGTGACTGATTACGGTTTCGATTGTGACTGATTACGGTTTCGATTGTGACTGATTACGGTTTCGATTGTGACTGATTACGGTTTCGATTGTGACTGATTACTGTTTCGATTGTGACTGATTACGGTTTCGATTGTGACTGATTACGGTTTCGATTGTGACTTATTACGGTTTCGATTGTGACTGATTACGGTTTCGATTGTGACTGATTACGGTTTCGATTGTGACTGATTACGGTTTCGATTGTGACTGATTACGGTTTCGATTATGACTGATTACTGTTTCGATTATGACTGATTACTGTTTCTATTATTATTTATTACAGTTTCGATTATTATTTATTACAGTTTCGATTATTATTTATTACAGTTTCGATTATTATTTATTACAGTTTCGATTATTATTTATTACAGTTTCGATAATTATTTATTACAGTTTTGATTGTGACTGATTACGGTTTCGACTATTATTTATTTCGGTTTCGATTATGACTGATTACTGTTTCGATTGTGACTGATTACGGTTTCGATTGTGACTGATTACGGTTTCGATTGTGACTGATTACGGTTTCGATTGTGACTGATTACTGTTTCGATTGTGACTGATTACGGTTTCGATTGTGACTGATTACGGTTTCGATTGTGACTGATTACGGTTTCGATTGTGACTTATTACGGTTTCGATTGTGACTGATTACGGTTTCGATTGTGACTGATTACGGTTTCGATTGTGACTGATTACGGTTTCGATTGTGACTGATTACGGTTTCGATTGTGACTGATTACGGTTTCGATTGTGACTGATTACGGTTTCGATTGTGACTGATTACGGTTTCGATTGTGACTGATTACGGTTTCGATTATTATTTATTACAGTTTCGATTATTATTTATTACAGTTTCGATTATTATTTATTACAGTTTCGATTATTATTTATTACAGTTTCGATAATTATTTATTACAGTTTTGATTGTGACTGATTACGGTTTCGACTATTATTTATTTCGGTTTCGATTATGACTGATTACTGTTTCGATTATTATTTATTACGGTTTCGATTGTGACTGATTACTTTTCGGTTTTGACTGATTACGGTTTCGATTATGACTGATTACGGTTTCGATTATGACTGATTACGGTTTCGATTATGACTGATTACGGTTTCGATTATGACTGATTACGGTTTCGATTATGACTGATTACGGTTTCGATTATTATTTATTACGGTTTCGATTGTGACTGATTACGGTTTCGATTTTGACTGATTACGGTTTCGTTTGACTGATTACGGTTTCGTTTGACTGATTACGGTTTTGTCTGTGACTGATTACGGTTTTGTCTGTGACTGATTACGGTTTTGTCTGTGACTGATTACGGTTTTGTCTGTGACTGATTACGGTTTTGTCTGTTACTGATTACGGTTTTGTCTGTTACTGATTACGGTTTTGTCTGTTACTGATTACGGTTTTGTCTGTTACTGATTACGGTTCCGTTTGTGACTGATTACGGTTTCGACTATTATTTGTTACGGTTTCGATTATTATTTGTTACGGTTTCGATTATTATTTATTACGTTTTTGATTATTATTTATTACGGTTTTGACTTTGACTGATTACTGTTTCGAATATTACTGTTTACGGTTTCGATTATGACTGTTTGCGGTTTTGTCTGCGATCGATTACGGTTTTGTCTGCGATCGATTACGGTTTTGATTTTGATTTTTATTGCGGTTTTGAAATTGATTTAGATTACGGTTTTGATTTTGATTTAGATTACGGTTTTGATTTTGATTTAGATTACGGTTATGAATTTTATTTGGATTTAGATTACGGTTTTGAATTTTATTTGCATTTAGATTACGGTTTTGATTTTGATTACGATTTATAACACGGTTTTGATATTGATTACGATTTAGAACACGGTTTTGATTTTGATTTCGATTTAGAACACGGTTTTGATTTTGATTTCGATTTAGATTACGGTTTTTATTTTGATTTCGATTTAGATTACGGTTTTGATTTTGAGTTTGATTTAGATTACGGTTTTGATTTTGAGTTTGATTTAGATTACGGTTTTGATTTTGATTTAGAATACGGTTTTGATTTTGATTTAGAATACGGTTTTGATTTTGAGTTTGATTCAGATTACGGTTTTGAATTTGATTTTGATTTAGATTACGGTTTTGAATTTGATTTTGATTTAGATTACGGTTTTGAATTTTATTTTGATTTAGACTACGGTTTTGAATTTGATTTTGATTTAGACTACGGTTTTGAATTTGATTTTGATTTAGATTACGGTTATGAATTTTATTTTGATTTAGATTACGGTTATGAATTTTATTTGGATTTAGATTACGGTTTTGATTTTGATTTCGATTTAGAACACGGTTTTGATTTTGATTTCGATTTAGATTACGGTTTTGATTTTGATTTCGATTTAGATTACGGTTTTGATTTTGATTTCGATTTAGATTACGGTTTTGATTTTGATTTCGATTTAGATTACGGTTTTGATTTTGATTTCGATTTAGATTACGGTTTTGATTTTGATTTCGATTTATAATACGGTTTCGAATTTGATTTTGATTTAGAATACGGTTTTGATTTTGATTTCGATTTATAATACGGTTTCGAATTTGATTTTGATTTAGAATACGGTTTTGAATTTGATTTTGATTTAGAATACGGTTTTGAATTTGATTATGATTTAGAATACGGTTTTGAATTTGATTATGATTTAGAATACGGTTTTGAATTTGATTTTGATTTAGAATACGGTTTTGAATTTTATTTTGATTTAGAATACGGTTTTCAATTTGATTATGATTTAGAATACGGTTTTGAATTTGATTTTGATATAGAATACGGTTTTGAATTTGACTTTGATTTAGATTCCGGTTTTGAATTTGACTTTGATTTAGATTCCGGTTTTGAATTTTATTTTGATTTTGATTACGGTTTTGATTTTGAATACGGTTTTGATTTTGATTTTGATTTTGATTATGGTTTGGATTATGGTTTGGATTATGGTTTTGATTTGGATTATGGTTTTGATTTGAATTATGGTTTTGATTTGGATTTTGATTATGGTTTTGACTTTGATTATGGTTTTGATTTTGGTTTTTAATTACGGTTTTTATTTTGATTCAGATAATAATGATTCTGATTCAGATTCTGGTAATGATTATGATTATTAAGTTGATTATGAAGACTATTATAAAGATCATTATTAAGTTGATTATGAAGACTATTATTAAGATGATTATTAAGTTGATTATGAAGACTATTATTAAGTTGATTATGAAGAATATTATTAAGATGATTTTATTAAGATGATTTTATTAAGATGATTTTATTAAGATGATTATTAAGATGATTATTAAGATGATTATTAAGATGATTATTAAGATGATTATTAAGATGATTATTAAGATTTTAATGACGATTATGATAGTTGTTATCTTTTTTATGGACTTTCACTTATAACACAGTAAGTATCAATCGACGATGTGAATGATGTGTTGGGTCGCGTATGTCTCGCGTATGTCTCGCGTATGTCTCGCGTATGTCTCGCGTATGTCTCGCGTATGTCTCGCGTATGTCTCGCGTATGTCTCGCGTATGTCTCGCGTATGTCTCGCGTATGTCTCGCGTATGTCTCGCGTATGTCTCGCGTATGTCTCGCGTATGTCTCGCGTATGTCTCGCGTATGTCTCGCGTATGTCTCGCGTATGTCTCGCGTATGTCTCGCGTATGTCTCGCGTATGTCTCGCGTATGTCTCGCCTCTGCCCCCCGCGTATGGGTTGCCTCTGCCCCCGCGTATGGGTTGCCTCTGCCCCCGCGTATGGGTTGCCTCTGCCCCCGCGTATGGGTTGCCTCTGCCCCCGCGTATGGGTTGCCTCTGCCCCCGCGTATGGGTTGCCTCTGCCCCCGCGTATGGGTTGCCTCTGCCCCCGCGTATGGGTTGCCTCTGCCCCCGCGTATGGGTTGCCTCTGCCCCCGCGTATGGGTTGCCTCTGCCCCCGCGTATGGGTTGCCTCTGCCCCCGCGTATGGGTTGCCTCTGCCCCCGCGTATGGGTTGCCTCTGGGTTGCGTCTGGGTTGCGTCTGGGTTGCGTCTGGGTTGCGTCTGGGTTGCGTCTGGGTTGCGTCTGGGTTGCGTCTGGGTTGCGTCTGGGTTGCGTCTGGGTTGCGTCTGGGTTGCGTCTGGGTTGCGTCTGGGTTGCGTCGGGAATTAGTTTGCTTTAGGACCGCGTCGGGAATTAGTTTGTTGCCTTAGGACCGCGTCGGGTTGCGTCTGGTTTGCGTCTGGGTTTTTGGTTTTCGGTCGCGTCTGGGTTTTTGGTTTTCGGTCGCGTCTGGGTTTTTGGTTTACGGTCGCGTCTGCGTTTTTGGTTTTCGGTCGCGTCTGGGTTTTTGGTTTTCGGTCGCGTCTGGGTTGCGTCTGGGTTGCGTCTGGGTTGCGTCTGGGTTGCGTCTGGGTTGCGTCTGGGTTGCGTCTGGGTTGCGTCGGGAATTAGTTTGCTTTAGGACCGCGTCGGGAATTAGTTTGTTGCCTTAGGACCGCGTCGGGTTGCGTCTGGTTTGCGTCTGGGTTTTTGGTTTTCGGTCGCGTCTGGGTTTTTGGTTTTCGGTCGCGTCTGGGTTTTTGGTTTACGGTCGCGTCTGGGTTTTTGGTTTTCGGTCGCGTCTGCGTTTTTGGTTTTCGGTCGCGTCTGCGTTTTTGGTTTTCGGTCGCGTCTGCGTTTTTGGTTTTCGGTCGCGTCTGCGTTTTTGGTTTTCGGTCGCGTCTGCGTTTTTGGTTTTCGGTCGCGTCTGGGTTGCGTCTGGGTTGCGTCTGGGTTGCGTCTGGGTTGCGTCTGGGTTGCGTCTGGGTTGCGTCTGGGTTGCGTCTGGGTTGCGTCTGGGTTGCGTCTGGGTTGCGTCTGGGTTGCGTCTGGGTTGCGTCTGGGTTGCGTCTGGGTTGCGTCTGGGTTGCGTCTGGGTTGCGTCTGGGTTGCGTCTGGGTTGCGTCTGGGTTGCGTCTGGGTTGCGTCTGGGTTGCGTCTGGGTTGCGTCGGGAATTAGTTTGCTTTAGGACCGCGTCGGGAATTAGTTTGTTGCCTTAGGACCGCGTCGGGTTGCGTCTGGTTTGCGTCTGGGTTTTTGGTTTTCGGTCGCGTCTGGGTTTTTGGTTTTCGGTCGCGTCTGGGTTTTTGGTTTACGGTCGCGTCTGGGTTTTTGGTTTTCGGTCGCGTCTGCGTTTTTGGTTTTCGGTCGCGTCTGCGTTTTTGGTTTTCGGTCGCGTCTGCGTTTTTGGTTTTCGGTCGCGTCTGCGTTTTTGGTTTTCGGTCGCGTCTGCGTTTTTGGTTTTCGGTCGCGTCTGCGTTTTTGGTTTTCGGTCGCGTCTGCGTTTTTGGTTTTCGGTCGCGTCTGGGTTTTTGGTTTTCGGTCGCGTCTGGGTTTTTGGTTTTCGGTCGCGTCTGGGTTTTTGGTTTTCGGTCGCGTCTGGGTTTTTGGTTTACGGTCGCGTCTGCGTTTTTGGTTTACGGTCGCGTCTGCGTTTTTGGTTTACGGTCGCGTCTGCGTTTTTGGTTTACGGTCGCTTCTGCGTTTTTGGTTTACGGTCGCGTCTGCGTTTTTGGTTTTCGGTCGCGTCTGGGTTTTTGGTTTACGGTCGCGTCTGGGTTTTTGGTTTTCGGTCGCGTCTGGGTTTTTGGTTTTCGGTCGCGTCTGGGTTTTTGGTTTTCGGTCGTGTCTGGGTTTTCGGTTTACGGTCGCGTCTGGGTTTTCGGTTTACGGTCGCGTCTGGGTTAATTATTATGATTTTGATTGATTGATTACGGTTTTGATTATTATGCTTTTGATTGGTTTATTACGGTTTTGATTATGATTTATTACGGTTTTGATTATGATTTATAACGGTTTCGATTGACTGATTACGGTATCGATTGTGACTGATTACGGTATCGATTGTGACTGATTACGGTATCGATTGTGACTGATTACGGTATCAATTGTGACTGATTACGGTTTCGATTGTGACTGATTACGGTTTCGATTGTGACTGATTACGGTTTCGATTGTGACTGATTACGGTTTCGATTGTGACTGATTACGGTTTCGATTGTGACTGATTACGGTTTCGATTGTGACTGATTACGGTTTCGATTGTGACTGATTACTGTTTCGATTGTGACTGATTACGGTTTCGATTGTGACTGATTACGGTTTCGATTGTGACTTATTACGGTTTCGATTGTGACTGATTACGGTTTCGATTGTGACTGATTACGGTTTCGATTGTGACTGATTACGGTTTCGATTGTGACTGATTACGGTTTCGATTATGACTGATTACTGTTTCGATTATGACTGATTACTGTTTCTATTATTATTTATTACAGTTTCGATTATTATTTATTACAGTTTCGATTATTATTTATTACAGTTTCGATTATTATTTATTACAGTTTCGATTATTATTTATTACAGTTTCGATAATTATTTATTACAGTTTTGATTGTGACTGATTACGGTTTCGACTATTATTTATTTCGGTTTCGATTATGACTGATTACTGTTTCGATTGTGACTGATTACGGTTTCGATTGTGACTGATTACGGTTTCGATTGTGACTGATTACGGTTTCGATTGTGACTGATTACTGTTTCGATTGTGACTGATTACGGTTTCGATTGTGACTGATTACGGTTTCGATTGTGACTGATTACGGTTTCGATTGTGACTTATTACGGTTTCGATTGTGACTGATTACGGTTTCGATTGTGACTGATTACGGTTTCGATTGTGACTGATTACGGTTTCGATTGTGACTGATTACGGTTTCGATTGTGACTGATTACGGTTTCGATTGTGACTGATTACGGTTTCGATTGTGACTGATTACGGTTTCGATTATGACTGATTACTGTTTCGATTATTATTTATTACAGTTTCGATTATTATTTATTACAGTTTCGATTATTATTTATTACAGTTTCGATTATTATTTATTACAGTTTCGATAATTATTTATTACAGTTTTGATTGTGACTGATTACGGTTTCGACTATTATTTATTTCGGTTTCGATTATGACTGATTACTGTTTCGATTATTATTTATTACGGTTTCGATTGTGACTGATTACTTTTCGGTTTTGACTGATTACGGTTTCGATTATGACTGATTACGGTTTCGATTATGACTGATTACGGTTTCGATTATGACTGATTACGGTTTCGATTATGACTGATTACGGTTTCGATTATGACTGATTACGGTTTCGATTATGATTGATTACGGTTTCGATTGTGACTGATTACGGTTTCGATTTTGACTGATTACGGTTTCGTTTGACTGATTACGGTTTCGTTTGACTGATTACGGTTTTGTCTGTGACTGATTACGGTTTTGTCTGTGACTGATTACGGTTTTGTCTGTGACTGATTACGGTTTTGTCTGTGACTGATTACGGTTTTGTCTGTTACTGATTACGGTTTTGTCTGTTACTGATTACGGTTTTGTCTGTTACTGATTACGGTTTTGTCTGTTACTGATTACGGTTCCGTTTGTGACTGATTACGGTTTCGACTATTATTTGTTACGGTTTCGATTATTATTTGTTACGGTTTCGATTATTATTTATTACGTTTTTGATTATTATTTATTACGGTTTTGACTTTGACTGATTACTGTTTCGAATATTACTGTTTACGGTTTCGATTATGACTGTTTGCGGTTTTGTCTGCGATCGATTACGGTTTTGTCTGCGATCGATTACGGTTTTGATTTTGATTTTTATTGCGGTTTTGAAATTGATTTAGATTACGGTTTTGATTTTGATTTAGATTACGGTTTTGATTTTGATTTAGATTACGGTTATGAATTTTATTTGGATTTAGATTACGGTTTTGAATTTTATTTGCATTTAGATTACGGTTTTGATTTTGATTACGATTTATAACACGGTTTTGATATTGATTACGATTTAGAACACGGTTTTGATTTTGATTTCGATTTAGAACACGGTTTTGATTTTGATTTCGATTTAGATTACGGTTTTTATTTTGATTTCGATTTAGATTACGGTTTTGATTTTGAGTTTGATTTAGATTACGGTTTTGATTTTGAGTTTGATTTAGATTACGGTTTTGATTTTGATTTAGAATACGGTTTTGATTTTGATTTAGAATACGGTTTTGATTTTGAGTTTGATTCAGATTACGGTTTTGAATTTGATTTTGATTTAGATTACGGTTTTGAATTTGATTTTGATTTAGATTACGGTTTTGAATTTTATTTTGATTTAGACTACGGTTTTGAATTTGATTTTGATTTAGACTACGGTTTTGAATTTGATTTTGATTTAGATTACGGTTATGAATTTTATTTTGATTTAGATTACGGTTATGAATTTTATTTGGATTTAGATTACGGTTTTGATTTTGATTTCGATTTAGAACACGGTTTTGATTTTGATTTCGATTTAGATTACGGTTTTGATTTTGATTTCGATTTAGATTACGGTTTTGATTTTGATTTCGATTTAGATTACGGTTTTGATTTTGATTTCGATTTAGATTACGGTTTTGATTTTGATTTCGATTTAGATTACGGTTTTGATTTTGATTTCGATTTATAATACGGTTTCGAATTTGATTTTGATTTAGAATACGGTTTTGATTTTGATTTCGATTTATAATACGGTTTCGAATTTGATTTTGATTTAGAATACGGTTTTGAATTTGATTTTGATTTAGAATACGGTTTTGAATTTGATTATGATTTAGAATACGGTTTTGAATTTGATTATGATTTAGAATACGGTTTTGAATTTGATTTTGATTTAGAATACGGTTTTGAATTTTATTTTGATTTAGAATACGGTTTTCAATTTGATTATGATTTAGAATACGGTTTTGAATTTGATTTTGATATAGAATACGGTTTTGAATTTGACTTTGATTTAGATTCCGGTTTTGAATTTGACTTTGATTTAGATTCCGGTTTTGAATTTTATTTTGATTTTGATTACGGTTTTGATTTTGAATACGGTTTTGATTTTGATTTTGATTTTGATTATGGTTTGGATTATGGTTTGGATTATGGTTTTGATTTGGATTATGGTTTTGATTTGAATTATGGTTTTGATTTGGATTTTGATTATGGTTTTGACTTTGATTATGGTTTTGATTTTGGTTTTTAATTACGGTTTTTATTTTGATTCAGATAATAATGATTCTGATTCAGATTCTGGTAATGATTATGATTATTAAGTTGATTATGAAGACTATTATAAAGATCATTATTAAGTTGATTATGAAGACTATTATTAAGATGATTATTAAGTTGATTATGAAGACTATTATTAAGTTGATTATGAAGAATATTATTAAGATGATTTTATTAAGATGATTTTATTAAGATGATTTTATTAAGATGATTATTAAGATGATTATTAAGATGATTATTAAGATGATTATTAAGATGATTATTAAGATGATTATTAAGATTTTAATGACGATTATGATAGTTGTTATCTTTTTTATGGACTTTCACTTATAACACAGTAAGTATCAATCGACGATGTGAATGATGTGTTGGGTCGCGTATGTCTCGCGTATGTCTCGCGTATGTCTCGCGTATGTCTCGCGTATGTCTCGCGTATGTCTCGCGTATGTCTCGCGTATGTCTCGCGTATGTCTCGCGTATGTCTCGCGTATGTCTCGCGTATGTCTCGCGTATGTCTCGCGTATGTCTCGCGTATGTCTCGCGTATGTCTCGCGTATGTCTCGCGTATGTCTCGCGTATGTCTCGCGTATGTCTCGCGTATGTCTCGCGTATGTCTCGCGTATGTCTCGCCTCTGCCCCCCGCGTATGGGTTGCCTCTGCCCCCGCGTATGGGTTGCGTCTGCCCCCGCGTATGGGTTGCCTCTGCCCCCGCGTATGGGTTGCCTCTGCCCCCGCGTATGGGTTGCGTCTGGGTTGCGTCTGGGTTGCGTCTGGGTTGCGTCTGGGTTGCGTCTGGGTTGCGTCTGGGTTGCGTCTGGGTTGCGTCTGGGTTGCGTCTGGGTTGCGTCTGGGTTGCGTCTGGGTTGCGTCTGGGTTGCGTCTGGGTTGCGTCTGGGTTGCGTCTGGGTTGCGTCTGGGTTGCGTCTGGGTTGCGTCTGGGTTGCGTCTGGGTTGCGTCTGGGTTGCGTCTGGGTTGCGTCTGGGTTGCGTCTGGGTTGCGTCTGGGTTGCGTCTGGGTTGCGTCTGGGTTGCGTCGGGAATTAGTTTGCTTTAGGACCGCGTCGGGAATTAGTTTGTTGCCTTAGGACCGCGTCGGGTTGCGTCTGGTTTGCGTCTGGGTTTTTGGTTTTCGGTCGCGTCTGGGTTTTTGGTTTTCGGTCGCGTCTGGGTTTTTGGTTTACGGTCGCGTCTGGGTTTTTGGTTTTCGGTCGCGTCTGCGTTTTTGGTTTTCGGTCGCGTCTGCGTTTTTGGTTTTCGGTCGCGTCTGCGTTTTTGGTTTTCGGTCGCGTCTGCGTTTTTGGTTTTCGGTCGCGTCTGCGTTTTTGGTTTTCGGTCGCGTCTGCGTTTTTGGTTTTCGGTCGCGTCTGCGTTTTTGGTTTTCGGTCGCGTCTGCGTTTTTGGTTTTCGGTCGCGTCTGCGTTTTTGGTTTTCGGTCGCGTCTGCGTTTTTGGTTTTCGGTCGCGTCTGCGTTTTTGGTTTTCGGTCGCGTCTGGGTTGCGTCTGGGTTGCGTCTGGGTTGCGTCTGGGTTGCGTCTGGGTTGCGTCTGGGTTGCGTCTGGGTTGCGTCTGGGTTGCGTCTGGGTTGCGTCTGGGTTGCGTCTGGGTTGCGTCTGGGTTGCGTCTGGGTTGCGTCTGGGTTGCGTCTGGGTTGCGTCTGGGTTGCGTCTGGGTTGCGTCTGGGTTGCGTCTGGGTTGCGTCTGGGTTGCGTCTGGGTTGCGTCTGGGTTGCGTCTGGGTTGCGTCTGGGTTGCGTCTGGGTTGCGTCTGGGTTGCGTCTGGGTTGCGTCTGGGTTGCGTCTGGGTTGCGTCTGGGTTGCGTCTGGGTTGCGTCTGGGTTGCGTCTGGGTTGCGTCTGGGTTGCGTCTGGGTTGCGTCTGGGTTGCGTCTGGGTTGCGTCTGGGTTGCGTCTGGGTTGCGTCTGGGTTGCGTCTGGGTTGCGTCTGGGTTGCGTCTGGGTTGCGTCTGGGTTGCGTCTGGGTTGCGTCTGGGTTGCGTCTGGGTTGCGTCTGGGTTGCGTCTGGGTTGCGTCTGGGTTGCGTCTGGGTTGCGTCTGGGTTGCGTCTGGGTTGCGTCTGGGTTGCGTCTGGGTTGCGTCTGGGTTGCGTCTGGGTTGCGTCTGGGTTGCGTCTGGGTTGCGTCTGGGTTGCGTCTGGGTTGCGTCTGGGTTGCGTCTGGGTTGCGTCTGGGTTGCGTCTGGGTTGCGTCTGGGTTGCGTCTGGGTTGCGTCTGGGTTGCGTCTGGGTTGCGTCTGGGTTGCGTCTGGGTTGCGTCTGGGTTGCGTCTGGGTTGCGTCTGGGTTGCGTCTGGGTTGCGTCTGGGTTGCGTCTGGGTTGCGTCTGGGTTGCGTCTGGGTTGCGTCTGGGTTGCGTCTGGGTTGCGTCTGGGTTGCGTCTGGGTTGCGTCTGGGTTGCGTCTGGGTTGCGTCTGGGTTGCGTCTGGGTTGCGTCTGGGTTGCGTCTGGGTTGCGTCTGGGTTGCGTCTGGGTTGCGTCTGGGTTGCGTCTGGGTTGCGTCTGGGTTGCGTCTGGGTTGCGTCTGGGTTGCGTCTGGGTTGCGTCTGGGTTGCGTCTGGGTTGCGTCTGGGTTGCGTCTGGGTTGCGTCTGGGTTGCGTCTGGGTTGCGTCTGGGTTGCGTCTGGGTTGCGTCTGGGTTGCGTCTGGGTTGCGTCTGGGTTGCGTCTGGGTTGCGTCTGGGTTGCGTCTGGGTTGCGTCTGGGTTGCGTCTGGGTTGCGTCTGGGTTGCGTCTGGGTTGCGTCTGGGTTGCGTCTGGGTTGCGTCTGGGTTGCGTCTGGGTTGCGTCTGGGTTGCGTCTGGGTTGCGTCTGGGTTGCGTCTGGGTTGCGTCTGGGTTGCGTCTGGGTTGCGTCTGGGTTGCGTCTGGGTTGCGTCTGGGTTGCGTCTGGGTTGCGTCTGGGTTGCGTCTGGGTTGCGTCTGGGTTGCGTCTGGGTTGCGTCTGGGTTGCGTCTGGGTTGCGTCTGGGTTGCGTCTGGGTTGCGTCTGGGTTGCGTCTGGGTTGCGTCTGGGTTGCGTCTGGGTTGCGTCTGGGTTGCGTCTGGGTTGCGTCTGGGTTGCGTCTGGGTTGCGTCTGGGTTGCGTCTGGGTTGCGTCTGGGTTGCGTCTGGGTTGCGTCTGGGTTGCGTCTGGGTTGCGTCTGGGTTGCGTCTGGGTTGCGTCTGGGTTGCGTCTGGGTTGCGTCTGGGTTGCGTCTGGGTTGCGTCTGGGTTGCGTCTGGGTTGCGTCTGGGTTGCGTCTGGGTTGCGTCTGGGTTGCGTCTGGGTTGCGTCTGGGTTGCGTCTGGGTTGCGTCTGGGTTGCGTCTGGGTTGCGTCTGGGTTGCGTCTGGGTTGCGTCTGGGTTGCGTCTGGGTTGCGTCTGGGTTGCGTCTGGGTTGCGTCTGGGTTGCGTCTGGGTTGCGTCTGGGTTGCGTCTGGGTTGCGTCTGGGTTGCGTCTGGGTTGCGTCTGGGTTGCGTCTGGGTTGCGTCTGGGTTGCGTCTGGGTTGCGTCTGGGTTGCGTCTGGGTTGCGTCTGGGTTGCGTCTGGGTTGCGTCTGGGTTGCGTCTGGGTTGCGTCTGGGTTGCGTCTGGGTTGCGTCTGGGTTGCGTCTGGGTTGCGTCTGGGTTGCGTCTGGGTTGCGTCTGGGTTGCGTCTGGGTTGCGTCTGGGTTGCGTCTGGGTTGCGTCTGGGTTGCGTCTGGGTTGCGTCTGGGTTGCGTCTGGGTTGCGTCTGGGTTGCGTCTGGGTTGCGTCTGGGTTGCGTCTGGGTTGCGTCTGGGTTGCGTCTGGGTTGCGTCTGGGTTGCGTCTGGGTTGCGTCTGGGTTGCGTCTGGGTTGCGTCTGGGTTGCGTCTGGGTTGCGTCTGGGTTGCGTCTGGGTTGCGTCTGGGTTGCGTCTGGGTTGCGTCTGGGTTGCGTCTGGGTTGCGTCTGGGTTGCGTCTGGGTTGCGTCTGGGTTGCGTCTGGGTTGCGTCTGGGTTGCGTCTGGGTTGCGTCTGGGTTGCGTCTGGGTTGCGTCTGGGTTGCGTCTGGGTTGCGTCTGGGTTGCGTCTGGGTTGCGTCTGGGTTGCGTCTGGGTTGCGTCTGGGTTGCGTCTGGGTTGCGTCTGGGTTGCGTCTGGGTTGCGTCTGGGTTGCGTCTGGGTTGCGTCTGGGTTGCGTCTGGGTTGCGTCTGGGTTGCGTCTGGGTTGCGTCTGGGTTGCGTCTGGGTTGCGTCTGGGTTGCGTCTGGGTTGCGTCTGGGTTGCGTCTGGGTTGCGTCTGGGTTGCGTCTGGGTTGCGTCTGGGTTGCGTCTGGGTTGCGTCTGGGTTGCGTCTGGGTTGCGTCTGGGTTGCGTCTGGGTTGCGTCTGGGTTGCGTCTGGGTTGCGTCTGGGTTGCGTCTGGGTTGCGTCTGGGTTGCGTCTGGGTTGCGTCTGGGTTGCGTCTGGGTTGCGTCTGGGTTGCGTCTGGGTTGCGTCTGGGTTGCGTCTGGGTTGCGTCTGGGTTGCGTCTGGGTTGCGTCTGGGTTGCGTCTGGGTTGCGTCTGGGTTGCGTCTGGGTTGCGTCTGGGTTGCGTCTGGGTTGCGTCTGGGTTGCGTCTGGGTTGCGTCTGGGTTGCGTCTGGGTTGCGTCTGGGTTGCGTCTGGGTTGCGTCTGGGTTGCGTCTGGGTTGCGTCTGGGTTGCGTCTGGGTTGCGTCTGGGTTGCGTCTGGGTTGCGTCTGGGTTGCGTCTGGGTTGCGTCTGGGTTGCGTCTGGGTTGCGTCTGGGTTGCGTCTGGGTTGCGTCTGGGTTGCGTCTGGGTTGCGTCTGGGTTGCGTCTGGGTTGCGTCTGGGTTGCGTCTGGGTTGCGTCTGGGTTGCGTCTGGGTTGCGTCTGGGTTGCGTCTGGGTTGCGTCTGGGTTGCGTCTGGGTTGCGTCTGGGTTGCGTCTGGGTTGCGTCTGGGTTGCGTCTGGGTTGCGTCTGGGTTGCGTCTGGGTTGCGTCTGGGTTGCGTCTGGGTTGCGTCTGGGTTGCGTCTGGGTTGCGTCTGGGTTGCGTCTGGGTTGCGTCTGGGTTGCGTCTGGGTTGCGTCTGGGTTGCGTCTGGGTTGCGTCTGGGTTGCGTCTGGGTTGCGTCTGGGTTGCGTCTGGGTTGCGTCTGGGTTGCGTCTGGGTTGCGTCTGGGTTGCGTCTGGGTTGCGTCTGGGTTGCGTCTGGGTTGCGTCTGGGTTGCGTCTGGGTTGCGTCTGGGTTGCGTCTGGGTTGCGTCTGGGTTGCGTCTGGGTTGCGTCTGGGTTGCGTCTGGGTTGCGTCTGGTGCGTCTGGTTGCGTCTGGGTTGCGTCTGGGTTGCGTCTGGGTTGCGTCTGGGTTGCGTCGGGGTTGCGTCTGGGTTGCGTCTGGGTTGCGTCTGGGTTGCGTCTGGGTTGCGTCTGGGTTGCGTCTGGGTTGCGTCTGGGTTGGCGTCTGGGTTGCGTCTGGGTTGCGTCTGG